>JANEYF010000210.1:1037500-1431198 GCA_029963845.1 Rhamnusium bicolor | reverse complement strand
TGGATAAGTATCCGAGAACAGTCCGTTGCTGCCGCCCGTACCGTCCAGACGTGCCGACCGCTCCAGAGAGGAAGCCAGCACAGGATCCGGAAGTAGGTAGCAAGGTTTGATAAAGGTTTGGTAAATAATCGGTATTACTTGGCTGGTGAGTACTTTCCGGGCTTTATTTTTTTAGAGTTAGTGAACCGCGAGCGCTAAACGTATCCGCCTCATATCCTTCCTTGGAAAGGGAGAGCGGCCGAAGGTTGGAATTAGAACCGCGTTCCACCGCGTTACACCGCGTGTTCTCCAGGCCACCTGAGCACGTAAAAATTCTGCAGGGTGACTTGGAGATACTAGCATTTGATACCGCGTGTCCTCTAGGCCACCTGCGTCCGTTTTTTGGCAGGGTGATTTAGAGGGGATTTCCGTAACCGCGTGCCTGCCAGGCCACCTGAGCACGTAAAAATTCTGCAGGGTGACTTGGAGGTATCGTCCGTAATCGCGGGTCCGCCGGGCTACCTGAGCACGTAAAAATTCTGCTGGGTAGCTTGGTAGCTTTGACCATACCGTCGTCGTCTTAGATTTGCAACCGCTCGGCTTGCCACTCCCTTTCCCCCTCCAACTTGAACCGCGTTATACCGCGTGCCCTCCAGGCCACCTGAGCACGTAAAAATTCTGCAGGGTGACTTGGAGGTATTGTCAGTTGCCATCGCGTGTTCTCTAGGCCACCTGAGCACGTAAAAATTCTGCACGGTGACTTAGAGGTATTTCCGTAACCGCGTGCCTGCCAGGCCACCTGAGCACGTAAAAATTCTGCAGGGTGACTTGGAGGTATCGTCCGTAACCGCGGGTCCCCCGGGCTACCTGAGCACGTAAAAATTCTGCAGGGTAGTCTTGGAGTTTGACCATCCCGTCGTCATCATCAATTTGCCACTGTTAGGCTTGTTCTCCTTCCCCCCCCCTTACCGTAACCGCATTCAACCGCGTGCCCTCCAGGGCGCCTGAGTCCGTTTTCTTTGGCAGGGCGCTTTGGAGATACTCGTTGGCATATGATAAGACCGGAACCATCCATCAGCCAAGCGATAATAAGTAACCGCGTTAGATAGGCATAGTTTGCTTATATGGGCTCTTGCTTCCCCTCCTGGTATCCGTCCGCCGTCTGCATATGACCGATTAAATCCATCGCTGCTTCCCGTTTCACCGCTTCGTTCACCGGCTTACCGTATCGCACCGCTTGACCGCCCGCTTACTGCCCCGCTTGTCCGTAGTGTAGTTAAGACCGTAGTAGTATAAGACCGCTTGTAGAATAAGACCGCTTGTAGTTAAGACCGTAGTAGTATAAGACCGCTTGTAGAATAAGACCGTTTGTAGGTAAGACCGTTGTAGTATAAGTTGTAGTTACTAAGGTGTGTATAAAGTGTAAATAATAATTAGTGTGTAGAATAAATGTACATATATTGAATGAGAGTCTGTTCCTTAACTGTAGTATGTAAGTTCCCTTTTCCCGACCCCTGGCTTAGCCGTATCTTCACTGCAGTTGCCCGGCCTCTATCGTCCCGCCGATAGAGTAAAGTGGTGTTTCTGCACTCTAAACAGAAACTGGCGCCCGAGATCTCCGTACCGTGTGCACCGCCGTAGTGTTGGGCGTCAAAGTGACACTTCCGCTCGTGAGTAGAGCACCGGAAGTACCTCACACAAGAATAGACTTTTTCTTAAAAACTGGAATATATTTACCCTTGGAAACACGATGCTGTAATCAACATTTAACCGAAAATGGATTAATACAACTTGAGTTCATGGACAATCTCATATCTGTACCGCTACGAATAAGCATGACGCGACCAGAAACCGGTGAATGGTTTAGAAAAATTAGACAATGTGCTCAGAAACTATCATCTTTAAAATACGAAGATGAGGCCAATTTTGATGACGATGACTTTACATTTTTAAATAAAAACCAATTTCGTGAATTATTTCAATTTTGCAATCCTGTACAATATGGCGGTCATTTAAGGAATATCACAAAGAAATATTTAATAACTTTTTTTGATGAAAATGAGACAGGGATTATCAGATACCTGTTTAAAAATGCTATTGAATTACTCGTGCCGACAAAATATAAGTATAGCTATTACCATTGTAAGACAGAGCCTTATGGTCACATTTGTACCTGGAAATTTAGGATTTGATTGTCCTGAAGTTCAAAATATAGAACAATTTATAAATAGCCGTATCACCAGATTTTCAAATATTCTCTAGAATCCTGAACCAGAATATCCAAAAACAATTTTATACCCTGACTATACATATTTAAAAGTTCCAAAAAGCTCCCATTTTCGAATTCAACGACAGTCTTACTCTTACCATAAAAAGTATAATTTATTAAAAGTAGACCTAGTAGACTCTCCGGATGGATATATTTTAGATGTATCTGGTCCATACTTTTCGGATGTTCGCAATAATGACGCAGCAATTCTTTTACATGACATGACCCAAGATCAACACAAATTAAAAGAATGGGTTCAAGAAGATGATATATTTGTTGTAGATCGTAGCTATAGGGATGCTGTTCGGTTTCTTGAGGAACTGAATTTAAACTACGAAATTCCACATCACCTGTTACATAATGAAAGGCAGTTTACCACAGAGAAAGCGAATCGTTCGAGAGTTATTACAAAAATACGTTGGATAGTGGAAACAAGAAATGGACATTTAAAATGAGTTTTTAAACTTTTTAGGGATATGATACCAATTCAACACTGTGTACACTTTTGAAAATTGCGTGCGCTATATTAAATAGATTTCACGAGCCTATTCACATGCAAGATGCAAATGAGGAGCTTGCACAACGTATGTTAGAAATTAGAAATGGAGATAACATTAATTTGCTTCAAACAAAAGTTCAGCAACATCAAATGCTTCGTGCAAGAGTTCATGGCCCCTGGATTAACATTCACGAATATGACTTGAAAGTATTTCCTAGATTAAATTATGATTACCTAAGGCTGAAAACTTTAGGAACCTATCAAGTTCGATTATCTCCAAGATATGTTCAAGACACCACAAATCGCAACCCAAACAACGAATTTATTCTTCAGACTCAGTTATTTGAACCAGGACTTATAAGCGTAAAAATATTTTCTCGTTTTACTCAATCGGTGAGACAATTCATTTTTATTTCCTACCTTGAAAATCCTGATCAAAATGTGGATCCTTATATCAGGAACATATTGCACATGCAAAATGAGAGCAAGGACATTAGGAGTATGTGCTCATGTAGCTAGTTTGTTGTGGTACTTGGGATATGCTAGAGATGAAGAACATGTGAAATATCCATAAAATGTACTTTTGGGAGTTGTTTTAGATGCGGTCAATAGAGAACAAAATCATGTTGTAATTAACTGATTTGTATTTAATTATTTTAGTATCTTTGAATAGTATTATGATTTTTTTTAATACTCTATCTTAGCATTTTCAGAATGGAAAATCATTGACTTATAACAAAACAGGTATATATTTTTTTTGTTTTTATGTTAAGTATCAAATGTGTACTTGCTAAGTCCTAAAATGATATATATTTTTTTTTAAATCGGGTTGTATTACAACTGATTTGTGTTTAATTATTTTATTTTTAGTATGTTTAGCACTATTTGTTAATTTAGAAATAAATGTTTAATTATCGCATGATAATAATGAATTTTAATGATTACCTGTTAGAACAGTTCTACGCTTAACTTTACTTTTGAATTTTTTTATAGCAGTAAAAATATTTCAATATTATTATTTTTATCATTTCTATTATTATTAATTGTATTATTATTGTTATCATCATTATTTTTATTCTTTCAATATTTTTATCAATAGTTTGCATCTAATATATATTTTTTAGAACTTTAGAAGTTAGTATTTATCATTATTTATCATAGCACCTCATATATTTTGATTATAGGACACTTCGTTAAATAAATATATACTTCATACTAATCGATTTTTAAAGGATATTCATATCCAAAGAGAAAAAATAATACTTTTAAACTTTGCAAAAGAAGGAAACTTCGGAAATGATTTCTGGTACACCCTGTAGGCTCACAAAAATTTCTTACAAGTGTCATCTTGGGTCATAATATATTGTACACAAAATTTCAGAAAAATGTACTGAAACTCAAGATCTCTCTTGTTAGGGTGCCAAGTCCTTTATCAAAGCTATACATAATACATAAAACTGAACAAATCGTCTAAATAAGTAATAAATGAATGTTCTTAAATACCAATTATATGTTATTAGAAGAATATAAAAAGAGTATCCAATGTTAAGCCTTTATTTAATAGTATGCCGAGAACGGACAATATTATGACATGTATAAATATTATAATAATAATTTACAAGCTAAAGTTTTTCCTAAAAGAAATTATGTACCTTACTATTAATTATTTAAATTGAATACTTGAACATTCTGTCAGTTCGTTATTTTCAACGGTTAATATTTTAATGTTAAAAAATATGTATACAACATATAAATAGTAACTACCAATAAGTATGATGTTGTCAGCTATATGAAATAAATTTTACTATAATTCTACCTATACAAAATAATTGCATATGATTTTTCTATCAGCAATTGATAAAAATGTTTATTAGTATAATAGAATTTTAAATTTGAATACATTTTGTGTATAGTTTTGTACATCTGGTACCATTCTAGTAAACTGTTTACAAAATAAGGTCGAACATAAAAAAAACAAATAAAAATAATGTGTAATTTACCAATTATTTTTTGTTACTGGCGCCTTCGGCAAAATTAATAATACTCGAATATTCATAGAAAAGATATAAAAATAAAACCACGAAGTTGCGAACACGGCCGTTGGTACGCACAATGTACGTTTGACCATTATCAGTAGAGGGGGATCCTTAGTCGCGAATCGGTGATCGTAGTTCAGAACAGCTGAAGCATGACTTTGTTCGCCCCTTCGTAGTTTTATCTGTATACGATTTAAATATTTGGTAATTAAAAAACTAATAGATTTACTTTTACCTTATTCTACTTGTACATTTTGTCATAATATTCGTACTGGCAAGGACATACCTGAAACAAAAAATAGTTATTAAATTTAACAGCCTTTCTACATTGAATTTTTAAACAATTTAAATATAATTTTTAAAAGATCAATTCAAGGCTTCAATTCATGCTGACATTTTGTTTGTAATAATTTATATTTTACATTAGGTCAATGAATTATTTAGACTCGATAAACGGAGGTACTAGTAAAATAATAATATTATTGTGCAATTTATGTGAAATGAGAATAACTTGGCAACTTTTTCTTATATAAACAACTTATTGATTAACTAAAGATCACAAAATAGTACCGTTGCATAATAGATTAAATATGTCTAGGCTGATATTTGAAATTATAAACTGTGTCCCAAATTGGGGTGCATGCATTGCTATCTCGGTTATTGTTAGAGATAGAGAAATGGTTAAATGGGGACTTTTTTTGAAGAATTTTATGACCGTTTCGATGCCGTTGTTATATTTGGTCTATCCCTGTCCGTCTTCCAGATATTTTCAAAAAACTGTAAAGGTGCATTTTAAAAAACTTCGCGTATCTGCCTAATTTGATGACTGGTGATATTTTAATAAGTACATTGTTAGGACACTTTTTTAAGGTGCTTTCTTTGACGTTACTAAAAAAAATTCTATCGTCATTTCTTTTTGAGTTAATGCCACTAACTTTGTTTTTTCTTATGGGCGCCATATTGTATTTTTTGATAGTTCAATAGTGCACTTAATTTTCTTTTCAACGATGTATCACAATATCAGGAAAAAATTAGTTACTGGTGTAAAGTATAAAAAAATTCAGTTTTCTAAGTAGGCCATGAAGAAAATTTATTTTAAAATAATCCGATTTTATTAGCTTCAACTTAAAATTAAAACAGAAAATTAAACCACATTAGAATGAGTTGTTGAATTGATTTGCACCGTCCAAATAAAATATAATAATCGTATAATTTTTCTAATAGTAGGTGCCATGGATCTTGTTACCATGACAATAGACAATGTTTAATTGACAGTTCTTGTTGTCATAATAGCTGTTTTTCTTTTTTACTAGTGTTTCCCTGTGATCTACCATTACTTTGTAGTAACTAATTTTGTGTGTTTCTTTTATTAAGCTCTTTTTTTTTAATTTATTATGACTTTGAGATATACAAACGAAGAAAAGTTAGATGTGCTAGAGATTTATTTTAAATCTAATAGAAATACTGATGAGACATCAAGAATTTAAGAGGATAACTTTCCAGAACCTGTGCAACCGAATGAAAGGTATTTTAGGACTCTTGTTATTAATTTATTAAATTATGGACGGTTTAATGGAAAAGAAGACTTATGAGATAGATAACGAAGAGCGAAATAACGTTTTAATAGAATACGTAGAAGGCAAGGCTACAGCATCTGTAAAACAAAATTCAAATCAGGCATATGTTCCCAAAACAACTGTCCATAACATTTAAAAAAAATCATCACCCATACAAACCAACAATCGTTCAAGGTTTACAAGAAAATGACTATGAGAGAAGAGTAGCATACTGTGATTGGTTTGTACAAAAAATGTCTACAGAACCCAGACTTTCACTCAAAAGTATTATGGATAAACGAGACTAGATTTACTAATTGTGGTATTTTCAATCAACATAACACACACTATTGGAGTATCCAGAATCCTTACATAATTAGCCAAACCAGATTTAGATTCAATGTCTGGTGTGTCATCATAGATAATTTGTTTAAATCGTTCATTGATAATAATTCATATAAAAAATACTTTCCAGGACTATTTATTTATCATGATAATTTGAACGGTGCAAATTATTTGCGAATGTTGCAAGAACAAATAATTCCAGCTCTTAGACTTGCTGTAGAAGATATTAACCAGATTTGGTTTCATCATGATGGTTGTCCAGTACATAATAGGGGCATAGTAACACAATTCTTAAGAGCAACTTTTGATAATAAAATTATTGCAAATAATGCCAACGTTCTATGGCCAATCAGGTCTCCTGATCTCACTCCGTTGTACTATTTCCTTTGGGGCATACAAAAACGAAGTTTATGCATTTGAACTACCAGCAAATATTTAAATTTTAGAAGAAAGTGCAAGAAATACTTTGGCTGCTGTTAACAGAAATATTTTAAGGAGAGCGTGTAGTTCAATATTAAAATCGATGTCATAAGTGCATTGATAAACAAGGACGACATATTGAACAATTTTTTAAAGTTTTTAATTAATTTGTTGAAATTTTAAGTTGAAGCTAATAAAAACGGATTATTTTAAAATAAATTTTCTTCATGGCCTACTTATAAAACTGAATTTTTTTATATTTTATAACAGTAACTAATTTTTTCCTGATATTGTGATACATCATTGAAAAGGAAATTAAGAGTACTATTATACTATCAAAAAATCCAATATGACGCCCATAAGAAAAAACAAAGTTAGTGGCATTAATTAAAAAAAATGACGATAGAAATTTTTTGGTAACGTCAACGAAAGCATCTTAAAAAAGTGTCCTAACAATGTACTTAATAAAATATCACGTCATCAAATTAAGCAGATACGGGAAGTTTTTTAAAACGCACCTTTACAGTTTTTTGAAAATATTTGGAAAACGGACAGAGCTAGGCCAAATTTAAAAACGGCATCGAAACGGTCATAAAAATCTTCAAAAAAAGTCCCCATTTAACCGTTTCTCTATCTCTAATAATAACCGAGATGCATGCACCCCTAATTTGTAGTGTATGATGATTTCCCAAATAGTATGATTTTAAGTCTAGATAGAAGAATATGAAATGGACTCATTGCTTTATTACTTCTTGATTTAAGTGGAACTGCTTCAAATCTGTACCTCAAATTTTCCAAAATAAACTGGTGATTAAAAAATCTGGCTAGAGACGAAATCATGTTGTCTTATGGTGCGAAAATACAATTGCTCGCTTGCCATTCGACTATTGTTGTAATTTGTTTGTGGAATTTATTTAATTATGCTATAATATTAGCTATAATTATTTTATTAATAAAATTTATATTTTATGACTGAAATTTTTTTATTTGTGTTGTCATTTTATAATATTTTATTATTTATATGCCTAGCTTACTGACAAAATATACAATCTTTAAAAAAATTAGTCCTTACCTATCCAATAAATATTATTGTGAAAAAATATTACAAAATGCTCAAAAGGACTATTATATATTTACTCGTAATTCTATATAAAAACGTTTTTAATAATTCTTTTAAAGTTTTCGATTGATCTTCAAACACATATATTTGTTTTTCAACACAATGTGCTATGCGGAGCGCAGAGACCTATTAATATTGACGTTGCGGAGATTCACGATAATGTACTGTACTTTCAAATATTATTATTAATGGATTATATGATTCAATTTCATACACAAAATATAAAATCAGAGTTTTTCCTATATTCTCATATTTCCCCCTCGGGCTATTTAAACAACGCAACACTTGCAAACATGTAATTATCCGTTAGTCACCTAGTTCTCCCCCTCTAAATGATGACGCAATCATGTACTCCTCTGCAAAATTCCATTCGGGCACTCCTCTGAAACCCCGGCAACGCGCTCATGATTACGGGCTTCTTATAAACTGCTTACATATTTTTTTTCACAATACAACTTCATTTTTCCTTTTATTTACCTTTTTAAACTTTGTTTAATCTTTGTGTTATCTTTTCAATAAATTTGTTTCAAATTAAAATGTATTTGCATTTTGACTTAATCTACAAGGGGTTTACTATTTAATGGTTTTTGTTAATGAAAGATGTAAACGTATAAATATCTTATATCTTTACGCAGCGTACATCAAAAAGTTTAAATCGTATTATATTATTAAATAATAAAAGAAATGTTATTCATTTTATTCCTTGAAAGGTATGTTATAGTATAGTTATAGAGAAAATTCAAAAATGCAGATTAAATAGAATTTTTCCCTAGAGAAACCAAATATGAAAGGAGGAAAACAAATGAATATCATCTAAAGAAAATATAATAGAAAAACAAATATTTTCAAAAAAAAAAATCAGTAAAATTTTACTGTCACAATCATACGGTCCAGTTTTGCCGAATGAATTTATGAATGAAAATATTTTGTTAAATAAAATCGATTTGAGAGGAATAAAATCGATTTGAGAGGAATCAAACCAAAAAAATATGCCACAAATGACTTATTAATTCTACGAGTTTAAAAAATGTCTACATAACTAAGCCGGGAAGATGTAAAAAATGTAGCCATTATTATCCCTCAAATTATATTAAATTAAATTGTGTTTTTACTTATACACGCCGTCTGTGGATGTGTTTTTCAATCTTTCACCACATTGTCCAAAAATATTCCATTTGAAAAAAATTGAGAAAGTTCAGTTCAAGAAGTTGTAAATTTAAAAATCATTTTTGGCCACCCTGTATACTTTTAGGAAGTGAAAATGACTGAGTGTCATCGCACAGTTGTCTCATAGCTGGTACTAACAGAGAGTCAATAATAATACAGGAGTGAAAGGAACCACAGAGAGGTTTCAAAAAATCTTCTGATATACATGTCATTTCATTAAAAAAAATGTTACTTGACCGTGTAGAATTGTCTTGGCTCACCCTGTATATTCGAAAACAATTTCCCGTTATAGACTTTTTTGTCTAGTTTACTTATGTTTTTAAATCAAGTTTCTAGCTATCATAGAACTCGAGATATCGAATTCGGTCGCACTATTGCCCCACCCTGTATAAATACATTTTTTTATATTTATAATGCACGCGCGCCTATGTTAGAGAATTATGCACGACTGAAGGTCGACAAGGGGTCGCTCTGCGAGTCCAGGTATACTTTTTTATATGCTTATATGCAATGAATGGCGTATAGTCTATAACGATTCTGCTGTAAATGGTTCAGTAAAAATAAATTTAAAGATATCGATGCTTTTCAGGAAAATAAGTTCAGCTTTACTGAATAAACATTTGAATAACTAAAGATTTTGTTTGTGTGCAGAAAAATACATTCTCGCATTTCAGAAGCTTTTATACACCTTCATAATCTCTTTTGTGAAAAGTTTGTATTATGTTTTCTTTAAAGGTTGTTTGGAGTATTATATTTCGTAAATACTCGTAACAAAAGTAGAAGTTCTTGCCTCTTGACGCATTTTAATAAAAATGATATAAATGGTGCTACGTAAGTACACAGAGGAAAGATAATTTTGTGTGTTTCCCCTTTTAACCTTTACAAACATAAAGTCGGTTTAAATTATGCCATTTTGGTGTAATGGAAAGTAGAAAATGCAACTTTAAAACGACTTTTACGATTTTAATTGAAACATTAAGGTATTATACTAATAAACTAACTTGTTCACTAGGAACTGCATCGATCTATATAGGGAAAAGTACGCACCAACAAATTTTGAAAATTTAGGGAACTACTAACGGCAGTGTGCCCAATCCAACTAAAATAATTACAAGCATCTGGCACTTTTGGTTATACCGGAAGTCGATACCAACTTGCTTATTTTAATTGGAATACCCTATATATTTTAGGCTTTTCGAAAAGAGCATAAAATTCTGAGTCAAAAACATGGGAGATACCCTATGCCTAAACTCGTTTCAGAGATATTGGACATTTTAAAAAATTTTTGAGAGGTGTAATGGTTTACAATAACCTTTATAACTTTCTTCGTGTAAAAGATACTCATTTGCTTTTTGGCTTGCAGAAAGACCATAAGGTGACCTACGCTCTACAGTTTAAAGAAATTCAATAATAGTATACCAAGTGTTTTTGACTTTACATTTTGTAAACTTCAAACCGCGAAAACTTGTTTAAATCAAATAGAACACCCTATATTTTTTTTACATCAAGTTATGTATAATTAAATTCCCTTTCTTCTGATTTGTGGGGGTTTCAGTTACAACTTTTTGAAATATTTGTAATTTTCTTAGAATATCAAGAATTTTTCAGTAAAAACTTTATCAAATGATTAGAAACAATCAGTAATGTCAGTCATTTAATGTCAGTCATTCTCTTATGTCAAAAAGTGCACCGCGTTTATATTACACCCACGAAGACTTTTTGAATTTGTTTATTATTTATGGAGAATATGATAAAGTAATATCAAGAACTTATAGTATATTTGCTACTCGATATCCACAAAAACGGAAACCGTCACCAAACACTGTAAAACGCATATTGGATAATTTTAAAAACTATGGCTCTGTCAAGGCAAGAATTCAAAAGCGGACGCCTATTGTTAATCACGAAAATGTAGAAATAGCAATTCTGAGATATTTTCATGTATTTCCAATGATGTCATTAAGACAAGCGGCTCTGGAATCGGGACTATGCAAGGATTCAGTTCACAGAATCCTAATTAAGCATAAATTTCACCCGTTTTCATTCCAAATAGTTCAACGATTAAAAGAAACAGATTTCCTAAGAGAAAATTGTGAATTTATTCTAATAAGGTCTGTAGGCGACGATTCTTATTTGGAAAATATTGTATGGTCATATGAAGCTAAATTTACCAAAAATGGACATTTTAATCGACACAATTCGCATTATTGGAGTGACTCGAATCCTCATGTGTTCGGGAAGCGAGATTTTCAAGAAAGTTGGCAGTTTAATGTTTACTGTGCCATAAGAAACGATAGAGTGGTGGCATTAAAATTTTATCAAGAAAATTTAAACAGTAAATTATAAAGATTTCTTCTTCTACTAATATGTATAGTTAATTTTTTTGTTTCTGTTTTCTTTTTAGGTAAAAGTTTTAAATATTTTACAAAATTTGAATAATAACTATTTAGAAAATTTACCTCTCGCCGAACATAGAAACATTTTTTATCAGCACGACGGTGCTCCTTCACATAACGCATATTTGATAAATAATTTTTTTACAAGAAACTTTTTTACGATCAATGAATCGCCAATAATAGACCTTTCCTATGGCCTCCTCGCTCGCCCGATTTATCAATTATAGATTATTTTATTTGGGGAACTATTAAAAACAAAGTTTATGATGGATCATTAACAACTATTGAAGATTGTATGCAGAGAGTAAGAAATGCATTTCAAAACTTATCACAGGATTAAATTAGAAGAGCTACCCATGAAGAACTAATCCGAGGGTGCGAAAGATGAGTGGAGGTTCGAGAGCAGAATTTTGAACAATTACTAAATTAAAATGGAATCATGTTTTTAGTTGTTTTTATCTTAACTATTTTAGTTTATGCAAAGTGTCTTCAATCCAATTAATAGGCATGATACAGTGTTTAGTGTTATTTTCCGTTTTTGTGGATATCTAGTAACAAATCTACTACAAGGTCTTGATATTACTTTATCACATTCTGCATAAATAAATAAACAAATTCATGTTATTCAAATACGTATTCTTAAAACAAAACTGTAAGTAATAAACTAATAAATATAGTTTAAAAAAACTAAAACACATGATTTTAAAGCACATCAAACTAAAAAGTGAAAAATAATTATTAATATAAACTGAAAACAATAATGAATGAAAAATACTAGTATTATTGTGAAAAAAGCGTGGGTTGCTCGATATACGAAAAATATGGCACAAAGCGCCCCACGCTTTTTTTCACAATAATACTAGTATTTTTCATTCATTATTGTTTTCAGTTTATATTAATAATTATTTTTCACTTTTTAGTTTGATGTGCTTTAAAAGCGTGTTTTTTTAGTTTTTTTTAAACTATATTTATTTTTCACTTTTTAGTTTGATGTGCTATGAAAGCGTGTTTTTTTAGTTTTTTTAAACTATATTTATATTGCTTATTGATGCTGATATTATAACATTTTACGATCCAACAGATACTTCTGAAAAAAAAAAATATTTCTTTTCAGCCATGGGATTTGAATTCACGCCCGAGGAGTCCGTCGTTTCGCGTCGACTAAGACTTGTGCCTTAGCCCGCTTGGCCAACGACCGAACTGAGAATCACGGAATGTACTTACAGTATTAAGCCTCTTGCTCTCACGCAGAGGATATGTGAAGAAAGGAAATTATTTAATTCTGGCGATCCTGATCAGGATAATGATATAAACTTATCAAATTATTGTATTGTTACCGGTTCTTCGTAAGTGTACAAAGTTTCAATTAAATCTGTCTGCTTAAAGTGGGTCAAAATCGAGTCCAAAGAGTCGGTTACAAACAAACATACAGGTAAGGCTAATAAAAGCGTGTTAAAAATAAATAAACACCAAGATGGATTACGGCTTTGCAAAATACCCAGTAATAAATTATAATGAAAATTAACATAGATTAAGCATAGTATGTAATTACTGTCCTATCCTCACCCTAAACCCGACAAATTAGCTATCGCAGTTTCTATCATAACTTGTGGAAAGTGCTTAAAATCGGATAGCCACACAGAAGCCTAATGCAAGACCTACAATACTTCAGTATGCTGAAACACTTTCCTATCCAGCACTGATGAAGATAAAAACTCAAAAATTGTAGTTTGTAAAAGTAAATGTGTCTGCTATGTGAATGGTTGACTTTGGATCTCCGGTGCAATTCTTTGAGCATGTTTGTAGTAATTTTATCACTCAATTTCGTCAAATTATGAAAATTCTTTAGTTGTCCCTGCTTATGTAATATCAGGGACCAACAGTTTATATTTTCTGTTTAAAATTCATAACAAGCACAAGTTTAAAAATTCCTAGGGTGCCAAAAATGACTAACTAGTAGTTAGTCATTTTCGGTACCTTAGGAACATTTAAACTTGTGATTGTTATGAAATTTAAACGGAAAATATTAATTGTTGGTTTCTGATATTATATAAGCAGTGGATGGTCATATCTGGTGGTTTGATATTTATAGGAGTTATTTACATTTGTTTACAAAGATATTATATCCATTTGAGCTTCTTCGTGGTCAAATAGTTCCTTCAATAATAACTTTGTTTCCCAATCTGGAAAATCCATACACAGCAGGGACCATCATCTGCTTACAACAGGTTGGTAAGTCTCCACATTACATAAGGAATGATCAAAGGTATCCGAACGAGATCTTCCTTGAGAGGGACTGGTAGAAGAAAGTGCAATGAATGGCCACCAAGATCTCACAACCTTACCACTCTCGATTTTTTTCTCTAGGGATATCTAAAACACATTGGTTACCAATCCAAACCACCAACCCTGGAGGATTTATAAAACAGAATAGTTACTGCTTGTCATAAATTTCCCCAGATTGGCTGCAGAATACCTTGAATGCCTTCATTGATAGACTAGAATACTCTCAGGCTGGAAAAGGCAATCAATTTGAGCATTTTTAGTTTCGCTCGATATCTTCGAGCATATTTAAAATTACCCTAATAAATATTATATAGTCGTAATCGGAAGATTACCCTAAACAGATATTAGGGATTTCTTTAAACAATGTTGGATTACGTTACTAGTCAAAGGCCGGTAATTTTAAACGCTTACAAAGTACCCAATAAAGTAGTAGAAACGTAGCGGAAGGGCCTGCAGAAAGTCACGGTATTAAAGGAATGCACGGTTCAGTTATAACTTTCGCATAATCCTGTATAAAGATTTCAACTATTTTTTTCTTGCTCAATAAAAACCAAGAGAAACAAAAAATGAAGCACCTTGTACATTAATTTGAAAATGTGTCCATCCAACTATATAAAAATTCCAATTTAGAAGATTCGGCGTAACGTGAGAAAGGTCAGCCATCTCCAGGGCAACCATATATTTTTCAATATAAGTACTAATTTTTTAACGATCCTTGTCAGTGGCTATATTTTGGTACACAAACATACAGATTATTGATCATTACCACCTACACAACCGATATAAAAATACCTGGATAATTTTAAGCTTTAAAACCAATCAAATGATATGTTTGATAGGAAAAACTGCAAAAGTTGCAAGGGTATTGTTATTTATTTCAAGGCATTTACTTTTGTTTCATTAAAAATTTTAAAATTTCAATTTAACTAAAATTGATTTGTTCGCCTCTCGCCCTCAGTTTAAACTACTGTGAAATGATGTACCCAACCTAAAATTACCCTTTTACAGCAAATGGTAAAGAAAACATACAGGGTGGGCAAATTTCGACATTTGTATAGGGTAACTCGGTAACTGTAGGAGAAAAAAAATGAAAGGCATATTCTTGATCTTTTTTTTTGAGACAAATTCAATGGCGAAAACAAAAATTTGTTTTCGTCTTTTGTTTTCGAGTTATAAACAAAAGTTCGATTTTTCGACTTTTAGACACATGTCAATATCTTGCTTGTTTGTAAAGTTATGAAAAGAAAACTTTTACATTCTTGAGGCACTTTTTCTGTATAATCCGGTGGCGTTGAGAAAATAAAAAAAGGTTCAATTTCGAGTTATGGCATAAAGTTTTATATTTTTAAATGGGAATCATAGTTTGGCTATGGCTTAGTGAAAAGAAAATTTTTTTCTGTTTCAAACTGTATATCATATGTGGGGTCACTTTTGATGTGTAAGTATTTAATAGCGAAAATAATCTTTTAGTAGATTACTTTTTGCGTTTTTTTATATTCAGTATCAGTAAATTGCATATTAAATGTTTCCGTCATAATTACACCCAATTTAATCGTAAAGCCCCCCATACACCTGCGAACAAATTGCGCAACAGAGGCTGTTGTGCAAACAATTGTATAATGTATGGTGTTGTTTGACGTGCTGCGCAACTAGTTGCAGAAATTCAAACTTGGTTGAAATTAATTGCACAACGAGTGGCGTTGCGCAACTATTGCATCGTGTATGGGCTTTGCGAACTCAACTGAAGTTCTTTGAGGAGATTTGCGTGATTAAAACGAGATCTTTTCTTCAACCACTCTTTCATCCATACTCTCTGCTTCCTTTTTCTTTTTTTAACACCAACATCCGACGCAACAGCAATTATTATAGCTAAACAGGCTGCATCGTCAGACGGCATGTTTCCGTAGGTATACGACAAAAGCAACTGAAGTTTGTATAAAATTGCGCAGTGTATGGGTGACCTTGTTCGCACAACAATCTGTTGTGCAACGTTAGTTTGCGCAATTTGTTCGCAGGTGTATGGGGGGCTTAAGAGTGAAAATGTATTACGCAAATTATAAGAAATATATGGGGTTATCATAAAGTAACGGGTCTATTTTAAATTCTTGTATAGTTTTAAGAAATTATGCTAGTAGCAGAAAGTAAACAGAATCTAGTTGCCTCAATAATTGGATTTTAGTGTATCTATGGAAAACAAAAGAATTGTCGTGACAACTATTGATACAAGTGTCAAACGAAATAATCGTAATTTAGAGAATTGTTCTCAAAATAAAACTCGCGTAACGTAAATTGTAACAATTTCAATATGGATCTGCAAACAAGAATTGGTTTAGTGCAATGTTATGATGAAGGCGGTAAAAATTACACTACTGGATTACGAAGATTTCGTACGAAAATGGGTTTGAGAGCAGGGCCGTGCAAAATGAAGGCGTATCATAATTTGATTAGCAAATTTGAAAGAACAGGGTCTGTAAAAGACCTTCCGAGGTCAGGAAGACCTAGTATTAGTGATGTCCAAGTTGCAGAAGTTCTTCATCAAATCAAAACGTAGCCTATACTAATCCGCTAGCAATCACTAGTGTGAATGCGATATCACATGCATATTACAAATGCCATACACCACGGTTTGGAAAATTTTACGGAAAATCCTAAAAATGTATCCCTATAAACTGCAACTTCTGTTTGAATTAAAGGACGCAGATTTTGCTTTCAGGTACGATTTTTCATTACACGTATTGGCTCAGATGGAAATTGAACCCGAATGGTTATCCCGTATTTTATGGACAGATGAGGCCCATTTCTTTCTTAATGGTGGAATTAATACTCAAAATTGTCGAATATGGTCAACAGAAAATCCACATGAAATCGTTCAGCAAGGCCTTCATGACAAAAAAGTCACCGTTTGGTGCGGTTTCACAGCTAATTTCATCATTGGTCCATACTTTTTCGAGGAAATACAGAGTGGGGAGGCGGAATCTGTAACTGTTACTGGTGAACGATACCTGCAAATGTTAAGGGATTATGCAATTCCATAGTTGCAAAACGAGCACGAAGGAATTGAAAACATGATTTTTATGCAGGATGGAGCACATCCGCACATTTACCGATCAGTTAAAGAATTGTTATCTGCGGTTTTTCAAGATCGTGTTATAAGCAGACAATTTGCAAATCCATGGCCACCAAGATCGCCTGATAATTAACCCAGCGGATTACTGGCTGTGAGGTTATTTAAAAAATTTGGTGTTTAGAACACGGCCAACAACGCTGGAGGAATTAAAGCACAGTATTAGAGGGCAAATCCGTGCAATTCAACCAGAAATGTTGAATAGTGCTGTATACAATTTGGGGGAACGATTGGCAATTTTACAACAACAAAATGGAGGTCATATCGAGTATTTGCAGTAACTAGTGTTTGACATCAGTAATCCCATTATGTAAGCAATTAGATTCCATTTACTTTTTTGTTATTAATTTGATTTGTTAAGAATATATAATAAGTTGAAATATATCCCTTACTTTATAATCACCCGTTATATGCTAGAATGTTTTATTCAAAGTAATAATAATTGTGATTTGCATCCGAAATATATTTCAATCACTATCCAGAAAGAAGAAACCTAATAAAGCTATTTTTAGAGGTTAAAAGAAAATCACATTATTTGTGGTTTCTTCAACAAGCCAAGATAAAAAAATTACAACATTGAAGATGCTGAAGAAGATTCCATAACTGTAATTGGAATGGCGGTTGCAAATCCTTCAATTTCAAGTCGTCAAATTGAAGCTGATTCTGGGATTTCAAGACGTCGAGCTTTGGGTATTTTGAAGACACACAAATTTAGGCCTTATACAATAAGACAACAACATCACCTGCAACCAAGTGATCTTCAGCAATGATTAAAGTTTTACATAATAATATGGTATCGTCAAAAAAAGTCAACATTCTTCTCTAGAAATTTAGTTTGGACAGATGAAGTCTATATTGGCAGTGCAGGAATATTCAACAGGCATAAACGAGTACTATTGGTCTGATATGACCCTCATCGTGCGATCTCCGGGACGCTTTGGTTGTAGTGTTTGGTGTGCTCTACGTGGCAATCGTGTTTTAACATAGGTATCACATATATTAAGAAAATCTTAATGGCCAATGGTACTACGAAATCTTAAACCAGAAAATCATTAAGAAATTTATGGACAATCTACCCTTAATTGAGGCAAGAAACAGTTCTTCCAACAAGATGGTGCACCACCTCATAATATCATGACCATTTTAGAATTATCAAATACCAATTTTGGAAATAACTGGATGGGAAGTAACGGACCAGTGAGGTGGCCGTTACGATCACCTGACAACGCCACTCGATTTTTTCTTTTGGGACCACATTAAAGACAAATTATACAAGAGAACCAGTACCGACAAAAATGAACTTAGACAAAATATTATAGACTGTGTGAATTCCATTTCAAATCTTCATATTTATAGTGCAATTCAGAGTGTTATTATGAAGAGGTGTAATTTATGTATCGAACATAACAGACATCAGTTTAAACATTTACTTTAATTCTAATTTTTATTTTGTAATTGTAATGTATTTAAAATTAGATATAAATATCTGATTTTTTGGTTTTGGCTTGTTGCAGGACCCACAATTAATGAAATTTTCTTTTAACCTCTTAAAAATAGCTTTTTTGGGTTGTCTTCTTTCTGGATATCGATTAAAATATATTTCGGATGCAATATCACAATTGTTATTACTTTGAATAAAACAATCTAGTATATAATATTGCTCGTAATTTTCGTAAGACAACTTTATGCCATAACTCGAAATTGCACCTTTTTTTTTAATTTGCTCGACACCACTGTATTATACAGAAAAAAGTGCGTGGAGAATGTAAAAGTTGTTTTTTCATAAATTTACAAACAACCAAGATATTCACGTGTCTAAAAGTCTAAAAATCGAACTTTTGTTAATAACTCGAAAACAAAAGATGATAGCAAATTTTTGTTTTCACCAATGAATTTGTCTCGAAAAAGAGATCGAAAATGTGTCTTCCATTTCTTTGTATCTCTTACAGTTATCGAGTTACCCTATACAAACATCGAAATTTGCCCACCCTGTACTGTATTAGAAAACACGTTTGATTTTAAGTGGTTCATTACTATGATTTTGATTTTTTTTCTAAATCCCGTTTGTCCAATTTTAATGTTTTTTTGTTTTATTGGTTAACTTTTCTGGACTGTAATGTTATGCTGATTTGTGTTTTTAGATAACTTTTATAGGGAATAAGAGGTATGTGAATATACAATATCCACCAGAAAGAAACTATAAACAATATTTAGTCACTATCCCAAAATTCGAAATGAAATCAAAAATATTAGCTTGTATTATTTATTTGTAATTTTCAGACGAAAAGTACACAAATACCCTAATCTACAAAACATCTTGTGCAGGTATGTACATTTAGTCAATATTTTTAGGAAAACAGATTAAAAAGCATTAAAAAAACATTTTATACCTAGTAGTGTTTTATTTCAAACCATACTCATTTGTTTATTTTTTTTTATTTTTAATTATATTAATTCAAATTTTTTTAAGTATTTGATGACTTTTTAAAATTAAAAAGAAATAATGCAAATATTTTTTTCTTAATTTAATATCAAAAGTGGGACACTTATTTTATTGTAATGAACAATCTGGAAAAATAGTTGGAGTTTTCTTCTCAAAAAAAAAAATTGTTGTTTTTTATATCTTGTAAAAATATGTTTATTAAAACATTTGAGGTAAATGTCGATTCAAGTAACTATATTATAAAATTTAAAAAGAAAAAAATATTCTCTTTTCTATTTAGCTTTTCCTTTCTTGTTGAAATACATACTGCTAAATTTCATGTTTATTATAAATTCATATCTATATGGCACAGTGGCTTGCACACCTGCAGAAACGCTAAAATTTTCAGTTGCATTTGACGTCTTGATATAAATTTTTTCTTAGTAAGGATTGTAAAGTAAAAAATACATTTATAATTCAGAAAGGACTTTTCTTATTTTACTTACCTTCTAGCGAAACACACTGTCTCCATACGAACATTATTCTTCAAGGAATATTAAATTTTAAACATTTTAAACAAGTCCAATCGTTTCACATCTTTATTTCGAGTTTTTATTTTTTCACACATTTAAAATATTAATAAAAACAATAATTGTAGGGAAATTAAATAGGTTAACTAGGGGTAAATGGATTACCTTCTAAAAATATTTTAAAAATTATGACATAGATAAGATAAAATATATTTGAAAACTTAAGTTACACGTACTGATTCAGTTACAGTATTCCATGTCATATCAATAATTAAAAATGAAATATGCATGAGTAATTGTTGAGTTTCATGTTATTAAAATTGTGACATGCATTGGAAAGAAGCTCCCTTTAAATTTTTTAAATAAACTGCTTGAAATTTTAAGTTGCGAATTTAAATCAATATACTGCCTAAATCGGTTGACCGATTTAAATAATTTATTTTTTGTTTGAATAGGCTAGCACTGGAGATTGTAACTGCGTATTTAAATTTCTACGGAATATATTCCAAAATTTTATACAGGGTGAAATTTGAAGCTATGTTTTTGCCAAATTTCGAATGTTCGCCTAATTCTAACGAGATTATCAGGTGAGTAATAGGTAGGGGCGTCCTTCCTCTATAAAATGATTTTTGAAAATTCAATCTCTCTTACTTTTAGAGATACAGGCTCCTTTGGTCATATGTGCTTTTCGGCAATTTTATTCCAATATTTAGACCAAAATTATGTTGTGGTGTGTGGTATAGTAACGCTCCTTTTTAATTTGTATTTCTTAGTATGCATTGATTTTATAATTTTTGTTAATTTCTTTCGTAATACGTTTTAAAAAATTCAAGAGTGTGTTGAATTTACATAGGGTTTAATAGAAAAGTAAATAATAAAAGTAACAGAATAACATTTAATATCACGTAGGTCCTCTTTACACTCTCGTCACTTCCCAATAACATCGAGGCATAGTCTCTATCAGATGGTTACGAAGGCGTAGAAGGCCCAATAACTTTATTTTTTTCTAGATACGTTGAATTGTCACCTCGAAGGGACAATTGCCACTTCGAAGTGATAATTGCACTTCGAGATGAGAATTGAATTCTCACTTCAAAGTGACAATTCTTACTTCAAAATGACATGTCACTTCGAAGTGGCCATTGTCATTTTGAAGTGAGAATTGTCAATTCAAAATGACAACTGCCACTTCAAAGTGACAATTCTCAATTTAAAGGTGCTTCACAAGGTGCTCTCGTGTTTAGAGGTCCGTCCCCAGTAGGTCAAAATAGGTATTCAGCCATATATTGCTGGATATCAAATGAATCGACTCGACGTCTAGAATACTGACATAACAAAATTTTCCCTCTACGGTTGAAAACATTAACATTTAGAGTTTGATATATGAATTTAAAGTATTAGGTAGTTTTGTGCCTCGAAACATGTTAGAATCTGCAGTAAAATGTCAACTTCCGGTCTCCACTTCCGGTCGTTCAAAATACGTATCAAATGAGGTCTCGACACCTAAATTTTCATTCTACGACTGAAAATAGCATTTGATTTTAATGTAAAAGAGCATGTTCTGCGGTTCGAGACATGACGTTGAGCCGATTAACTTAATACTCAACATTATACCACCCCTACCACCAGATAAACAGTCAAATCAAAAAGTGTGACGTCATTGACGAAGAAAATTTTCGGGGCTAGATCTGACAGAATACTAGAAATGATATATTTTTTAAATTGCGGGGCGACGCCCTAAACACAGGGGCACCTTGTAAAGCACCTTTGCATTGAGAACTGTCACTTCGAAGTGGCAATTGTCACTTTGAAGTGACAATTGCTACTTCAAAGTGGCAATTCAACGCATCTAGATAAAATAAAATTATTGGCCCTTCTACGCCTTCGTAGGTGGTCGGTCAAAGAATAAATAATACAATTTATTTTATTAATATAACGTTTTCAAACATGAAATAATATAAACATATAGTCGGCTCAATGATTCAATGCTTACACGTTTACCAAAGAAGGTCCGTAGTAATATACAATCACCGGTCTCTGCTGATGGCGGAACAGGACGGTAAAATGGCTACCAACATTAGAAAGCCTAGCTCAGCGCACTAAAAATCCCCAGATGTTACCAGATATTCGGCCGGATGGCGTCGTCGTCGGATTCTGATTTCTAACTTGTTGGGGCCAAGCTCAATACGCTTAAAGCTCCTCGACCATTCACCTCAGTACGCTGTATGTAGCCGTCAGTAGAAAACTGAATAATTTATCTGCTGTAACGATTTAGTTTATACCGAAATTGTGGAAAGATGACGTCTCACATTTCATGGCAGGGAGTGCACGGCAACAGAGATCTCTCTATTGTTGCTATTCGCGCGGGAAGTTGACACGGTTCTTTTTTAGTGGGTGTTAATAATTTTTCTACCTCAGCGGTATTTGGGGATTTTCTTGTTATTCAGTGGGGTGCTCAAATTTTTAATTAGGTTCTTTAAGCAAACCCACTACTGAGCTAGTCAGCCAGGTATATAGCGTTTTATTATTGATTATTATAATTTTTTTCAATATTTTTTAAAATAGATAGTTAAATTCTAGATGACCGCTTTATGCAATATTTATTGCGCATTTAGCCACGAATTTAATTATATGGTATGTGTGCTTATTTACTTTAGTAAATACTTTTTAGGTACTATTTATTTCATGTTTTGTACATATAATATTTATCCACTTCAACGTTACTCCAATGACTACCGACTGTTTTTAAACTGCGTTCATAAATCACTGTAATTGACATTATAATTTGGGGATTGAAGCGGCTCTATATAGTAGCGGCCTTGAACACAATCAGGCTGAATCGGTTTTTAATTTGGACAACTTACTCCTATCTAGTTAGCTGTGTTGAGTATAATTAAGCGGAGATAATAATAGTTACTACTGAATTAATGATATGTGATGTGAGTTGACTTTGTAAAAGATCGCTAGGATTATTTGCGAATTTCGCACTCCTAGAGAATATACTTTAGATGCATCTCATCATCTTTTTATAGAAAAAAAGTTCAAAACTCAGTGGGAGAGTCAACTTATTCCATCTTTAAATAAGTAGGTACTTTCAATTAAATAGTCCCATATTTTTAAAGTTACTCGACACATTTAAGCCCTGCTCGAAAGCCAAATTTTAAGAGAAATATAATTCTTGAAATGTATTAAATCAGGCAATTTATTTTCTGGGAGCCAGCGATTCTACCGCTTCTACATTGTCCTTTAAATTACTTAATTAAATTCTCCCTTAAAATTGATGTAAGTAAGAACAACAAAATGAGTTGTAAAGAGGTTATATATTTAAGGCTTTAAAAATGTCCCGTATTGCCTAGTTGAGGACTATTAGCATAATTTTTCAATAATTCGTTTCACTCTTAGTCTTTCCATTCTTTGAACTTTTTAATAAGTCTAGGACACAGAGAAAATTAAACAGTAGCATGATGAAATAGAAAGTAAATAAAAAAAGGCCAATATTTAGGCATATTTCAAAAAAAAAATGAAGAATAATTAAACATTTATAAAGTCACCCTCGGTGATATTTAAAATATAAATACATTGTAGCAGTTATTTTCAGGTCAAAATGATTTTATAATTTCCAGCGTTATTTTTAATATACAGAAATTCAATAAAATAACGTGTTTTCTAAATATCCTCGAAAATATGTTTTTTCCACAAAGGTATTATTTATTAAGATGCATTTAATTTGTTAAAATCCAATAACTCGTTTGGTACAACTTGACAAAATTATGATGGCATCGATATGCGCACAAAACTGACAAGGTTGGAAATGTTTGACATGTACTACAATCGGATGAGAATGTATCAACAATGCGTTTTGTGGCAGTCAAATATAATGGAAACTTGGTTTTTAAATATAATTAATTGCTGTTCGTACACAATAATAATACAAATTCTTTCGTCAATTTCAGCAAAGTGTATTAATAATTACACACAGGTAATTACATTTTTAATTGACAATAATGCTCATGATATAAATTAATTTGTACTATTTTTTATTATTTCAACATACATCCAGCCATATACTGTTAAATACGAGAGAAAAAGTAAAAAACTGCACATAGGCCAGTGAATAGGGAAAAAATTTAACATTAATTCTAACATTTTTTGAAACTTTGTCATCTGTTGAAGTACCAACCGAAAGAAAACTATAAAATTTTGCAACTCGATTCAAGGTCGGCAACATTGTTAAAATCGCGAAAAATTAAATTAAGCAGTATCTCGACAAACAAAAATGTACCACCGCTGCAAATTTGATATAATTTGTATTACAATAATCAAAATATAAAGTTACATTTGCAGCACCTTATGACCCGAGCATAATAATTAATTATCAATAATTAACATTTTTGCATCAAATATTACAAACATATTATTAACATTCTTGCAAAACTACAGTGTTCCTGCTAAAATCGCCTTACAGGACTATGAACATTTAGTAACGTTTATAGAGTTCGATGTAAAATTTGCAGAGATATTAATTTTATTTTGATAGTAAAAATTTTGCAACAAATTATTTGTTGCAAATTATATCAATCTGCCGACGTCTGGGATTGCTGCAAAATGGAGAGCGCATTTCAGTTACGAATGCGATCATTTGCAATCCACCTGTACATATGTTATTATTTTTTTGGAATCTATTTTAGGTAAATGATACTCTACAAGTTGTAAATTGTAAAAAATGTACCACGCCGCCATCGGATAGAGTTGCAAACTTACACTTACATGTAAGGCGATTTTAGCAAGTACACTGTAGTTTTGCAAGCATGTTAATATTATGTTTCCAAAATTTGGTGCAAAAATGTTACTTATTGATAATTAATTATTTTGCCCGGTCATCAGGTGTTGCAAATTTACCTTTATATTTTGAATACTGTAATACAAATTATATCAAATTTGCAGCGGTGGTACATTTTTGTTTGTCGAGATATTACTTAATTTAATTTTTCGCGATTTTAACAATGTTGCCGACCTTGAATCGAGTTGCAAAATTTTATAGTTTTCTTTTGGTTGGTACTTCAACAGATGACAAAGTTTCAAAAATGTTAGAATTAATGTTAAATTTTTTAATTTTCACGTCTCTATTCACAGGCCTAACAGTTGAGAAATATTTAACTAATAATAATAAAAAAGGTCATATTGATAAATATCTTAATTTGCAATGCTTGTTTGCAATACTCGCAATCATTTGTATTTAATTTTGTTATTAACTATTAAAAATATTAGGAAATTGGTACCCGTGAGAGTCCATAATACTAAGATAATTAGTGGTGTAAATAATAGGTCCTTTTCACAAACTCTTTATTTAAGCTACCGGTTTCGTGGTATTTAAACTAAATTTTAACTTTTGTTGCCTAAAGATGTGGTAATATGTTTAGTATAAATACCACGAAATCGGTATCTTAAATAAAGAGCTTGTGAGAAAAAGGACCTATTATTTATACCACCAATAATCTTAGAATTAAAGAAATCTAGTTTTGGCTACACTTTTTTGTTATGTCTAATAACTTTTTTTCTATAGTATTTGATAAGAGTATTTTTGATATTCATACATGCAGAAAAAACTTATAAGAAATAAATAAGCGAGCTTATTGACTGAGGATAAACGATCGAATTGGGCACACTGGCAAAAATGCATCAAAGCTAATGTCATTTTTGTGTACATAGCTCGAGGTAATTCAAATACCGGTTTGTTCGACCATAGTCAAGCTAATTGCAGTAAGATTGGTAATACTCAACTAACTGAATTTAACTATTAATTACAAACACAAATATCAATCAAGACGGCGAATATACATTAACTATCTTAAATGCTTATTTTTTTTTTATAAATAAAATAGTATTTATTTGTAAAACTACAACTGAATCAAACTGGTTCTAGTAAATAGTGTGAAAATAGAATTTTTTTTTAACATATAAAAACACCACAGATATTAGTTAACCCCCGAATCCAAAGACATTGCCAGTGCTGGTAGTGGCGGGATTCGAACCCGCAGGACGATTATGGTGAGATTATCTAGTCACACTTGCCCTCACGTGCTCTAGCCAACTTCTCCACCAAATCGACTTCAATTGATATAACAAATACTTGAATATCAACATACAACTTATGTACAGGGTGGACCAAACTCAATGGGATTTGGGGTTTTCGGGTATAAGTAGTGATCCTACAACAAAATTGACAGCAATGAAAAGTTTCTACCTTTTTTACTTTCTTATACCGAATATAAGGAAGTATAGTAATGGTAATTTTTTTCGACCTCAAGATTTTGATTGACATATACGTCTTGACCCTTCTGAATCCATTCTGACAATTTTCCGAATGATGTCTGTCGGTGCGTGTGTGTGGAGGTGTGTGTGTGTGTGGGTGTGAGTGTGTATGTGTGTATCCGCGATAACTCAAAAAATACTAATGGGAGACTTCTCAAATTTCGCAGTTAAGATTTTCAACAACATTTTTGGTGACACATTAAATTTGGTGAATATGTTACCACCAGAAGGGACATAATGAATGAAAGAAGAAAAAAGGTACAATTTTTGGGAAAAAGAATTAACAATTTTTATTGCATTTCTTGATGAATATAATGAAAAAAACAACTCTATGGAAAAAAATTATCGGCATGTCCGTAGTATCGCGATGGAAGCTACAGTTTTTGAGATAAAGCTTTCAAATTTGGTACACATATTCTAAAAGCCAAAGACAATGTATAAATTCGGTGATGGGCAAACTTGGCCAGCTGAAAGGAGGTTTACGGGACCCAAACTTTTTTTGTATTTACCTTTACAAGAAATAAATTCCTGATGGAAGATTATAAATCATGTCTACAATATTAAGCCAATAAAATACCATCCAAATACTTAAATAAAGCTGATGTAAACTGAAATATTTTACACGTTTGGCCTCATGAAATGGGGTTAGGATAAATTTAACAGTTTGACATTTGAAAAGTCTAATTTAGTTACAAAAATGTCAATGTCAATAAGAAGAAATTATTAAAATATATGGCATAATTATTATTGACAGTATCGAATGACGCTGATAATTAATTATTAAAAAATTTTAATTAAACATTTCAAGGTTAAAATTTAATTGAGGTAAGTGAAGAATTCAGTAGAATGATTTTTTTAGATCATGATGATATATACTGGTATAAGAAAGTTATGTGCTAGCCACATCAGATATTTTTGTTTTGAGGACATAATCTTAACTAGCATTTTTTTAAAATATACATAATTAACTTTTGCATAAGTAGATACGCCATCGCCATTTTTACTTAGTTTTATAAGAATATGTAATATGTTACCGTTATTTTAAATAATAAGAGATACAAAAGAACTACTTAAATAGTACAATGTATATCTAGTAGTAAAAGCAATATATTCCCGAACGACTATGTAAATTGTTGGCCGAGACGTTAAGCCGATGCCAACAAGCATTGAAGTCCGGGAATGTGCTTTTACTACGAGGTACACATACTATTTTTTTTCTGAAATCGCACTCAATATTATTAGAAATTAAGGAATTTTTATTAATGCATAACATTTTTTCATTACAATCTAATTGCTTATGAAATCGTTTCTTTGACAATCACTGCTTATTAATTGTTGTGATAAAAGTCTGATTCAGTGCTTATTTCGCTTTAATACTTGTAAGTGGTAAAAAAATATTAAAAAATATTTAAAATGGACAGTGATGATAATGTCCAGGTGTTTGGGACACCACCAGAATTAGTAACAATTGCAAAAATGTGACTTTAAATTTAATGTTGTATTTTTTACCAAAAAAAAATGCATTTAATGTAATGAGGTTTATCTGTGTGTATTTATTTACTGTCTAAAATATATATAAAAAACCTGTACGGGAGTTACTTTCCCGGCTTAGGCCGGAAAAGTTACTTTCTTGTAGTAGTTAATGATGGTTGCTTAGCAACGGACTAAAATACTAGAATAGCGTATTTTGGGATTTGAAATTGCGCCGAGAAAGTAGATGTTCTTGAACGATTTTAGAAAAACTTGTTTCTTTTTAATAGCAACCATAGTTGGCTACGCTCGAGTTAAAATCTTTAACACGCTCCTTTAACACGGTTAAAAAATATATATTATTTTTTCATATGAGTTAAATTCGTTTTTTGTCCATTATTTGGCGAACTTTATTTTAACTATGCATTTCATTTTAAAAAATCAGGTTTCGCTTATATCTTAAACATAAAAGATGATAGAAATTGTTTAAGAGACTTATTGAAAAAAATTTTTAAAAATTTTCTCCCTAGATACAGAGATTGAAAAATGGTTATAAAGTAAAAAAAAAAGAATAACGCAAAAACAAAAAGAGGCTTTTTAAATCTAACTGCGCCATTAAATTTGCTTCGAAAAGTGGGCCTTTGATGTGGTATCAGTTTTGTTTTAGAATTACTCCCTACGCCCAAAATTCCAAATTCCATCCCACTTTCTTTGAAACGCCACATCGCACAGTACAAGTGTCCCATGACGAAACACAGTGTCTATCATTTTCATAGAAAACAAGTTAGGATAATTTTTCCACTTACTGTATAATGATCAATAAGATAGACCTAGCCTGAAATCTCTTGCTTGACCTGTAAGAAACGACCCTCGTCAAAATATAGTAAGTGCGGATTGTGATCACAGCGGCATGCTACTACAAAACAGTAACTATTTTGTGGCGGGTCAAAACACAGTAAGTATATATGCATTCAGTGGTAAAAAGTTGCTGTGTTTTAGTAAAAATTTATAAATAAATATAACAATTTTGAAAGCGAATTTGGAAGTTTTACATTTGGACCTCAATCATCTGTTTCTTAGGGATGTCGCACTGTAAACCCCATAATATATCATACGTCGTTGTAAAACCGTAGCTTTTCTTAAAATATTGGTATATTTAAAACAATAATAGACACTTAAATAATCTAATTTTTATATCTTAGTTTACCGTGCCGTCCTAATCCATCGTTTTGGACTTATGAACAGAAATTGGTACTCTTTGGGACGTTGTTATTTTTAACTTGTAGCCCTTGTCTATATTAAAAAATATTCTCTAAACAAAACTGTAACGTAATTTCTAATCTAAATGGCATGCGGCATCTTGCTTCAGGTGTTCATGATGTCGTTGTCGTCAAAGAGTACCAATTTCAATGTTTGCGGGTTTAAAAACTTTGAGATAAAATGGTACCGTGAACCAGGACATACAAAATCTTACCAAATTCAATTATTTACGTGTTTATTATTGTATTAAATATTTTAAGGGAAGCTTGGGCTTTACAGAGACGTATGATATATGGAGTTTACAGTCTGACATCCCTAAAAAATAGGGGTTCAAATCCAAATGCATTAAGAACCCTCTAAGTGCGCTCCCGAAACTGCTAGATTTTTAAAAACAATTTTACTGTTTATCTCATCGATGCTTTGAAAGGAATTTTAATTTTCAACTTTGAATTTTAAAAATACTCCCACCCCTCTAAATTCACCTCAGGAACTCAGATTTTTTGTATATTTTGGCTGATTTCTTCATGGCACATTTTATAAGAATGCTAAGCTTCAACCCTGAATCTGAATTTTAAATATACCATCGACCCGTATATTACCTCCAACAGTGCTAGAATTTTTTAAATATTTTTCCTGTTATTACCACCACAAACTGAACATATGTCCACATTTTCAGAATTTTGACCATCTAAATCATTATTTGGAACTAAAGTGGCGTCGTGTTGGTAAATAATTTTCTTGTTAGAATGATAACAGTTATCTATAAGTTAAACTTCACCCCATTTAGGTATAAATTGTATACATTTAAATTTAATAAAGACGTTTACTACTATTATTACTTTATTATATTTCAGACGAGTTATGCATATTATCATTTATTTTAACAAAATAAATCGGTAAACCGTAGCAAAATTCAAAGAAACTATATTTACAGTATTCTGTGTCACATCTTGGAGGAGAGACATAAAAATTGTCAGGTTAGGTGAATACAGAGTTATACTAGAAAAAATTAAATTGCGAAACCTAAAACTGACAAACACATTGGGAATCTGCAAACGTTTCAATGAAAGAGGTGGACAGCAAAAGAGGAAAATGAAAGAATCAGAAATAATTATTATATGAAGATAAACAAACATCATAGTTAACGCATTTGCTGATTTTTTTTGAACAACCCTATTCTCATACACATCTACAACAGGCTAACGCCAACATCTATGGAAACTACCGAGTTAATAGCTACTTAATAATAAATTATTTTTCTGAATTGCAAGTATTACAGGCTTAAGACATATTAAACCTAAATTCACTGCTGGACCTGATGGAATCCCTGCTTTTGTATCAAGAGATTGTTCTAACGCATTTGCCCTCCCATTAACATTTTGTTTAACCTATCATTGAAAAATAATACATTTCAAAAATATAGAAATACTCTAAACTTTGTCCTGTTTATAAAAAAGGAAATAAACTTGAAATCACAAATTTTCGACCAATAACAGTTATATGCAACTTTTCCAAAATGTGCGAATTTCTGTTACACAATTCATTAATTATATGAACATGTAAAAAATGCCTTATCACCTCAACAACATGGTTTTATGAGAGGTCGTCTACTGTCACTAATTATATGTGTATTACGCAGTACATAGCAAAATCGATTGACATGCATAAGTAGACGGATTTCTTTACACAGATTTCTCTAAAGCATTCGACAGACTTGACCATAATAAGTTACTTCATAAACTTAACAATCACTGCATCTACATGGACTTATTAACGTTTTTCACATCATATCTATACTAATAGATTACAGTATGTTTCTTACAATGGTTACAAGTCTGTCGAATACACCGCTACGTCTGGAGTTCCTTAGGGGTCAATACTGAGCCCCCTTTTCTTTAATATATATGTAAATTACATTATCGATGACTTAGATGTGTCTTGTCTACTATATGCAGATGATCTCAAGATATACTCAAGAATTGTATGCATAAACGACTGCATTAAGCTTCAAGCAAACCTTTTAAAAATGTGCTCTTGGTCGGTAACAAACAATTTGGATCTTAATATTCAAAAATGTAATATAATGACGTATGCCATTAAAAAATCTGAAATAACACACAATTATCATATAAATGACCAAATATTGTCCAGACAAATTACTTTCAAGGACTTAAGCGTAACGTTCGATAAAGTGTTGCCATTTTCGACTCTCACTGAGAACATTATGGCAGAGGCTTACAAAACACTGGGATTTATAATATCCAATAGATTTTAACAACTGCGACACTGTTAAAATTTTGTATTATTCATTTATTCGTACAAAGCTTGAATATGCTTGCCTTGTTTTGAATCTGCACTAGGTATAATATTCAAATAAATAATGTTGAATCAATTCAGCGGAGATTTCTAAAATTTTTGGCTTTTAAACTAGATGGTTCCTATCCTGTCATAGGTTTTTCTCAACAAATTCTGTTGAACAAATTTTCTCTGATAGCTCTGGAGTGTCGGAGTGAATATTTTTTTATCTCATTTCTCCACAAATTATGCAATGGTATACTCAACTGCACAGAATTAGTCAGGTATTTAAATTTTCATATCCCCGACTCACATCTAGACATGAGCAGTGCTTTTATCTACCAACTACGTGCCCTAATATTTTGATATATTCTCCAGTATATAACATGTGCAGCTTCTATAATAATCGCCAAAATGATTTTGACATGTTTTCTACAAAGTAAAAAAAAATGACGATAAGTAAAAAAGAAGTTAAATAACTAAAAAAAAAAGGAAAAAAAACAAATGAACCTATAACCTCCTCAACATGAGGACCTACTACTATTTTTTTTAAATTTTTGATTGTTTTTGTTTTTTCTCTTCCTTTTCTATGGATTTTCCTATATAATGTTTAATTTAATTTATTTGTATATTTATTAGTCTTTGTAATTTGTATTTGTATATTTATTAGTCTTTGTAATTCTGTACTATTCCCATCTTGTGAATTGAATTTGTTCTGTTAGTTGGTGTAAAATAAAATAAAATAAAATAAATGATTAGGTATCTAATTGTTCTGTAGATATTTGCATAACAGAAGGAAAGAAAAACCGAAGAAAATAATATTGTAAAAGTATCTACAGATCTACGTAAGTACCTATGAATATCATATAAACAAATAAATATGTCGTGTGTGTGACTACACATATTTCATAAACGCCATAGAACTTTTGATACAGAAAACACATTTCGTTAGGAAAGTATTTTATTATTTTTTTGATCTATATTATTTGACCAAAAATATTCTTTGATTTTCCTTTTGACGTAAAGTCATGTGAGTACAGGTTTATTTTGCCAGTAAAATGGTAAAAATATCATAAAAATTTCATTGATCTTAGAAGTTCTTCATGTAATATTATGTTAAAAAATGAAAATGTTGGTAAAATAATATTTCACACTTCTTCCACCATATTTTCATTATATACGTATTTTTATTTTTTTTTTTTTTTTAAATAAAAACAATATTAAATTGCAGAACGCATTTTAATATGTCACATATGAATTTAACTAGACAAATAGGGGAGGCCGCGGTGGTTAACGCAACTATTAGTTTTTTGTTATTGTTTTGAAACAGGGTAGTCCACGAAGGGCGGGAGTGTGGCACTTGCCTTGTCCGGGGCCAGGGAGTGATAGGCAATCCTTTAATCGGCCACTATTATAATGTTGACAAAATAGTTCGTTTTACTAACTTGTCATATAAAAGAACATTTCAGATATGTCGTATCCTATTTGTATATAAATATTACATATAATTTAATTCCAGTCAATATTTCCAGCAGTATAAGCTGAAATATATATTTCGCATGTATAAATGCTACTCAATGAATGCAAAACAATTCCTAGTTTCATTTTATGAAATTGATCTGTTTACGCATTTACCTTTACCAGTGAACAAGAAGCATATTATAATAAAATTTATATACATTTCAATGGTTAATCCATCGTTAGTAAATATTGATGTAAAATTAATTTTAATCAGTGTACTATTGTAATTGATTTTCCATTAAGCATTTTCCATTAAGTGCGGTACAAACGTCATTGGGTAATTTAACATGAATATTCATAATTCTTATTTTCAACCAAAATCATATGAATTCATTTGTCCCAAAAGAGCTTGCATTTAAAATTGCCTGATTTTGTACATTTTTAAGGTAAGTTTTAATAGAAAATATTAACTTCAAAGACAATGAAGTGAAGAATCCCTGAAAATGTCTTATAGCTTTTAATACCGAACAAGTTAATACCAACATGCTCTCGAGAAATAAATGTACATAATGAATTCGTAAAAAGTACAATTCCATGTTTGTTGAATGAGGTAAGAAAATTAGCAGAATTAGAAAAAAGTCGTTGTAAGCAATTACCGAAAAAAAAATCAACGTTACACTATTTTTCACTTCTACATATAATCTCCCGTAATTTTTCGGTCAATAACTTTATATTTCAATGCAATATTAATTATTTTGTACAATATGAAAGCTTATATACTGCACAATATATGCAGGCTCATAACAAAGTTTACGGAATAAATTCCGTAAACTTTGCTCATAGCATATAAATGTTTTTATCTTTTGTTGTATGGACTACTACCTTATTTTTCTGCTTTCTATAACTTTTCTCTATATGTTTGTTGTTTTTATATTGCATCTTAATTTTGATTAGGTTAAACTGAATAGCTACAGGCTGGACTGTATAATTTAATGGGTGTAAGGTCGACTAAAGTTTCAATTAATTAACATTTCGTGTATTCTGACACATCCTCAGGACTATTTAAATTAGGTTTTCCTTGTAAACGTATATATTTAAAAATTTAAACAAAAACATGAACAACAATAAATACGATAAAGTACAGTACATCCAAACACCCTTGACTAGAATTCTAGGCAAATGTTATTTGTATTGCAAGTAATACTAGAAAGAAACTGTATAGCGGAAAGGTTTATTTACATAAAGTCTCTTTTCTATGGAGGATACAACACTATGTTAACTTATTCGATATGAAAAATGTTGTCTAATTTCGGAAAAATGTTTCCTCAATTTTGCTGTAACCTATTTGTTCTTAAATATGTTTTCTATAGAACATAGGTAAACAAATTATTAAGAAAAATTCAAATAAAGTGATTAAAGCATGTACTTTAAAATTTGAAATAGCAAGTTGTAGATTTACTTGAGTTCAGCGAAATTTTCTTTAACTACCTAATAGATTTACCAAGGTATGTTTTTTATTATATTTTAAAAATCTGCTTCTGTTAAATAATGGAAATTAATTGGTAGAAATGTTTAAATGTTATTTGAGGTACAGCCGTATTCGTTTTATTTTTAATTCTAGTCCAAACCGTGAACCAAAGTGTCCTACAAAAATTTACATTTCCACAAAATGGATGTTAAAAATTTTTTGAGCATCATTACATCAGTCTGGTGTAAATTAAAATAAAATTTATTAGAATCTTTGTGCGATTTATCATACAGTGAATTGAAGCTAACCACATCAGATAGATATTCATCGTATTATCATTAAGTTTATATCTATTATATTGGGTCGATGGTATTATTTATTATTATTTAATTGTAGAGGTTGATGGAAATTTGCAAAGCTTGCAATATCGGCTTCATTACGTAATACGAGCTTTTGATTTACAAATCATTACAACTTACTCATGATCATTTACTTTCAAGTGGTCTCTGTTTAGTCTGTTAGAAAAAGAATATCTCTTATAATTTTTTCGCATTAATATATCCTTTATAATTATTCAGGAGGAAGGGCAGCTGATTTATATTTTATATCTAGTTTCGATCACACAGTATTTAGTAAACAGTTTCCAGGACACACTAATTTGATGGATCTCTAATATTTCCTGAGCAAACTCTGTTGTTTTAAACTTAATTTTTTTTGGTAGCAGCTGACACTAGAGGAGCCCACCACTTACCACCACTTAATGATAATTTCACTTCTCTATTGAAAACATCATAACTTATGATTAACTAGTATGAATTTCCCAAGCATTTGTCTAATTGACAGACTATGTTGTACCTACTGGGTAATGTTTATGTTGAAGTGAAGTACATAAATATGACTGCTGTTAAAATAGAGGCCGTGAAATATTTTGATAAAACCTCCACCTACGTAATTTTTTGAATGAAACATAAAGAATGTTGACCTACATCCTAATTTCTCGATAACGAACCAGAAAAGAAATTAAGTTACTTACAATCTGCAGAATCAAATCCATTTAACTTTGTGCATATTCTACTGTCACATAAACGTTAAAATAATTACATAATTCTGTATTATGTGGAGAGTTAAACAATAATTGGGTAATTGCATAAGAAATAAATAATGGATGGCCACACGACTTATTGTTTGACATCTAAAAAAATATTTAATAAGACAAAAGAACGAATTCGAATTTATATCAGATAAATTGTATTTTAAAACATATAGTTTAATATTTTAAATGAACAAGGAAATTTTGCTTTTAAATGTTTCAAAATTGTATTTTCACTCTACCCGTGTTTCGGCTTTTTAGGCCATCGTACAGATGAGAGGTACTCTTTGTTCATTTAAAATATTTAATAATGTTTCACAAGGAGCCAACCACAGAATCAGTACAATGTATATATAGTTTAATTATCTTAAATGATGCTGTTGCACGTATATTTCACTTTTATAAATAATATCCATACTGCTCAACACGTTACTATGTCAGTACTTAAAAGATTTAATAATTTAATTAAAGTTACCCATATATATTTTTATTTTTCTGTATAAGTTTTAAAGGGTCCGATAATTTTATGCTAGGATGCCATAGGTATTGAATTTTTTTTACGTTAGTATTATGTTGTTTTTCAAGTCGCCAATTTTTTTCAAATGTTTTGAATTTTGTCGTGTAATTTAATCATCTTAGTATAAACTAAAGCAGTAGTTGTTTTTAATTGATATTACAAATATATGAATTAATGTGTCTTTTAATTTATTTATCTAATTTGCATTATTGCATGTCTAAACGTGCATTATTGCATGTCTAAACGCAGACAAAAATATTATAGGTATTAAAAAAAAACAGAAATATGAATGATTTTCCTTGTCAAATGTTTGCTCAAATACCAAAAAATATTTATTTAGATATTTACGTCGTACATATTTAAGTTCGTCGGTATAAGACAAAAGAAGTACATTATAAGCGCTAGCTTTTCGATTTTATTATTAAAGAGACTTTCATGTTTTCTTCAGTGCTTTGAACCATAATTATAAAATTAAATTGTTTTCTAGAACAACCATCACGTATCATTGAATATAACAACCACTACATATAATACGCGAATCAGTGCGACTATTTTAACACATGATCCATAATTTTATTTATGTAAGGTAACTGTGTGGATAATAATTACGAGAATAACTGTTATAACAAATTTTCCGTTATATTATACTGGTGATTTTCTAAATATAATAAAAAATACAAGTAATATCATTCGTATATATGATTTAAAAATACATAAAATATATCTACTACAATAATTAATAATTTTCAAAATATCAACCCAGTAACTGTCATTTTTACAACTGTGTCAATAACTTTAAAACAAGCTTAAATTTTCCACGAGATTTTCCATGTCCAATTTTATTTTCTTGTGTGGATTTTACATAAACACTATGGTTGTATTCCATTTGTATAAAAAAATGTTATTTGACAATTTTAATTTTTTTTATTGATTTGACATGGATTAAATTTAAAGTAATATTTGTTTCACTTTCTAAGGTATATTTTTAGCAGAAAAGTGGCTACTAGTATTTGCATATTAATTAGCTCCAAACTTAAAAAAATATTCATTACTGAAAAATATGTCTACTGCAAACAATTTCTTAAAAGGACTCAAGATAACCAAACTACTTATAGTTAATCAGAAATTAAAACATGTCCACCCACAGCCTGCTAAAATATTAATTGACTTTGAATTTTGAATCTTTAAAAATTTTCACAGACGGCTTATTTTTAGAAGATTTTATAGATTAAATAATTTTTAGAGGAAAATTCGAGGGAAATTAAGATGTTTTAGCACTTTAAAATTAGGCACGTACATTTCGTTAATTTAAAAAAAAAATCAATCACATATTTTTATTTATAAAGCACACTTATTATTATTGAAGCACAATACGCACATATAACACCTTTAATCACTTTAAATACATTCACCGTTTAATTTGCAATATTACACTTTAGCTATCAATAATCAATTAGCCATCTTAACGCGCGTCAAATTACCCCAGTAGCCACTGTATCGGCACCTTAAGTGATAACCTGTTGTTAGTACACTGTAGTAGGCAACCCTCAGCCTCCCGCGAAACGATGGTTGTCAACGTTGCGCATGCACAGCACCTTTGAACATACCTGGATAAACTAACTAGGTTACGAGCGGTCATGTAATATACAAACATGTGGACCTGCCAATACTTCAGGATATACTTTCTTAGTTCTTTTCATTCCGTCCCGTAATTCCTGCCGCTGATAAGGACATACCATCTCAAAGTTCCGCATTACAGGAAATTCTGCGTGCTTTATGGGAAGGGGAATAAATGTCAGGTTTATGGGAGCGGAATAAAACAACCGAATGGAATTAATACGGTGTTTTATGGTTGGACTGCTGTGTATGTTCACCTTTACTTTCTAATAAAATGACTGTTTTAAAAATACATTCATGTGTATGAATATATGGGGCGGTTTTATTAACTTAGGTAGCCTCGACAGTAAATTGCAGGCAGCATGTCTCTTTTCTGACGTTACGAAATAGTTTAAATGAATTATTTCTCTTAACTTTAATAAAATGTCACTCATTTTTCAAAATATGGCTTGGCAGATCAAATTAGTTTAGAAAACAACTGATGATTGGGTATAGCAACCGATAAACAGCGTTATTCTTGAAGTTGTGTCAGCTTCTTTCGATAGCGTTGATTTTGGTGTGGAAAGTTTCTGGAAGAAAATATGGAAGCGAGGATATCGTTTGAAGGTGGAAGTTACTGTGTGTGGTACAATCATGTTCAATGGAAAAACGAACTTGGTAGTATTGATAGGTGAAATATGAATGCTGAATGGTACAGAGATAAATGTGTAAGACATATTGTGGTTTCTTATGATCAAAATTTCAGTGAGGGCTTTGTACTAGTTGATGAAAACGCTCGCCCTCATTGTGCCAGAGTCGTCAAAGAAGTCTTGAGGGTGCACAATATTGAACAGATGAATTGGCCAGATTTCTCCACGGACATGAATCCAATTGAATTTGTCTGGTGCAGAATGCAACTGGGACTGAAAGAGAGAGAGGGTGGGTTTTTGGAAGTAAATGAACTGGTGAATACTGTAATAAATTAACGGGAAGCTATTCCCCAGGCAATTCTTTATGATTTAATATCTCATATGTACAAAAGAAATCAAAAAACCATATGGATTCGTGGAGATCTCACACGATATTGATTTTTGTTCTATTATTGCACTTTTTATCTTTTGTATTTATTGCTAATACTAAATTTTATAGAGGGCTTTGTATTAGTCGATGACAACGCTCGCTCTCACTGAGCCAGAGTCGTCAACGAATTCTTGAGGGAGGTCCCTCAAATTATTAAATTTTGTTCTATTATTATAAATTTCAATTTTATGTTTGTACTTAAGAATCTAAAAAAAAATTATTATTTTTAATAGATAAATGTTTTTACTACTTAGTTTCTTGCTTCGTTTAAGTTGTTAGTTTTTATCTTTTGTGTTTACCACTACTAACTATTTTTATACAATTTGTAATTGTCCTTACATTGGTCTAAATTCAGTGACGCAATTTGACATCATTATTCTATAATGAAACACGCGACGTCGTATAATAAGATAGTAGTCGGTAAGTCGTCAGAAACTGGACGTCATTTTTACTTCATTCTAGGGACGTATTGAGACTATGAGGTTTTGATGAGGTTTTGACGTCACATTAGAGTACCTTAGACGTATTTTACTTAATTTGTTTTAGTACAACTATAATGTGACCATAAACTTTCCTCAATAATACGTGACCGTATTACCTGGATATTTGCATCAATTGGGGTTTGGTAACCGAGTGGATATCGCGAGTTATGGATGGCCCTGAACTACCTACCAACAATAGAGACGCTTACTCGCTAAATTGTAAAAGATAATTTAATGTTATAAATACGACTCAGATAGGCTTTTGTTTTAGTTCTATAATATTACTCATTTCATTTAGATTTACATATCTTTGTAGTTAGATTTGTTTTTATTATAAACTCATTGTTATTTTTCGTCAGAATAAAGTTTGTAAATATTTAAATTCAGTTTTTATAAAGACAAACCGTTCGGCGACGATAATAACTGACGCAGTCGGGTCGAATTTTCGTTGAGGTTTTTCAAGCGGATATTGAAAAACTCGTCGTTCCTTCCATTAATCAGAGAAAACCTGCAAAAACTTTACCATACCTTTGGTATCACCGTAATTTTAAGAAACATTTTAAAAAGAAAAATCAAAAAAAGAAGCCTCTGCATACCTAGTCATACCATTCCTCCTCGAATAATAATAACCCTTTCAAACCCTGAGCTATAAACCTGTTACAGCTCGGTCTAAGGAATCCCATCTTAGAAAGGTGAGCAAGACCATCAGACGCTTAGTAACCTATCACTGGAAGCACCGTGAGGCTTAGCACTTGCGATTTTCACATAAGCCCTAGAAGAAACCAAGATAGTGCACTTTCTTTCCTAAGACTACAGGTGACTTTAAATCGTGTACAGGAAAGATGGGCCCAAGAAAGAAAAAATCTTTAAAAGAAAACATCTTTAAAAGCACGTAGTCTTGTGCTACATAGGAAACTGACATTTAACGACTATAAGAGTATACCGACGTGACAATAACTGCCCTCCTGCTGAAAAAGAATATATAATCAATCAAACTATAATAGAGCACGCCCTAAGAATATACTTTCTAAGTACTCTTGGCCTCCCTCGTTGTATTTTCTATCATCAAATTATTATTTCTGTAAGTACCAAATATATATGACAGACTCTAATAACGACGACGACATTTAGGCTAATCTTGTTTTATAAACTCTTGGTCCTAACCAATTTTTATTAACAAATAATACAAATAATATTCAAACAACTTCGGAATCAAATTTAGATACAATAGCTAGAAACGATATTAGCATCAGAGATTATTTAGACCTTATCCTGCATTTCGACTGAGATGCCTTTAAATTACCGATATTTTAGACATGTACGAGAAAGTCGTAAGTATGTTAGTAACGGACAATAACGGCGCGAGAATTCAATTTTTAATGTTATATTTTCGAAATAAAATCATAGGCAAAGCAGCTCAAACTTTAGCAGCCAGAGAAGTCAATACTTTCCCTGAATTAAAACTTTTATTATTAAATACATTTGGCGAACAACGTAATGAAGAATCCCTACTTAATTACCTATTGATGTTAACACAAAATCGCAACGAATCACCTAGCCAATTTGCAGACAGATGCATATCGCTAAGGAGCCTTTTACTTTCCAAGGTGCAAATGACTGGCAATTCAATAGCATTAAGAAAAGTTTATGCTATACAACAAAATGGCACCAAGAACCTTTTTATCAGGGCTCAACGCCCATTTAAGTCACTTATTAAGATGTAAAGAACCAGAAAGTCTAGAGAATGCCATAAATATGGTGGTTGAAGAAGAAAATTCTCCAACTCAACAAAATTTCCAAAACCAAAATTTCCAAACCACCAAATTTCCAAAACAATCGAAACTTCCAAAATTTCCAAAATCCCCAATGTTTTAATTTTCAACCAAAACCACAACAAACATATCTCTAACCGATGGACACATCATCAGGAACTACTAGAAGAACAAAAATCCCACGAACAACAAATGCTCCGAGATGGATAGCGCAAGAATTATATTTACAAGAGATACCTAGGACCTCTTCAGAAAAACTATGAATACGAACCGGACTATTACCAACAAACAACATTTAATCCAGAATGTGTAGAAAATGATTACTACTCTGAAGAACAATTTGTAGAAAACTATCAAAATTTTAACGAGGATTAAAATTTTACTATACCAGCCTTGGAAACGAATATTATGAACCCTGCGAACACGAAGAACTAACCAATCAACCAACAAAACAATTAGAAATAATGTCGCAGCTAACACAAAACTTCCATATATTATTATTCCTCAACTAGAAGTCAAATTTATGATAGATACAGGATCTACAAAAACATTAATAATTGAAAAAATGGCTGAAACATTTTTCCTGGATCAAATTAAAAAAGATACTTTTCAGATAAAAACACCTCACAGTATTTCACTACATTTCTACTCAGCTGATATTCCAATGTCACAAATTTTCAATAAACCTGGAATGTTACATACACATTATATTTTCAACTTTAGTGAAACACATGACGGACTAATTGGCTTGATTCTTTTGCAAGAAATAGGCCACTCTTGATTTTAAAAATGGATATCTATTAACAGACAAAGCAAAAATTCCATTACTCATTGAAGAAAAAAGACTTTTAGGATCTACCATTAATGACAAAGAACGTAAATATGAATATATTATTTAACCTAAAACAGGAATTAATAAATTAATAAATTCTATATTCATGAAAAATCAAATAGAAAAATTCTCATAAAATTCCTTTATTAATGTGACCGGTTTCGTGAACAAGTAATTACTTCACATCATCAGACACAGGAATTTGAAGTAATTACTTGTTCACGAAACCGGTCACATTAATAAAGGAATTTTATGAGAATTTTTCTATTTGATTTATCATGAATAATTACTCATATGGGATCAACCTACCTACATTACAAATTCTATATTATTTGAAAACCAATTAGAAATTCGAGCAGGACTTATCAACATCAAGGACAATGAAACAACGATATTACTAATTAACAATACTGATGAAGAAAAATCATTAACAATAACTGAACCAATTCCATGTATACCTGGTTGTGAACTAAATAACTTTACAACCGAACCAATGGACATCGACATAGATAGCTATCATAATACAAATATGAATTACGATAACCTACAAAAGAAAAACTTGGAGAATCTTGACATAAGACACTGTAATCAAGAAGAGTACGAAACTATAAGAAAACTTTGTTACGAGTATAGAGACATTTTTTATTGTGAAGATCTTCCTCTTACCTTCACAAACCAAATTAAACATGAGATTAAAACAATAGACAACATTCCCAGTTTCACAAAATCATACAGATTCCCACATATCTATAAATTAGAAGTAAAAAAAAACAAATTGACTCAATGCTAGACCAGAACATAATTAAACATTCAACATCACCATGGTCTTCACTAATTTGGATTGTTCCAAAGAAAATGGACAATAGTGGAAAGAAGAAATTTCATATTGTTATAGACTACAGAAAACAACGAGAAAACTGTACCTGACAAATTTCCAATCCCAAACATAAGAGACGTCTTGGATAAATTAGGCCGCAGTCAATATTTTACAACCTTGGACTTAGCGAGCGGATATAACCAAATCGAAATAATTGATCAAAAATATATTAAGAAAACAGCTTTCTCAACAGACGAAGGACACTATGAATTTTTACAAATGCCCTTCGGACTTTGAAATGCACCCTTCACCTTCCAAAGAACAATGAACCATGTATTATCAGGCCTTCAGCACAAATGTTTAGTTTATATGGATGATGTATTAATATTTTCTACATCCTTACAAGAACACATAGAAGGGATACGCTTAGTCTTTGACAGGTTCAGAAGGACAAACTTTAAAATACAATTGGACAAATCGGAGTTCCTAAAACAAACTGTAAAGTTTCTCGGACATGTTATCACCCCAGAAGGTATACTACCCAATCCCGATAAAACCGAAGTAATCGTAAGATTTCCAATACCAAATACGAAAAAAGAAATATAATCATTCTTCGGACTAATATGGTATTACAGAAAATTTGTAAAGGATTTTTCAAAACTCACCAGACCATTAACAGCCTGCTTAAGGAAAGGAGCAAAAATTGAACACACAAAACAATTCGTAGAATCTTTTGAAACTTGTAAAAGCCCAAACAGCCCACTCTTACAACAACCAGATTTTTCAAGACCGTTTATCCTCACAACGAACGCATCGCAATTCACACCAAGATCAGTTTTATCCCAGGGAAGCGTAGGAAGCAGTAAATCCATTGCCTATGCATCCAGAACATTAAAGGATTCTGAGAAAAACTACTCCATGATAGAGAAAGTATTGCTCTCATTAGTTTGGTCCATCCAGCATTTTAGGCCTTACCTATATGGCAGACGCTTCACTATATACACAGACCACTTTGATGGTTATTCTCATTAAAAGATCCCCAAAACTCTAAGTTCATCATATTGTGTACAAAATTACAAGACTACGATTTTCATGTAGACTATAAAAAGGGTAAACTAAATACAAATACTGACGCATTGTCACGAATAGAAATTCACCCTATTGACACCGAATCAATGCATGTAATCATCGACAATTCTGAAGCTGATAAAATAATACAGAACTGGACAGAAAAAGAATTAGCAACACCGACACCTGATGAAGTCAACCAGATGCTTAACCCAACCGAAAATATACAAGGTAGAGATATTGAAACAACTGACTTCGATATCCCCGAAATCTTTACTGCCCGTTCCAACGAGGAAGATGAACCACGAGACACCATTAAAATTACAAACGACATAATAAATACAAAATCCAAACAAATATTTATAAAGACAGTTTCAATGAACCTTAGGAAGTGTAGAACACTAAATGTAGATAATAAAACCATCCTATATGCTGAAATAACCAATGAAGATAACGATGATCAAATAATTGAACTTCTCAGAGATTATACAAGCGAAAAATCTACATTTTATATGTACTTCGATAAAGACAAAATGTACGAGGACATTTGTCGAATATATAACAGACATATCAACAATAATGGACCGATTGATAAGATGTACACAAGAAAGAACATTTCTAAGAAAAAAGGAAGAAATTAATGAAGTTATTAAAATGTATCATGAAGGGAAGACAAATCACAGAGGTTCATAAGAAACATACGACAAACTAAAACAAAGATATTATTGGAATAATATGTTACCCACGATACAAGACTATATTAATGAGTGCAACACATGTCAAAAGGGCAAATACGATAGACATTCACCCAAGATACCAATGGACCAAACACCCACACTACAAAAACCCTTTGAAATAAATTTTACGGACACCTTTACCATCGAGCAGAAAAACTACCTAACCTTAGTAGAGTCATTTTGAAAGTTTGGACAAGCAATTCCAATTTAATGTAAAGAAGCATGTGAAGTAGCTAAAGCCCTCACTAACTATTTCGTGTATTATGAAATCCCAGCCGCAATCAAAACTGACAATGGTCGAGAATTTATTAACAACCAAATAAGAAATCTACTGGCATATCATAAAATCGATATTCATTTTACGACACCCTTTCATCCAGAATCTAATGGCATTGTGGAACGATTTCATTCCACGCTAATTGAGCATTTTCGAATATTTCGTTTAGATCCAAAACTCAATAAAAAAACCGACGAAGAACTTATGAAGCTAGCTATTATAGCGTACAATCATACCAACCACTCCATCACAGGACATACACCCTTTGATGTTATATTCGGATATTCGTCAAACAAAAACTTATTTGATACAAAAACAAATCAAATCATCTTCTATTATTCATTAGATGAACACAGGAAAACATTTTCCCAACTTTTCATTCAAACTATAAAATAACTGAAATAAGGAAAGCAGCAACTGTTGACAGGGTTAATAAAGAGATAACAAACCCGCCAGAAAAGTATAAAATAGACCAAAATGTTTATGTTAGACCACCCAAAAAGAGAGGCTCTAAAACAGCCTAAATATCCCATAGTTTCCATTAACAATGATAACACTTGCATGATTAAATTAAAAAACAATAAAGAACGCCGAACTCATTTGTTTCATTTAAGATCTACTCTTACAGATGGACCATCCTTACAGCAGCCGACGACATCCTACTAAAAAATTTAAAAGCCAATCCTGGAGTTCTACCAATTCGCCTAGGCACAGCAGACATCATATCAGAATGGAAAATAATTAACGCATTTGACATACAACCACTCTTTGGAACATTTATGCAGGAAAATGACGAAATCATTAGAATCCTGGCAAATATCAATAAATACTTGAAACTAAATATATCCTGTGAAATAACAAAATAGGAAGTACCTGTAGCCAACACTATACAATATCAAATCAACAGAATTTTAACATTTGAAATCAATAGAACTTCTATACTATTTGAACAAGTTCTACCAAGCCATGTTAGAAAACCGAGAGGACTGTTGGTACCAAAAAACAATTACTGTTACCTTAGATGCTAATGATGGTGAAAGATACGATGAAAACCTCGAAATATTATTCAACAATGAAGCCAAATTAAAAGTAGACATAGAAAATCATTTATCTATCACTCATGACCTTATTAAAACCACAAAAAAAATCAATCACGACATTTCTAGAAAATCAGAGAATAATTAATTCAGCAGTGATCGATATTGAAAATAAAATAGAAAAAATGGAACTTTGCATTTACTTATTAGTTGTAGAAAATGTTCTGGAACAGCTATCACATTCGCTCTCACTTATTTTCAATATGTTAGAAGAACTTTCCACAGCAATATCCTTTGCGCATTTAAGGCAAATGCATCAAACAATTATAAGACCAATTGACCTTAGGAAAGAATTAATAAACATCCAAAGTTACCTGAAAGAAGTAAAAATCCCATTTGAACGTACTTTTTAAAACATTATTAAATACGAAAATCTCTGTAAAACTTCAGTCTACCAGAAGGACTTCTACACATATTTTATCATTAAAACACCATTAATAGAAACAACACCCTATGATTACTACAAACTGTATCCATTGCCTGTTGAAAACAATGGATCCTATATTACCATTATACCACAAAGAAATTATTTACTAATGAAATCCAAATGGTATTACTATGCCGAGATACCGTGCGAGGAGATAGAGATAAAGAAATTTATTTGTATACACAATCTGTTGTACAAAGAACATCAAATGAACCTTGCGAAATTCAACATATTGATTATTCTTAGAAACATAATAACCGTAGATACACAAAGATTAATATTAACAATCCAAAAATACAAACAGTTGAGAATTCGAACTCATGAATAATCACTAGCCCCTTTACCATCGTAGCTCAAACAAATTGTGAAGAAAAGAAAAAGAAACAACAACTATCTATTAACAATTCCCGATAGATGCTACAGTATAGTCGATAAATACAAATTCACTCCAAATACTAATTTCCAAAAAACACTGGAACCTATAAATATTCGAATGCTAAATATACAAAACAATATATCATACATAAAATATTATTCAAATATGCCCACAATGAATCATGTCGATCTAAACAAATTTTAAGCATTATCTAGACGTACAGAGAATTTACAAGAAGAAATCAAAAACAGATATTAGAGCCAGCTACAAACCAATTGAACTCCGGAATTATTTATACTCTTGTCGTTGTTATCACTATTATTGTCCTAATCATACTATGGAACATTTATATCAAATCTAAGACAAACAAATTTCCAACATTCAACATATTTGCAACCAAATCAAAATCCAATGACAAACATCGGCCCTCTCTAAATAAAACCCGAGTTCTCATCTAAGGGTGGAGGAGTTATGGATGGCCCTAAACTATCTACCAACAATAGAAACGATGAATCGCTAAATTGTAAAAGATAATTTAATGTTATAAATACGACTCAGACAGGCTTTTGTTTTAGTTCTATAATATTACTCATTTCATTTAGATCTACATATCTTTGTAGTTAGATTTGTCCTTATTATAAACTTATTGTCATTTTCGTCAGAATAAAGTTAGTAAATTTTTAAATTCAGTTTTTAAAAAGACAAACCGCTCGGCGATGATAATTACTCGCGCCTAGGGACCGAAGGCCGATGATGGTTCTAATCCATCCTGAAGCAAGAAATGCTATTTGAAATTTGTTTCAGACTGAGATGGGAGAGGGAATTGTCGATGCCTTTAGACTCCACAATAAATTGTATGGCCTCATCCCTCTTTACCTAACACAAATTCCTAGAATTTTCAGTGGATTACTTCGATGACTTGAGACGAGGTTAAGAAAACACTTTTTTTATAGAAAATTTTCAGTTTTAATATAATTATTTTATAATAACTTACATTCTTTAAGTGTAAAAGAATCACTCCATACTATACTCTTTAATTTTCCGCAATGATTGTTTTATTTGACAATATATTTATACCAGTTTGATTAAAGAACCCAGCACCAAGAATTTGTTGATCAATTTTGTTGAAATTTTCAGAGAAGTTTTGTTACATTATAGCTAAGCGATTAAAATTTCACCAAATAATTACCACTTTTTCTGGCCTTTTTTGTACTTTTTATTTTAAAAACTTATTATTTCAATGTATTTTTATTGATATTTTACAAATTTGGATCAGTTTAATTTGAGTTTTAAACATCTTTAGAAATGCCTATAGAATTTCTAGAAGAGCCAATTTTCATCATTTAAATGAGTTTGAACGAGGACGATGTATGAGGAGGTTGGTCTTTTTTAAAGAATATTACCAAACGTGTGGGTCACAAAGTAGTAAGAGTATTAAGATGTTAGTCAAGGTAGTCTGAGGAAGGTTGACATGAAAGACAACGCGGATCCTGACGCCATGGAACAACCACACATTGGGAAGAACGCCATCTACGAACTTTAGCTCTCCGAGAATAGATTTGCCACGACGCAAGCTGTGTGAAATCAGTGAATATAAGTTTTAGGTCGGCGTCAGTATATCTCTAATTAGAAGTTTTGGACTTCATTTCTACTGACCGTTTTTGTGCCTACTCTTTATTCCACGTTATAGCACCCCCATGTTGGCAATGTATAATGAGAGAGTAAATTGGAGACAAGAATGGCTTTAACCAGTGTCACGTTAGTTTTTATTCAGGGTAGCTTGAATGCTGCCGATTACATAACAGACTTGTTGGAATCCGCTGCATGGCCTTACGTACAAGGACTGAATATTCCAGCAGAATAATTCCCGTCTTCATACGGTAACGGTTACAACAAACTTCTTATAAGAAGCTAATATGCTGGTGCTTCCATGACCGGTACAGTCACCCAGTCTGTCCTCAATCCAACACATCTGAGATTTGATCGGTAGAAGAGTGAGGATAATTTGACCAATCTTCTCAAGCCGACATTGATCATCTCATTGGCAGCATGCTTAAGGATATGGACATGTTGAAGATGGCGATTGCGACCTCTACCCCTACTAGGGGTAGAGATCGCGAACGCTACATCGATGTCATCTACATATAAACAATCCTACTAAATGTGATTGCACATACAGAGAAGCTAGCAGCATTACACCTTCGTTGTTTACATTGAGGTCTAGCTTGATGTTGAGGTCGACAAAACCAATTTGTTTTTCCATCGATGTAGAAAAGAAGGCGTCGAGGTAATTTGAACCTGATGGGTTCAATCAGATCACTTTACACCCTTCCATTCACACGCTTTGTCATATACTATACAACCAGCACGGAACACTGACAGGAATAACCAAATGTCCACTCATCATCGATATCCACCTTGACGAGACCGCAATCTCGATCTCTACCGTGAGCAGCGAGACATCTTCAGCATGTCTGTACAATTACCGAGTGATTGAGTAATTTCGAGATCGCAGTGGACCCACTCATTTCTAAATAACTTTTTTTATTCCGCGCCTCAATGATGAAATTTCAATCACTGTAATGTCATATTTGGGACAACTTTGGTAAAAATTGCAATTGCATGGTGCTGCTGTTTTTATTTAGTATATTTGAAATTCCATCCTGTGCTACACCTGATATTAATTAGTACTACAAAAACATAAATTTATAATTTTATTCACATTAAAGATGAACTTATTGATTTTCCAATTGTTATACATTAAAGTTTCCAAAATTAATTTCAGTACGTAACAGTATAGGAAGCACCCTAGATTATATTTTGTACAAATTCTGTATCGTTAATCAACAAAAATATGTTGTGCTATTTAAACAGAATGTATTGTTTTCCTTAAAGTGCGTGGGTAGCTCTAAGTGATTTTTTATATTTTCATGCTATTCACATCTTTTAAAATCAATATTTGTACCATTAAAAATCCATTAAATAAGATTACTCGGTTTAGTTCATTTTCTCTCTCCAAATGTGTCTGTAAATAATAGGTAAATTATATTTTCCTTCGTTCATGAGATATGTTTGAACTTTCTTCTATCGTTAATATTGAGTCTTTTTCTTTATTTCCTCAGATGTGTGACTGTCTGGTCGGGGAAAGAAAACCAGGGCAAAGAATGTGATTTCTGCTTTCCATTCATAACTAAATTCAAATAAGATAAAATGAATTAGTACATGATAAATTTTTGTGATCATTTGCATCCGCACTTACTCATTGAAAGAGATACTATATTCCTAGTATATGGTTTTGCAGAAAGTTGACGACTTATCGGCAATAATCTACCTTACCACGCGGGCCTTCTTTCGCCGATTGGACAGTATTTTAATACATTTTTATCTATAACATCTCGTAAACCAGATGCAAATTAAACATGTTAAAATTTTGTAATAAAGGACTAATAAAACCACTGCATGATGAAATAATTGTCATATTTCAATATATTACACCAGCGACCTATTTTACTTCTTGAATATCAAATAAAAATGCATGAAAGTAATTAATGCCCCGTACATCCATGAAAATTTGAGATAACCATTAATACAAAAAATTGAAAATCACCTTCCAACATGAAGGTCTTGTCATAGCCAAAGGGACGCCTTGCCTTCTGCTTAGAAAACCTAAAGATTCTTCTTTCTAGGAGGAAAGAAGCAATGGCGGCAATTGATACGACAGAAACAATAACTAACGTATGTCAAAAGTATTCTCTTGTCATATGTCAGTTTTTGCCACAAATGAAGCAGAAATTGTCCTTAACTCAAAAAAAGACCATGCAAGACATTAAAAATATTACACAGAAGTCAGAATAATGTGAAATTTTTTAAAAAGACGGCTAAGCATAGGGCATGAACACACAGTAAATTGTAACGAGAATACAATGTATTTCAGTAAGAAATACCAATGAAATACAGATAGGCCAGATCGCTGAAAGGCTACAACGCATTACAACCAACAAGCGCGAGATATATACCTTGTAAATGGATCTGCGATTACACTAAATCACGATTGGAATAACAAAATTAAAAACAGGGTCAGGAAAGGATCATAAATAATTGTTATTTATGAAAAAAACGAAAAAAAAATAGAAAGAGAGGGAGACAATAAACCAAAGAAATAATAACAAAGACAGCTTTACCCTCCAAGAATTAGAAGCTTCCATTACAGCTTCCCCCAAACCTGTCCCTGCTTCCAAGACAATTGCTCGGAAGGGAGATTTCCAAGCAACAATATATTTATTCCAAACTCCATAACGTATGATGATTCCACACAGTGAGATAGCAATACATACATAATTGAATTGAATTGATATTGAGTCAATTGAGGAAGGCTTTGAAATGAAAAATATGTTTTGATATATTTTGACTTCTGAACCCATCTAATTGTGATTAAATTAAAATTATGTTTTACGCTAGAAAAAAAAGGAAACATTTTAAAGTAGACAAACCGAACTATATTAATAATAAAAATGAAATTTCCTCAAATAATATCAACAGAACCTGGAATATTAATAATACCAAACTTGGTAGAATAAGGGAAGACTAAATTATTACTCTTAGGGTATATATTTGATCTTTATTCGTAGAGTTGGGATAATGGTGAGTCATGACGTCAAAAATAGGGTCAGCGTAGGGGAATATTTGTTATTAATTTATATACCAATTAGAACCATATATTTTTTAAACTATTTCTACGAACTCGTATCTTTCATTCAATTACCTTGTAGTAGAGAGGTTCTAAAAATGACTAGTGGAGGTACTAAAGTAAAACTATATTAGCACTAGCAGTATGCAGCAACATTTTTTTGCTGCTTTGCACACTTATTCACAGTTATTGCTACGATATTATTCCGTACAAGTGAAGTATATTATTAAAAGTTGCTCCGCATGTCTGTAAAAATACATTTATATGTTGAAAATTAAAGTTCTATCTCGCAGATAGACAGATGTTATTGGCGCATATTTAAAATAGTTTAAGTTATTCTATAGCGAGAAGGATTCGTGAAAAGCTTCTAAATTCTAAATCTTTTTGGACACTGGGATTGACAATAGCTTTTTAAGTATTTGCAATAGCAACCGCTTCTTTGGCATCCAATTGTAGTTCGACTCTTTTTATATCTTCAAAGTTTCTGTAATAATACTCTGCTGCGTTCAGCCAAGTGCCCTACCTTGTCAATTTAGGCTGTGGATGTAGTGGCGTATTGGGTACAAATTCGTGAAAAAACCACATACATACATTTGTACGCAGCGCAGCCAAATATGTCAATGTCATTACCGTATGTTATAACTACAAAAAAAGTAGTTCTGAATTTTTTACTAAACATGGCACAAAATAAGAAATCATAAACAAAATTACTATAATTCGCCAAAAATTGAAACTTGTGGCCTGATGACATAGCACATAATGTGGGTTTCGTGTATCTACGATGAAAGCACGAAAATGTTCCTTACCCCATGAGAATATAGGAGTTTGGCAACATTTCCTGGATAGGGGTGCTAGTAGTTACAGAAGCACTGATGAGTTTATCTTTCGGCATCAGTGATTACTGATTAGTTTTGGTAGCGGAAATATGCCGCCGTTAAATAAGTAATTAAAACAAATCATATACATATAAAGAATCAATGAAGCCAAAAAATCGTCAAAACTTCGGAACCCACAGGAACTGAATCAATTTGAATGAAACTTTTAATGCTCGAATATAGTGGAAAAAAGAAAAAAGTACTTAGGGAATATAATGCAAACCCAACGATTGAAAACTATCTGGAATGTAAGAAAGTTATGGCAACATCCAAAAAATTTCTTAAAACTAAAGCAAAATATAGTTGGATGACTTTTGGCAACAATTTAAATATCTCAACACCTAGTAGTAAAATATGGAACCAAATTAAAATAATGAAGGGACAAACGGCTACCTCTAAAATTTGTAGTGAGGAATGTGCACAAGGAGTATTATTTAGTTTAACACATGATATTGCTTATGAAGAAAACAGATAAATTGAATGGAATGATAACTCCACTTATCCTTTGTTTCAACTAATTACACTGAGAGAACTAGATAATTCGCTAAAGAAAACTACCAATAAAGCGCCAGGCATTGATAATAATACCTATGATATGACTGCCAATATGCCGATAAGACTGAAACAGTTTTTGCTTTTGATATTTTCCAAATTATTTTTTGAAGGAGAATGCATTGACGATTTAAAAACGGTAAAGGTCGTTCTTCTTTTAAAACTAGGCAAACTCGCAGATATTAGTTCTTCGTATCGTCCTATATCTCTAATATCGTGGTTTTTAAAAAATATCGGAAGAATGATAAAATTTAGGATGGAATGTTAATAATTTTGAGGTCGAGTGCCAGTATGGATTTAAAATATCTAATGTGGCCAGCACATAACTTTCTTATACCAGTATATATCATCCCGATCTAAAAAAAATCATCCTATTTAATTCTTCATTTACCTCAATTAAATTTTAATAGCGTACCTTGAAATGTTTCATTTTTTTTTTTGCTTCGGAATCTAGGTCCATTCAGCCACGACTAAAGTTATAAAGTTATTATTAGGAATTAGACACGGATACTCATTTCACGTCTAGGGGTCCGTCTAGACGGCTTTACACTATATCGCACAGGACAAAGACCACGGATTACAGAAGGACTTACAGAGGATAGACACAAAGGATTGATTTTAAACATGTAATTAAATTTCTAATTGTTAAGTTTTATGTTTTTCAAATATTGCATTACACAGTGCCATGATTTCCTTGTTATTGATTGCCTCGTACATAAGGTTATTTCATAAGTAGGGAGATGGAAGTTGTAGCTTAGCAGTTTATTTAAGAATACATTTCTTTCGTTGTCATATTTTTTACATGCAAATAAGATGTGTTCTAAATCACATTGTGACATGTTATCACAATCACAATACGGATTATCAGCTAAATTAATTCTGTACATGTGTGCTTTAAAATTACCATGGTTAAATAATAAACGGTGAGTTGAATAAACACTGGTCTAGGCGATCGGATTTCCTTTATTAATAGTGTATTACCCACGTGTGGAAGGATATTGCCCAATGAAAGTGTTTTAGAAGTTATATTTGACCAGTGCGTTTGCCAATTTTCTTTCATCGTCTTTTTATAAACAGGGATGAGATCTGCATAATTAAAAGTTTCATAACTACTTGGTGTTCCACTTGCCGCCAGTTTTGCTAGTCAATCCACTGTCTCATTACATAATTTTTTTTAAATAATTAGTTATTAGCGTCATTCGATATTGTCAATAATAGTTCATATCATATATTTTAATAATTTTTTTGTTGTTGACATTGACATTTTTGTAACAAATTAGACGTCAAACTGCTAAATTTATCCTAACTCCATTTTATGAGGCGAAATGTATAAAATATTTTAGTTTACATTAGCTTCATTTATGTACTTGGAAAATATATTTTATTCGCTTGATATAGTAGACATGATTTATAATCTTTCATTAAGAATATATTTTTTTTGTAAAGTCAAATACAAAAAAGTTTGAGTCCCGTGGATCCCCTCAGCTCGCCAATTTTGCTTATAACCGAATTCTTCATTGTCTTTGGCTTTAAGAACAAGTGTATCAAATTTTAAAGATTTATCTAAGGACTCTGGCTGCTATCGCGATACTACAGACATGCGGACAGATTTTTTCATGCGTGTGTGTGTGTGGATGTGTGTGTGTGTGTGAGTATGTGTGTATCCGCGATTACTCAAAAAATACCAATGGGAGATTTCCGAAATTTGGCAGTTAAGATTGTCAACAACATTTTAGGTGACACATTAAATTTGGTGAATGTGGTACCACCAGAAGAGACATAATGAATGAAAGAAGAAAAAAGGCACAATTTCGGGGAAAAAAAATTTAAATTTTTTATTGCATTTCTGAACGAATCTCGACGAATTAAAATGAGAAAACATAACTTTATGGAAAAAATCTGTCTGCATGTCTGTAGTATCGCGACAGCAACCACAGTTTTTGTGATAAAGCTTTCAAATTTGGTTCACTTGTCCTAAAGGCTAAAGACAATGAAAAATTCGGTGATGAGCAAAATTGGAGAGCTGAAAGGGGTCCACTGGACCCAAACTTCTTCGTGTTTGACAAAAAAATATATTCTTGATGAAAGATTATAAATCATGTCTACCATATCAAGCGAATAAAATATATTTTCCAAGTACTTAAATAAAGCTGCTGTAAACTGAAATTTTGTATGCATTTGACCTCACAAAATGGGGTTAGGATAAATCTGGCAGTTTGACAATTGAAATATCTAATTTAGTTACAAAAATGTCAATGTCAATAAGAGTATTAAAATATATGACATACACAGTATCGAAAGACGCTGATAATTAATTATTAAAAAATTTGTATGAAACATTTCAAGGTACGTTTTTACAATTTAATTGAGGTAAGTGAAGCATTAAACAGAATGATTTTTTTTAGATCAGGATATAAATTTATTACAACAGTATATAAGTTATGTGCCGGCTACATCAGATATTTTGAAAACATAACTTTCCAAATTTCTAGTACATTAATTTAGCAAATATGCGACTGAACTATAAAAAAGAAATTAAGTATCTTGGTTTTATATTAGATCAGAAACTAACTTGGAAAAGTCATATTAACAACATAATAACAAAAAGGGAAATATATATCAATATTTTAAGAGTTGCCTGCAAAATATCTTTAGGAGCGGATATGGCAACATCCCTATTGATCTACAAAGCCACTATACGGTCAACCATGGACTACAGATGTATTTTTTATGGATCCGCTAGCAACAGTTTACTACATCGTTTGGACGTACTTCAGATCAAATGTTTACGGTTATATGTAGGAGTTATGAATTCGACACCGACAGAAGCTCTTAGGACTAAGGCACAAGAACCACCATTAAACAGTTGTTAGCTGAAAAATGGGTTCTAAAGCTTGAACCAAAATGCACTATGTCATACAATTTATGACTCTTTATTCAAGATTTGACCAGTAAATATTGGAGACTTAAGCCAACCCCCCTTACTAGCAAAAGCCTATGTCGACATTGCAAAATATAGGACAGCAGTAATTAAACAAATATGGTCGCAGGAATACTTGGATTTAAAATATGTTTGGTACGGAGTGCCTGTTCTTTGTCCCAATATTCAATTACGATAAAAAAATAAAACTTTCCAATAATGCATACATTTTTTCGGCTGAGGCTTTTGCGATAATAGAATCTATGAAATCATAATAAACAATGATGTTAGCAAATCACCTCTTATTATGGAAATACTTAAAATATACCAACAGGCGCAAAATTTAAACCATGATATAGAAATTACGTGGATAAAAGCGCATTGTTGGTTTACACACAATGAGCAAAGATTCAATAAGAAATTATACCAGAGAAATCATGGAAATCCCCTATACAGACGTAGTTCCAATATACAAATATAAAATAAGGGAAAAGTGGGAACAAATTTATGAAAATATTTACAGTAATACGGTAACCAATTACTTCCTTATCCAACCCAAACTTTCTATTAAGCAACTGGCATAATAAGTTGCATGTGCATAGAAATTTTCTTACCACAACTACGAGGCTTAAATTTAATCATGCTCGTTTTCCATCACACCTCTTTAAAATAAATATACCTAATGATAATCTGTGTGCATGTGGACAACTGCGGGATATAAATCATATATTTTTTATGTGAATTACATGAAAATCATACAAAAATTTTAGTTCGTAAATTATTAGAAATGAATTTTTACCTACCATTAAACATAAAATCCTCGAATCTGAAAATCTGGAAGCGTTTAAAGCGATATATAATTTCACTAAGTTAGCAAATGCTATGAGGCTAAAATTGTAGCTTAGTTTTGTTAGTAATCTGAATTATATTAGTACTCTGTGTTATTTTGTAACTTATGTTAATTTTCCTTTTTCCTCAACTATCCGTAGCCCACCTATTGTAAATGTTCAATTAAAAGCCGTCAAGATAGACCCCTTGACGTGATGAGTGACCCTGTATTAATCCTAATGATAGATATAATTTGTGTGTTTAATGTTAATTTTTAGGTTTGTGATAGGTAATAGGAGAAATATTAGTTACTCAATGGGATCTTTATTGGACAGTGAGGGTTGAACTAGCTTTGTTTGCATAGTGCATATTCATTATAAATCAAGAGATACTAGCTGCCCAAAGCCAACAAAGAGAGAACAAAAAACCTTTTTTAAAACAATTGTTATACTACATTATTTGAAATCAGAAACATCCCGGCCGCGGCGGTCGGATTAATATCTTGGAACTCTATAATTTTTTGTATCATTTAGAGATATCATATATTAAGTCCGGTTTTCGACGAGAAAATATTACCTAGGTGGGGGTCACTGATTACGAATACGTTATCAAAATAAGGATTTTCCGGTAATTTTTCTGGAATTTTCAAAAAGTTTTACAAATTATAGTGCCCTGAAATTTCTTGTACATTGAAATTTTTTATAGAAATATGAATTCGATGTGTTTCTTGGATTGAATTATCACAATAGAGTTGAGTTATGCAAACATTTTCCAGAAATTTTCCAAAATTTTCCTGAAATTCGGAAATTGTAAATAACAAAAATTTTTTTTATTCAAGAAAATTATATCTAGGGGGATTTTGGGTCGCTACTTACGCATTTATTATTAAAATTGATATTTTTTCTTAAAGTTTTTCAAAAATTCTCTAACATTTTACACGAATCTTAATACTTTTTATTATTTTTTATACAATTACTAGAATTTTGGGTGAACTATGATTTTTCAATAAAAATTTTGTTGCTTATTTACTTAAATATTATTTCTCACAATTTCAAAAATAATTCACTTGACTGAATATCATCGAAAAAAAATTGTTTATATATATTTACAATACATTTTACAATTTGCGGTTTGAGAGTTGGCAGCAGCCAAAAAGGCAAATTTTGATGTCAAAATCATATTTAGCACTTTTACACATGGAAGAAGCTTTTCTTACAAATTTCGGAATTTTACAATTTGCAGATTGACAGTTGGCAGCTGCCAAAAAGGTTATTTTGATGTCAAAATCATTTTTAGTATTCATGGACACGTAGATTACGATGATGTAGACAAAAAAAATGGTCTAACAAATTTGTAATTTTTTTGTTTAAAAAAAGGTGATTTTTACACTATCTACAGCTAATAATCTGCCGTAGCTAAAAATTGACGAAATAGCAGTAATTTTTATGGCCTGATTCGGTTTCAGCACGGCAAAATACATAAGAAAACATGGTTTTGATTAAAAGTACAAATTTTTCTTGTGTGCCTGTGTTATTGTATATTTAAATTCATCCGTGTAAATGTGAAAATGCTGTGGATCTGCGGCAGGTGCAGGAAAGCTGGCTTGGAATGTTCCACCATTTGTTGCTATATTAACGGTGTCTCCTCCGCTAATGTACAAAACCCCTGTTACGAGAGTTACGAAGAAGAGCAATTTCATCCGATTATCATGGAGGAAATTGTACGAGAGCTATGACGATATCGAACTGTCGTCGCATGAGGACAGCGAAATTGAAACCTCAGATATAGAAAATATCAGCAATCCTAGGCCATCGAATGTACCGAAAGAACTACGAGTAGATTCAATTAAACTCGCCTTGTGGATTAGGCCTACTGGGGAAACCACATAAAAAAACGCGTCGCGCCATTTACTCTACGGTAAGGTGGCGTGGAAACGAGTAATAAAAATGTTTATTTAAAGAACTTGTACTTATAGTAATTGATAAAAAGCAGTTAGGAATTTATCAATGCTGAAAATTATGAACTTTCAATTGTGAGCGACAGCAAATACTTTTACTATGCTGTCACGCCTTTATTATGAACTGTACAAAAAAATCGTAAAATATAAATAGTATCAAATTTAGTCCTCTTTATTTTTGTATAGAATATTTTTCCTCCTCGGATAAGCCGGTATCGAGATATTTTGAAAACACACGATTTTTGACGAAAAAAAAGATTTTTCTCAAAATCTTGCAAATTTTTGAAATTTCCACCACGATTTCGAGGTCGGTAATTGGACGTGTTATTTAGAACCCCTAGCCCCATCTAACGCACCAGGAATCTACTCTTCTTGAATTTTTTTCCAGCAAGAAAAATCTTATCTCTGGATTACATCGGTATAATAAAATAAAATCTTTGCGCGCATATCAAATTAGGTATGACCTGCTTATGTAGCAATGCATTTATAGTATCAACAAATACAATGATAATATGTATAAATGAAACGTTGTCCAGAACTGACCATTGCTCAAAGATCGAGTTGATTTTTCTATTTATTTTTGATTATTTGATTCATACGGCTACTAACTGAGACGCGCAAAGATCCAAACAGCAAAGTATAATCATATTTTTTGAGTATTATGTCAACTGGATTTCACACTGATATAAAAACGTGCGTGATATTTTTATATTATATCATTATTACACTGTGATGGTACTTTGATATTAAGCTTTGGAAAGGATAATAAAAGTAAGGCTTATGAAATGTGGGATTAGTTTTTCTTTTAGACAAAAAAGCACTGTTATGGCATCACGTATAAAATGAAAGAAAAATATGTTTTCATCCTTACTTCAATTAATATAAAAGAAGCAAAAGATGTGTTTTTTAAATATTCCACAAAATAAAAACCTGTTATTCGATTAAAAGAGAATATGTGACACGTACGAACTTAGTACTTGAAATGTACGTATAATTTTTTGTATTCTAATAAATTTATTGTTGTTTATAAAATGCATTAATATTTAATAATACCTAAGGATGCTAATAAACATAGCGAAACATTAACTAAGTTCAAAATGCAGTTTTCGGTTTTAAATTGATCTGTTCCTCCTAAACTGTAATATTAATAAAAAAATACCAAAGGACTGAACATACATAGAAGTTATAAGAATAAATTGTCATTTTTTACGTACTGAAATATGCCGTTTTACACTTAACCTGCAAATAAATAGAAAAATGGTAATTTCAAGTTAGGTAAAGTCTGTCACATATACAATTTTGTGTGATGTTTCGTAAAAACGGAATTTTCAATGAAGTTCTTGTTGTTATTATTATGTTTTCATCTGATTTTAAAAATTCCTCAGTTACTTTTTCCCTTAAATGAAACATAAAAGTATTTTTTACTCTGTATTCATTTATATACTTTTAGCTGTAAATGTACAAACAAAACAGCTTACAAAGAATCGGTGACAAAAATAAACCCTAGCTTTAACTTGAAATTTTATAAATTTATGATATGCAAATTCTTTCATGAAACATTATACGTATTTGAACTTGTTTTGTTTGTAATAATGAACAACTTTTCTTTATTACACTTTCCTCTAAATAGCAAAACAAAGGTAAATTTGTAATAAGTTAATTTCGTATTTTAAAATTGTTGAAAATCCTGGAATTCTTATCCCAAGCAACTTTGGATCATTTGTGGGTATTTCAGTAGAACAAAAAAAAAACAAATTTTCAAAATAAAAATCATGTTCTTTTAATAGTAACAAAAAGAAAATGCGTCAGAGCGTTCCTTCACTGTCTTTCGATTGCCACATCTGTAAAATTCTGAATCGTTTCTCAAATCCAAGACTTTTCGAAAATGGCTATCCTTAAAAATTTGTCTGAAGACGCTTTTTATTGCAAAACAAATGTAAAGTTCGATTAATCAAAAATTAAATAATCAAGTGTATAACCACTTTTGAAAAAGGGTTCCATTTCTGTGCCACCATAAATTTTATAGTCAAGTTCATAAATACATAAAAGACTAATATACGAGTAATACCTACTGGACCACATACAAAGGGAATGAAAACCCATTAGGGTAGTATTTATATCTAAGGCCGGGAGAGCCTCTTATTATCAAGCCAAATTCTAAAGGCTAATCGGTCCCTTATACTTAATACTTTGGAAATACTGTTCGGCATACACATTAGGGCCGGTACACTGGTTACGAAACCAGTAAACACAAACCAGTGTGCATGTCAGAATCTGCACTCCACCATCTAATTAGGAGGATGGAGGAGACGCTGTTGCAGATGGAATACAAACATGCTCAACAGCAGGGTGGTATTTACATTTATGCTAGGCGATACTCTTAGAGCTTAAGTGGCGAAGTGGAGCCACAGGGTGGTAGCGCTCCGCTCCCTTTCGGAATTTTGTAGGGAACAAACCTCTCGAAACGCTTAGCAGAAAGGGATTTACTATCCAAGGCTATGCTGACTATATGGTCTTCACAGTATGGGGTAAATTTAACAGCACGGTTAAGAACCAATGCAGAAAGCCCCAAACGCCACTCAAGAATAGGTAAAGAAGGAGGGACTCAATATAAGTCCCCAAAAAATCAGCGTTATCCCATTTACCAAGAGAAGAAACCTAGATCTAACACCTCTAAAACTCCTAGGTGAAGAAATAACAATGTCTGGGGCGGTAAAGTTTCTTGGAATCATGATTGACTCCAAACTTACCTGAAACCAGCACATCGAAAAATAAAACGGAAATAGGAAATTACCCTAGCGGTAATTAGACGAATCTGTGGCAAAACTTGGAGACTCAAGCCTGGTATTGTGAATTGGCTCTATACCACTGTTGCAAGACCCTCAACTACATATCCAGCATTTGCATGGTGGCCTAAGGTACTGCAAACAACAGCTTCAAACAAACTAATCCAGGTGGAAAGACTGGCGTGCTTGAGTATAACGGGGGCAGCATGCTCGACCCCCACTATACCAATTGGAGCCCTGTTAAACCTCCCCCTCATTCCACACAGTAATACAAGGGGAGGCAAGGATGGGATTACTGGCTGCATAATTCAGGAAATCTGATGCGTCATAGCCCTCAATCAAGTCATAAGAGAATTAAAGAGTCTGTAGCAGACCCCATCCTTGAGATGTTGTCAGACCACATTGCTCCCAAGTACTACTACCACAATCCCTTCGAGGTAATTATACCAGATCGAGAACTATGAAAGAGTGGTACACTAGACTTCCTTAACAGAGGACTAACCTGGTACACAGACATGTTCAAGACTGAAACAGGAATAGGGTCTAGTATACACAGTGAAACCCAAGAGCAAGACTTAGCTATTCACTTGGAAATCACAGTAAAGTATTTCAGTTCGAAATATATGCAATTATATAGTGTATTCGCGAAAACTTAAGGAGAGTTTACACAAATAAGCATATCCATATTGTCTTACATAGTTGTGTGCCACTGAAGACACTAAAATGCTGTAAAGTGACGTCAAGACTAGTATGGGAGAGATTAGAAGACCCCAAGGCCTTGGCAGAACGAAATACAGTCAAAGTGATCGGGATGCTCGGACATAGTGGGGTACTAGGAAACGACAAAACTGACGAACTTGTCAAACAAGGATAAGCTGTAGTATTCCTTGGCCGGGAACCAGTTACTTGCAATGTGAAAGGGCACTGCCAGAAGGTGCGTATCACATTGAGTCAAAAAAGAACACAATATATACTGACGAACCAAATTAGGACAGACATGATAAAGCATTCATAACCGACCCATCTACACAAAGAACTCAGAAACTGCTTACGCTAAGCAGGAACCAGCTGAGATTGTAAAAGGGTTACTCACAAGCCATGCACCAGTGAAGGAAGACGTACAAAAAAAATGGGGCTGTATGAAGGTAACCTGGGCTGCACGCTCCGCGGAGAGGCACCGGAACCAGCGGAACGGATATTCTGTCAATGCGAGGCGCTGGACCGTAAAAGACAAAACGTTTTTGTGGAAACGAAACTCATGAATATTTGCACATAGATCGGTTATAGAACTGTATCGGCTAATCAGCAACACAGCAATCACCGAAAGGGAATAAATAATCAGGAAGGGACACAATAAGCCGTTTTGACTGCAGTGTCACCGTGCCTGTATCAGGCAGACAGATGTGGAAGGGAAAAATACTCACTTTGTAAATTTTACAAATTTTCCTCAAATTGTTCTGAAAAAAGTAAAAAAAAAAAACAAATTAAAACAAAATTTTAACATCCTGTATCACGATAACGGTGAAGTTTATATGAACTTTTTGCGTTATTTTTATATAAAGCATTTACCATATTTTCTAAAATATCATGTATGTAAAACCAAAATATTTTACATCGATATTAATTCCAAGTCGATAACCCAATTTTTCCGTAATTTTAATAATGTATTTAATTTTTTCTGTAAAGAATTCACTGGTTTTAAGCAGCTTATGCACCAGGAGATAAAGTGGATTGATGTGACACAAAATGGATTTGTTGGGATGAAGGAAATCAAACTCCCAGGTGATAATGTGAACAAATCAGAGCAGATTATTGAACAGCGCTTCAGATGAAAAAGGTCAACCAACATTATGTTTCTCCTTTGTGACAAAAGAAATGCTTTCGTAGATCACAAATGAAGATGACATTAGAGTAAATACTCACAGTTTATCTGAGTATGTTAATACAAGTACTTCTAGCTAATATTAAGAAGACATTGGATTCAGGGGCGTGCGGTGAGTTCTGATACAGGGGAAGCAGTTTGTGATATAGAGTGATGGGTAGCGCGAGGCCCCGAGCGAAGCGAGGCAAAAAATTATTTTAAGAAAAGGGGCGTGGCTTCCGTATACTCATTTTAAAGCAAATGTCGAAAGCTGCAAAGTTATGATACTAGAAAAAAGTACACTTGTAGGACCGCAAACATAAAACATAAAAACACCACAAAAATTAGACAACCCCCGATTCCAAAGCCGAAGCTGCACGGGCGAGGGTTACACTTATGAAAAAAACGCAGACACAAAACCATATCCACCGACATTGCCAGCGCCGGTGGCGAGGATTGAACCCGCAGCGAAATAGAGAGTTTGTTCAGTCCCACTAGCCATGGTGCACTCTCTAGCCAACTATAATTTGAGCCAGCTAGTTAAGTAGTTAATATGCACATACCTACCTATTTACAATGTAGTTTAATCCGCCTCTCCTTTTTTGCGATGTCGGAAATAACTTCGTCGTAAAAGTTTGAATTTTGGGAGATCTCCTTCATAAAGTCACTTTCTATTGTCAACAGGGACAATTTTGAAAGCCGCTCTTCACTGGTTGAATTTTTTGAAAAAAGTTTTTATTCTCGTGTCCGTTTTGATGATTTTGAAAAAAAGGCAGCCATTCCACTAATACTTGAAAAAAATATTTTGCACTCTTTAAGACACGCTGCAGATTGAGCTAGAACTAAATTTAATCGACGCGCAAAACAATGTACAAATATTGCATTCTGAAAAGTCTCTTTTACTTTGGCCTGCAGGCCCCCAATTCACCAGCCTAGCGGCCCCATCATAACTTTGGGCGATAAGTTTAGTACCACACTGTAGATCATCGACTATCTGACAAACTATAGTATATAAAGCTGCGGCCGTTCGTGGCGTTGTTACGTCTAAAAATCCTAAAAACGCTCTTGGACTTTCCCATTTAGATTTATGTAGCTACGATTGACAACTGACTAATATTCGTAATATCGGTTGCTTCATCTAATATAACTGCAACAAAAGGAGCATTTTTATTTCTTGCTTGATCTTTTCTAAAACAATATTGCTTATCGACTGAATCAAATCATTTTAAATATAATTTGATGTACCGCGAAATATCGTGGAGTGTTCCAGATGGTTACTTAAAATTGTATCGTATTTTGCTAATAAATCAACTAAATTGATAAAATTGCCCCTATTTAGCAACGCTCCGAGATTCAGTATGACCTCTAAAACTAAGTTCATTTTCGCCGAGAAAACAAACAATGTCAATAAGTCTTTTTAACACTTTCTTTCAACTGCTGATCTAATGAATGCTCAATTCGTGATTTTCCAAATGTTTATTCTTTTAGCACCGCTCGCAAATGAGTTTCACACTTACCATGCCTTTTTATCACTTTGTGAATGTTGTTTAAATCTGAAAAGCCATTTTTATTCCAAACACCTTTTTCATTTGTGAACAGTACACATGGCCAACAAAATAATTTACACAAATTTTCACAACCCGTTAACCACTGATTAGCACTGTACACTTCAATATTAAAGTACCTATAGCATGATATAACTTTCGTTTTTAAGAGTTTTAAATCAGGTGTTGGTTTCCCGTTTCAAATAATATCCAGTTTATCTTGAAACGAATATGTTGAAAATCCCCTTTTCAACAAATTGCACACCACACAAACGCAAATAATATTTTCCACAGTGCTAGGAACAGCTTCCAAATTTAATAAGTAATTCTAAATCTGCTTACACGCGCACTAATATTCAACGTTTTAAAAATCACTTGTCGCCGCACCACAGGTTTAGAAACATCAAAAAAGTTTTTACAAATATAGCAGAGAATAATACTAGGAAGATTAATATTAAGTATAATATTAAAATCGATATTAAAATCTATAAAATAAAACGTATTACGATGCTATACAGCTCAGATATCAAGATTATGAAGTGGGGATTGGATGCATTTCAACAAGTTACCTACATCAGAGAGTTGTCTCTGCTTACATATATCGAAGTCGCGCGAGTTCGTGTTGGCTCGATTAATCGAGTGCGTCATCGTTACGGTTTTATCATGCAACATTATCTCAGCTACTGAAAAGCAGGGCCGTGTCTATTGAAATTGGGTAAAAGTAAATTTTAATGATTAATATATGTGATAAATAATAATTAGGTTCTAATTATGTTTTTTTTAATAATCCCAGGGGAAGCACTGCTTCCCTTGCTTCCATGGACCGACCGCCACTGATTGGATTACATGTTACGTTCTTAGTTTATTTAAGTTAAGTTTGCTTGACAATTAAAGAAAATTTGATCAATTCTACAATAGTAATTTTCTAATTTTTTTTGTGTGCTTATTATAGTATTTAAAAATCTAAGCTCACAAATTTTTTGATTTATTTTGAGATCCATAGAAGGATAAAAGAAAAATTAACAATATTTTGTAATTTAGCCTTCTGACGTCAAACAACTAGTTTAGCGCTAAAACACAAGCGAACAATGAAACCGAAGACGGAACTGTCGTGTGGCCAGTTTTATTTATTAACGTGTCCCTAGTTTAGAATACAATATATTAAACGAGAGAAAGAAATAGTATTGCTAGAATTAAATTCAATTCCTAGTAGATTAAGTTAAGAAATCCGTATACGTATGTTTTATACTGTATATAAATTAATATATAGGGTGGGGCAATAGTGCGTCCGACTCCGATATGTCGAGTTGTATGATAGCTAGAAACTTGATTTAAAAACATAAATAAACTAGACAAAAAAGTCTATAACCGGGAACTATTTTCGAATATACAGGGTGAGCCAGGATGATTCTACAGGGTCAACTTAAATGGAATGCCATGTATATTAGAATATTTTTTGAAACCTCTTTGTGGCCTCCTTCCACTCTTGTATTATTATTGACTCTCCCAACCACTTGGATGTAATGATTTTTTTTGTTGAAATTATGCAATTTACGCGTGTATATTAAAAAAATCACTACAGTCACAATTATCAATTTTAAGAAACAATATGTTAGTACCAATTATGAGACATCTGTGTGATGACATTCAGCCATTTTCACTTCCTAAAAGTACAGAGTGGCCAAAAATAATTTTTAAAATTACAACTATTTCAACTGAATTTTCTGAATTTTTTCAAATGGAACATCCTGTATACTTTTGGACGATGTAATGTAGAATTAAAAACAATCATTTTTAGTACGTACATGCCTATGGCTATTTGGAACCTTTTCGATTTATTGAACAATAACTCTTTATAATGATACAACACAATAATGAATATACAAATTCGCGAAATAGTTCAAAATCACAATTATTTCTACATGGTCTTTAACCACTAAAACACATTTTTTTATTGGTTGTTTAACTGGCGGCAATTACAAATTATTCTGAAATTATATAAATTGTTTTTGGAATGCTGAAAATTTTAAAATACTAGCCACTTGTAGATACTGATTAGTGATTACATATACTCAGTGTCAACGAGATCATGTAACCGCCCTCCATTTTTTTATTTATTATAGTATAGTATATGATGGATGGTTTCGTGGAAAACTACGTCAGTGTTACTTATTGTAATAAAATTTTGAAACTTGTAACGCACATATTAGAAGAGAATAGGGGTATTGTGACATACTTACATTTTTAATAACACTTAATACGATGAATGTCAACTTTTGACATTTCCTTTAAATATGGCGGACATATTTAAACTTTTCATGAAAATCGAAATAATTGAAAATCTTTGTAATTTTGATTTTCATGAAAAATTGAAGATCGTCATATTTAAAGGAAATGCCAAGAGTTGGGACATCCCCATTACTTTTTCTGCGGTATATGCTACATTATTTTCTACAACATCTAGTGTATACGTTAAAAAAGACTGAAAATTTCCTTACTTATGTGTAATACCGTACAAAATTTTATTCTGGCTTAGACAAAGACTAATGGATTTTGGTGAGATCCTGACATTCAAATATTAAACTTCTCCCCTGGACAATAACGTTATGTAGATTTTATACATGAAAAAAGCATTTTATTTCGAAAGCGTCTTCTCAAATGATGGATTTTTATTTTATATTTCGCATTAAAAGAAATTATTTTACATAATTGTAACGGTAAACTGACCGTTTACAAAGCATATTTTATTCTCATAATTTATTCGCAGGTTATAATGTAGTTATATATTATAAATATTGCCATCTCTCACGTTTTGTTGAAAAATCTTTAACTACGTGCATATATTGTAAAAGAATATATTTGGCAAATATAAAATTAAATCAGATACAGTGGCGACTGGTGAATTTAGGTTATGCCATATCTCAGTATTGGAGTATGGAACCCAAGTAATATTTTAAGAGAACTACCAGTGCCGAATGAAGAAGTTTTGCAGAAAAAAATTGAAAAAAAAATGAGTAGAAAAGTTACAAAAATGCACTGCCACCCCAGATTACTTTTAGACCATTAGTAAAATATTTGTAAACTATTTTTTTTTTTCGTAATCAGAAGGAAAATTTATCACCCCTTTTTTTGGTTTCCGAAAATTTTGATTTTTTAAAAAAGTTATGCCATATTGAAATTTACACAATGAAGAACATAAATTTCAAAATGTCATAACTTTACAAAAAAATTAAAATTTTCGGAAACCAAAAAAAAAGGGGTGTTAAATTTTCCTTCTGATTACGAAAAAAATAGTTTGTAAATATTTTACTAATGGTCTAAAAGTAATCTGGGGTAGTAGAGCATTATTGTAACTTTCCCTTCTAAATTTTTTTTTTCGGCAAAATTTCTTCATTTAGTATTGATAGTCGTGTTTTAAAATATTGTTTGGATTTCATGCTCTAATATTGAGATATGGTATGACCTAAATCCACCAACCGCCACTGATTAGATAATTTAAAAGCATTAGTTTATCTAGCTGATAACTGGATATAATTAAATGATGTGTATTTCATCCCCGCTAACTGTGAAATAATTTTTAATTATAAAATTTATCCAAGAGAGGTGGTCAGGACAACGCGAAAACTGTAGGGCTTCGCTCATTTTACTCAAATAAATCGAAAACTCCTAGGTTTTATAGTTACTTTGAAAATTTCATTCACCTATTAGTTGACAATCGGCCAATCATATTTTAGAATCTGATTTATTTCGATCTATCAAAATTTAATTACATGATAATCAATTCCTCTCGAAAAATCGTTTCTCAAATCTTTTAATTCTTGAATAACGATTATATAGAATTTTACACATTATTAGAAAGTAAAAGTAACGTAACCTATTATTGAAATTTTGGTAATTGAATACAAAATAATTGATTAAAATAGGAGTATATGAATTGTGAGAGGGTTATTAACCAAAGAAGTTGTTATAGAGTTAGATTTCTCTCGTTGTTAAAGTATGTCTGTTTAGGACCCTTTCCTTGTATTTTTTTTATGTAATGAAATTCCGTATCGAATTGCAAATACCGTTTTACGAAATTCCGTTAACTTTGGTTAGTTGTGTCTCTTCGATTCTTATTTTAGACAAATGACTGATTGTAGTTGATCTGTGAGAATGATTGGTAAATTTATTGTTGTCAGCAGATTGTCCAGTTTTCTTCAATATTTGGTTTCGCCCAGCAGGAATACTTTTAAACTAAATACTGGCCAATGTAAATTTGGTGTAAGACACACGCAACCTGATTTCCTCGTTTTAAAAAGGAAATCTACCTGCTTTGATATTTAAATTAATAATGCCGCCCTTTGCGCAAAGTCACGTGACTTTCTCGCCAAACCCTTGAAAATAAAACTGCTCACACGAGCTGAAATATTCACTTCTTCGATCGGTCAGCTAAGTTTAACACGCAATTCCAGAGTGTTCCGTAAACAACAGTAGTAACTGGTTACTGAACTGGAGTCGAAAAACGTCTATCATTGATAGGTGTTAAAGAAGACTCTCCCAGGACGTGGGAGTAATGAAGAAACATTTAACTATTTTCTGGGAGACTGGTAAGGTGAAATAAATTTTAAATTAAAAACTGCTCACGTTGACTGAAATATTCACTTGACTTGACGTCTTCCATCCATCAGCTACAGTTCCAGTGTGCTTCGCCAACAACAATAGTAAGAATCATTTCTGTATTTATCTGCTTTTAACCACTTGTATTAATTTTTTGTATTTTACAGTATTTTTTTGTGTATATACCTGCTAAATCCAAGCAGTCAGGGATATTCCGGTAGTTTCGCGTTTCAATAATTAAAATAGGGTTATCTATTCAGAAACACGCTCTGGGAGAATATCGTTTTCATTTGATGTTTTATGTATATGCACTGATTGGATTCTAGTGTCACTCGTTGAGGATAGAATCCAATTCCAGTGTAACAGTAAAGAGAACTACTAGTCAGATTTTTAGTGTCACTCGTTTGAGGATAAAATCTGACTAAGTGGTCCGGGAATTAATATCCGATTACATAGGTCAGCTCATGTTCGATGCGATAACCTGGAGTTTGAATCTATAAACAGTTACCAACGATATATTTCGATATATCGAGTCACCACGAATATCTCTGGATCAATTTAGTGACATTTTTATCTTTTGATTTATTTCACTTTCCGTTTAATAAGGATAAAGGTACTTTCTAGTTAATATATCTTTCGGGAACATCCGTTTTTAATTTAGATTGTACTATACAAAACGCCGATTGGATTATAGTGTCACTCGTTGAGGATAGAATTCAATCCCCGTGTTATAGTTAGGAAACACTAGTAGTCAGATTTTTAGCGTTTGAGGATAGAATACAAGTAGTCCACGAATTACAACACAATTGTACCCCAGTAAGGGGCATAAAAGACAACCTAGCTATATAACACCCGCTAAAGTATACGCTAGATGCCCTTCGGATGATCCGCAACTTTTAGTTTAGGTTTAATGATACCAAACACCGATTGGATTCTAGTGTCACTCATTGAGGATAGAATCCAATCCCAGTGTTATAGTTAGGAAACACTACTAGCTAGATTTTTAGTGTCGATCGTTTGAGGATAGAATCAGACCAAGTAGTCCGCAAGTTGAACCACGATTTACCCTAGTAGGGGAAATAACGGCTAACCTAGCTGTATACCCGCGATTAGACATTTCTCAAGTAACCAGCAGCCCCTAGATTGATATCCTGCCGTAGTGTCATGCTTGTATACCGTAACCACTTGCACCCTAACCGTTTTACACACACCGCCTTCCGTAAGACTGCTTCCGCACTAACCGCTTCAAACACATCAACCGTTTGCTAGAACTAATAGAAAGTAGTTTCCCTAACTTAACTGCATTTGAGTGAACATTTCAGTAGTAATAGATTCCGTAACTTAGCTGCTTTTGATATACCTGCTTGCATTATTCTCTTGCTTGGTTTATTGGCCTGCTTTTTCTGTTACCCGTATTATTGGTTACATTGTTTAATATTTATTGTTTTATAAGGTCAGTCTTAAATAAAATAGAATAAGTGACACTGAACTTCTGTCTTTTATTTAAAGCATAAGTAATAAATCTGGTCACATACAGAGAATTATTTTCGGCAGGTAAAGTGAAGTTATCTATTGCTAGGCAACCAATAACCACACATACAGACCACCTAGACATTCCGTTTCTTCCCTGAGTTATCCTAGCTTCTATCACACCGCTGATAGAATAAAGTGGTGTCCCTACACAATAAAATAGGAAATGGCGCTCGAAACCGTATCGTAAGTACAAAGTTCAAAGTACCGCAGCTGTACTTAAGGGTACCAAAGTGACACGTAACCTATATACAGCATTTTGTTGTTGTATGCCACATGTTAGAAATCAATCCTTAAAAACACAAAAAATTTTAAGTTTTATGTCTTTTGTTGTGTCTTAAGGCGCCATTCCTGGACACTGTAGGCGCTCAATTTAGTAGAACAAACAGCTACAAGAGAAAATACATGTACAGGGTGTTTACAAAGTACATATCAATAATTGAAGAGCTATTCTACGCAAATTGAATATTCGTAGAAAAAACTTACCATTGCCGAGTTACAGGTTGTTGATATCTCCATGAAACAACATTTTTTGAAATGTTGAGATAACATTCGGTACACTTACTGGGTTTTAGATTAAAATTATGTAGATCATTAAAAATTTGGAATAGCAATACCAGTGATATGGGTATTGGGCTACAAATACTATATAAAAATTTTCATGAAGAAGGGTTATTTTCTAAAATTGATCCCAATTTATTTTGACAATTCTATTCTAACCAAAAAATGATCCTATGTTGTATCTGGATAAAATTGATTAATATATATAGGAAAGTACCGCTACACGAATTACCGGTTCACATCCGATCAGGATTTATTGAAGAGTTGTTAGTTATAATTATCATTTTTGCCTACAATATAAAATATAAAACCTTGCCACCAATATGAATGTATTAATACCAAAAGAAATGTAAAAACCAAACAAGACTCAAAATTTTAACAAAAATAAACGTACAAGTATTACCTACAAATATTATTTGTTCTACATTAAATACTACGGCTAAATGCCATGAGCATCAAATCAATTTTACTAAAATACTTGTTGATCTTCGACCAGTCGAAGTTGTCGACATCTGATACGGTAGGTAGGTACTAGCTAAAAATGTACCATATAGCTAAAAATGTACCATGTCGTACCATACCTGAAACTGTAATACCGGTACAAAATATCGAGAATCGCCAAGAAATGTACCGGTGTCCGAGAATACCGTATCGTGTATCCCTAATTGAAGAACATCCTGAAACAAGTACCGAAAATTTGCCGCTGAAGTTAATGCCTGTTGTAAGACGGTTTGGAACATTTTAAATAAGAACAGTACCCTTACCAAGCATAAAAAATGCAGGAATTACTACTACGCGATATTCCTCCATGAGTTCGTATATATCAATAGCCGAATCAAATAATTTACTATCTCTGATTAGGCAAACTTTTCGAAAAATGCTGTCATGAAAATATCTTAAATTTTCATAACAATCTTGAATGGTAGAGAAAATATTACAATATCAGTTTTCGGTGGACGTATGAGCTAGAATTGTTGGTGATTTTTTTCATCGAGTTTTACTTTTTATCTGCACGACTCACCCAAGGATCATATTAGAGGGATTGCCTGGTTTGTTGAGAGATCTATCGTTATAAATAGAGCCACATAATTTATATAATATGGTGCCCAACACACTTTAGCCACATTGCGCGTCAAAATTTGGACAAGATATATTCTGGTCCTTGGATTTAACGAGGACGATCATAGTTAGAATCCTCTATCACCAGATCTTAATCTTCTGATTTCTTTCTTTGGGGGCATTTAAAATCGGTCTATATTATCGCCGTTGAAAATGAAGAACTTCTACGAAACCTGATTACTAATATTTGTGCAATAATACAAAACATCCCTGGTACTTTTAAACGTGTTCACCTGTCTATGAGAAATTTATGTATTATGGCTGACATGGGTCATTTCCATCAGATTTTGTAAACTACTTTTCTATGTTGATTATAAATAAACCATTTGCAGATCCATACTTTTTATCCTTTTTCTCATGTTCCTTGAAATCGACTTATTTGATCGAGATACCACAGAAGGACCGTTGTTTTTTATAAAATGGGTTCGAATTTAGAAAAAAAGTTCTCCGTCATGACATTTATGTATAAATTTCAGCCCCCAGCATCCATGTCACTGGTAATGCTATTCAAAATTTTTAATAATCACAATAATTTTAATCCAACTCAATAAGTGTGTCGAATTTTATATCAATATCTCCGCGTGGAGAGTCAATATGCAAAAAAGTTAGGTTTCATAAAGATATCTCGGCAATGGTGTTTTTTGGGACACATATTCATATGAATTTTTTTCATGAAACAACTTGAGGAATCGTCTCCTTATTGATACGTACTTAGAAAATATCCTGTAATCAAATACCATTTTCTATTTTTGAGATAAAGGTTTGAGAACCCAATTTTTCGTAGAATAATATGGTAGAAAAAATTGTCAAGGTATAAAATAAACATATTTTAAAAGTGTACTAGTATTCTAAAAACAGTAATTTATAATTTCTTTTGTTTTTTTGGAAAATGGGTCTCTATCAAAAATAGTTGTACAGTTTTCAGTTTCAGTTTTTTAAGCCCATATAAATCTACAAATTTTGAAATTTCTCTTTTAATTTAGGAATTAAAGGGGAGCGCCGTGCTGAACTACCCTGTATAGTTTTTGCTTTTCAAAACAAATCATACAGTTTTGCTTTTCAAAACAAGTGGTAGAGTTGCGAGCGCATCTAAACAGCATACTTAATGGCGTGGGTTTGATTCCAGCCCACAAAAATAATGTCTTATTACACAATTTTCCTGAAGAAGCTCAGATGCAATGATAAACTGCAGATAAAACTACTAAATTTATCAGGAAAATGTAAGATGATACTGGAAGACAGCCTTTTATCTCTAATTAATAAATAAATGCATAGAAAATGGAACAGTGAACTCTGTTAAATAAATGGCGGATGCACCTACACTTGTCACTTCACTGGATAACTTGCAGTTGGAGGTACTTAAAGTACACTGTATAATTTGTCAAAGCTAAATTGGTGAAAACTATGAAATGTAGCGTTACAATCTATTATTACAATTTAATTAAATCCAGCAGTTGCATGAAATCAATAATGGAGGGAAGAGTAATTGAATAAGTTAGAATTAATTAAACATGCTTTTATCGTAGAGCTTTAATTTTCAATTAAAGTTGATTGTAATTATAACAGATTACTAACTTTTCTATTGATTTAAATCCATGTCAATCACACTGAAATTATACGCCACCGACATCTCTTCATTATCGATTTTTATTCAACCATTGATTGTTAGTTATTTTAAAGCGCTTATGCAGGGTGTCCATGAACAAAATAAAACGTTGAAGCCAGTTTACTTAAAATTTGCTCATTTTTAAATTAAGAGATGACTTTTTTCAGATGTTACAATCAAATTTGGGATGTTCATCTGTACTGGCAATATATATTTTTTGACGTAATCATCTTGGTCATTATACTGCGCAAGTAGTCTTAAGCTGTACATTCAGTTACAAAGTACAATTTTTTTCAAAAGTTTACCCAATATATTTAAATATATATATAAATCAAATAAAATATGATGAATAGTGTGAAACAAAATAATTTCGGGTAAATAACAGGAAATTCATGTTAGTTAAAAATACAAACAAAATATTGATCACGAATTAATCATAACTTTGTGAACGGATGTATAAATAAGACACACAATGGGCCGAGCCTCAGTCTTAAGTGAACGAGTAAAGAAGAAATAAGAAATAGACTTATAAGTGTTCAGGTGTAATTATAGTAAAGACAGTAATTAATCCATTGTTGTTAATTGTTAATTAGTAAATAAAGTAGTGAGTAAGTGTACCAGGACTTTCAATCAACGAATCTACGAGTAGAGGTGTTTGTGTGGGTAGCAAACACGTAACAATTTGGTGCCGGAAGTGGATTGGAAGAGAAATTTCTGGAATATTCGAAAATGTTCTACAGTGTTCTTCTCAGAAATTAGTGGTAACACGGAGAATTAAGCTACTGGACAGTGTTTGGAGTACTATTTCTGGACTGAATGCTGACTTTAAAGTACAATTTCGGGAAAATTCTAGAACATTCTATTTGGAAACTACAGGAGATATGTGAATTGAGTCGACGGAAACGTGTTATAGACTTAACAAACAAGACTATAAGTGACTTTTAGTGACAATTCTAGTACATTCGATTTGGAAATCACAGAAGATACGTGAACTATGTTAACGGAAACGAGTTATAGACTCAAAACGAGCCTTATCAGTGACATTTTGTGAAAGTTCTCAAACATTCCATTTCACAATTATTGGAGATGTGAATTTCATCAACAGGAAAGTAATATAGACTCTAAATAAGATTCCATTATTAAAATAGACGTGTTAACAACATTTTACGGGCTTTATAGTGTAATAAACTTTATTTTAAACTGATTTACGTGTCGTGAGTTAATGCCAATAACAAGAAGTATGGCGGAGAAACAAACAGAGAACTTGCTAGCAGCGTTGTTGGAACGAATGAACGATCAAGAAAGAAAAAAACAGGAAGAGAAAGACGAACAAAGGAAAATTATGGAAGATCAAGAAAGAAGACGGCAGGAAAACAAAGAAGAACAAGAGAGAAGATGACAGGAAGACAAAGAAGAACAAGAGAGAATACGACAAGAAGAGAAAGACGAACAGAGAAAAATTATGGAAGCTCAAGAATGATGATGAAAAGAAGAAAGAGAAGAACAAGAGAGAAGACGACAAGAAGAAAAAGAAGACTTAAGAAAAATGATGGAGCGCCTGGAAATAAGACGATTGGAGGAAAATGAAGATACAAAAAGAAGCTTACTAACAAAATCGAACTCCCAGCAGAGACAAGACCAACAACAAAGTAGTGGGCGGCCGAATGGAAGCATCCATTGTTATAAGTGTTGCAAATTGGTCCATATTAAGAGGAACTGTCATGAGCTCAACATTTAAGATGTAATGTCCGAAGTACAAAAGACCATGCAACTATTGATAAATTCGAATCAACAGCCGAGACAAAACCAACAGCAAAGTAGTGGGCGCCAGAGTAGAGGAGGCATGCGCTGTTAAAACTGTGGCAGAGTGGTCCATATTCAGAGTAACTGCCGTCAGCGCTGTCTTTAGAGGGTAAAAGTCGCAGTAATGGAGAAGCCGCAGGAAAACTGGCGACCTGGTACTTTGAGGAATATAGCAGATGGCCTTTCCAAAAGACCGTGTCAGACAGACTGCAAGCCTTGCCACTGTAAGGAAAAACAGCAAAATGTACAAATAATGAATACCGTTAAGATTGAAGTTCCGGATTATTGGACAAAAGAGTCGTTAAGGGAAGCGCAGTTAAACCGATAACGAGACTGGTTCTATTCTGAAATGGAAAGAAAGACGGACCAGACCCGATTGGAAGGACATTTCAAATACATCAGTGGGGCTGAAGGCTTTATGGGCACAATGGGACTCCCTTATAGTAGAGGATGGACCGCTGAAGAGAGCGTGGGAAAGTCCAGATGGGAGGAAAGTTACTTTGAAATTGTTAATCCCCAGGTGTCCCGTAGCAGATGTACTTCAGCAAGTGCATAATGGAACGTCTGGCGGACATCTTGGCTTCAACAAAACCCTGATAAAAGTAAGAAAACGTTTCTACTGGGTAAACAGTCGTCAAGGTGTAGAGGCTTGGTGCCGCCAATGTGAAGTTTGCGGTGCAAGAATGGGGCCACAAATAAGAAATAAGCCATATAACGCCAGGGCTTCTTTTGAGCGAATGCAATAACAAGTGACCGTATGAAGGCTCGTTATGATCTTAAGGCTAATTCAGGAGGGTACCAGGTGGGAGAGTTGGTTTGGCTATATAACCCACAACAAAAAAAAGGCAGGTCCCCGACGCTTCACCATCCTTGGGAAGGTCCATATACTGTCGTCACGAGACTAAACGACGTTGTATATAGAATTCAGCAAAGTCAAAAATCCAAGATGAACGTGGTGCATATAGAGAGACTAGCCAAGTATGCAGGGAACAATGAATTGCCTGATCGGGACGTTCAGTCTTAAGGAGGGAGCAGTGTTACGCCACTGGACTGTGTAGACTGATTAGATGAGACTGGAATTGTACACAAACGGCCGGGAATATTCTGGAATGCCCTAGACCGTGTGAACGGATGTATAAACAAGACACACGGTGGGCCGAGCCTCAGTCTTAAGTTGAACGTGAACGAGTAAAGAAGAAATAAGAAATAGACTTATAAGTGTTCATGTGTGATTATAGTTAAGACAGTAATTAATATGTTGTTGTTAATTGTTAATTAGTAAATAAAGTAGTGAGTAAGTGTTACCTGGACTTTCAATCAACGAATCTACGAGTATAGGTGTTTGTGTGGATAGCAAACACGTAACAATATTTTCCTCTTGAGGTCATTGTGAACATCATTATGGGACTTTTGGTTGTAGTCTTAATCAATATGAAGTAGGTACACGCCACGTCGACAAGAAGAATCCCGGTATTATACGTCTCTATGTGATAGAACCACCATACTTAATTTTTAATTAAATAAAGTGAGTGGATTACTATTCAGTACCTTTTGGCATGGAGTAATTGTGTATTATTTTATTACATACCTCTATTAGCACCATTTTAATGCATTTAGCATAGGAAACTTTTTAATTACACGTCTTTAAGAAGAACTTCAAATACAAACATCTACTCATTTAAACTGAACACCACAGCTAATACAGCTTGTGTATTGTAAAGAAGAAAGTAAATAGGTTGAATGCACTGCAATGTCAATTATTATTATGGTACAGAATCAAGAAGATGGACACAAGAGGGACACCGATTAATAAAGACTGTGGTTGTACATAGTTGCCATACAGATTTGGTGATCTAACTGAATAAACTAGTTTATCCCGTTGTATCGTAATTTTTCCGTATAAACAGATATTCATGCATCATTCTATTTAAATGTACCTATATATCACTCATGCCAGTTTAACAGAGAACGGTTCAGTTCTAACTCATAAATCGATTTAATGGAATTGGTTCTTTGTTTTTGGTTGATTATATCATATGTATGCAGTACATTCATTTAATCAGAAATTTCAAATTAGCTTGAGTCTAATGCATGTAAATAAAAACTTGCAAATTCAATTTAAGCTAAAGTTCTGAGTGTTTCAAAGATTGCTTTTCTTGAACTTGAAAGTGGTATGAGTCAAACCAGTGTGTTAATAATAGATTAGTTCTTTTATTGAAAGAATACACACATTAAGAGATTGAATTTCACATTTATTCTTCGATAAACAATTTGATATATGTGTGTCTTGGTTTTACAAACAGTGGACTGTGTCGTCTTGTTGCTTGGCCACGAGAGACGCATATGAGGCACACGCAGTTGCCGTAGAATTTAAAATAAAATGGGGTGTACAAAATAAGCGTTAACACGGTGTTTATGTAAATAAAGTCATATACGCTATTCTCGCAGAGGAGATAATTGATTAATAAACAATAAGACACTTTATTTATTCTGAAATAAACCGAAGGAAAAACTCTGAATCGAAGTGGGTATATAAACAGATTTCTCATAATTTTGATAACTTTGAGGCAGATAAAGAAAGTAATAAAACTAGTAAGGTGGAAAATAATGGGTTCTATTTCAAAAAATTCTGAACACAAACTGCCAAATTCTATTAATATGTAGGTAGTATACATCATTCTATAGATTCTGCCTTCCATCTTCGTCAGAACTGAAAATAAGGAAAATGAGGAAACATCATGATCGGGGAAGATGGCAAAGTGGAGTCAATATGGTGTGTTTGGGGTTATTTAACAACTAACAATAAACGTTTTCTTTAATTTATACCTCGTTACTACTGCCCTAGTTCAATAAAATTCTGTTTTTATTGGACTGTTCTTTATAAATAATAAATATAGAATAAAACTTGTAAAATTCTCCAATAAATTGTAGCGGATCAAAAAACTAGACTAATCGATAGATTATCAGTTTATGTGACCATTATCTGTGTATTACGTTTTCAATTTTCTAGAGCTCAGCATTTGGAATTCCGTGTTCAACGATGTAGCAAAATTCAAATCAAGTGTCTCTTCAGTTATTGCATACGTACTCGTATTCTCCAGCATCGATTTACGACTGAAGTGAGTGAGGAAATCATATTAAAGCATGGTTTATATTGCCTGGAACTGGATTACAGCCATATACAGCTTATACAATTTGGAGGAAAATTGCTTGAAAACGTCTTACTAAGCAGTGAATTATTTTGATATTTAGATTGCTGATTTACGTAATTGAATCGAAATGGATTTAGTGTCTACAATAATAATAACCTGCTTCACTTTCCTTACACCTAAACGGTATATCTATATTATACATGCCTGAAAATGGTAATAACAAGGATTTATGAGTTAAATCTAGAGTTTACTAATCCGAAGTTGTAAAAGTACGACAAATGTTACCATTCAGTTTAATTTTGTGGTGATATACAGGGTGTTTCATAACTCGAGGCCAAAAATTAAAGAACGAGTACGGTGTGATATTCTGGTTAAAAATATATGATAAAATTTTTGCCGGAAGGACTTTGTGTCCAAGTTATTAGACATGTGATCAATTTTTAACATTAATAAATATAGCCATGAAATAAATGATATAAAAAGTATGTCATGAGTGAGGTGACAGAACAAAATTGTTTCCGTGTTTATTAGACTTTAAAGTTGCTTTATTGGTTTAGTTGGTTTTTTAAACATGCAGTTTTCTAACGAGGAATATGTAGATATTATTTTTGTGTACAGCTTTTATGACGGCAATGCATAAAAAAGTTGTAGGTAATACAACAGGAGATTCCCTAACAGACGACAACCATCTCGTCGAGTGTTTTCAAAAGCTTTTCAAAGGCTACGAGAGTTTGGAATTGATAATTCTTGTATCGGTGCTAGTGTTCCTGCTCGAAATCACGTTGACATAAAAGAAGTGATAGATCGTGTGCTTGAAAATCCGGAAACTAGTATTAGGCGGATTGCTGCCCGTCTCAATGTATCACATAGTTTTTTTTTAGAGAACCTTAAACAGAGAAGTTTTACATCCATTTCATAAACAAAAAGTACATCATTTGCAACCAAGAGATCACCCGCAACGACTCGCTTTTTGTTAATGGCTTCTTCAACAGCATAAATAAAATGCAAATTTCATTAGAGAGATGCTATGATCTGACGAAACTACTTTTACTCAGCATGGCATAAATAACGGCCATAATGAACATGTATGGTCTTTAGAAAATCCACACGCTTTAAATGGAAGAGGTTTTCAGCAAAGGTTCTCTATTAATGTGTGGGGCGGAGTCTTTAACGAACAACTATTTCCTACTTGAAAAATTTTAGAAAACGATCTCACAGAATTGTTGGAAGATTTTTCTTTTGATTTGGTTTACAATCGTATGTGGTTTTAACATATCGGGGCACCACTGCATAGTGGACGTAATGTTGTCGATTGAGTAAACGAAACTTTTAATGGGAGATGGATTGGTCGGCGTGATCAGTTGCTATGGCCTGCGAGATCACCTGACTTGAATCTTTTGGATTATTTTTGTATGATGAATTTAAAACAATTGGTTTATGCAGTGGAAATTGATAACCATGAGCAATTAATGCAAAGAATAATGAATGCAGTCGAATACATTAAAAATGGATAAAACATCCAATCAGTATACGGATCGCTTATTATGCGCTGCCAAGCTTGTATCCACGCTAATGGCGGTATTTTTGATCATTTGGTATAAGTCATTTATTATTTGTATTGTTTTTTGTAGTTAATAATACGTCCATTTTTGTAAATTAATTATTGTTACGATAATAAATTACTGTATCATTATCGCATTATGTTATGAAACAATTGCATTTCTAACCAACAAAAAATTTATTTGAAAATTTTTATTAATGTTTTGTTTTGTCACCGCACTCATGGCATACTTTTTATATCATTTATTTATAGTTAAAAATTGATCACATGCAGAAACTTTATAGTCTAATAACTCGGAAACAAAGCTCTACCAGCAAAAATTTTATTTTACATTTTTTAAATAGAATATCACACTGTACACAATTCTTAATTTTTAGCCTGGAGTTATGAAACACTCTGTAAAGAGTGGATCAAAGTTAAATTTCTCCCCGAAAGCATTCCTTGGAAAATTAAAAAATAGCGTTAATTTTCTGCACAAATATTATTCGAAAATCTACCCATTTTGAAGAAACGGTTTTATCTTTAAAATATGATGAGGCATATATTTGTGTAAAATAGGGTGTTTGACACTATAAAAATAAATTATTAAATTATGTAAATAATAATTTTTTATGTTTCTGTTTACAGAAGGGACGTAATGACATAAAATAATAAGTTACGATGTGTAAAGTTTGAATTATATAACCAAAGTTGCAACGACTAAGCAAAATGACATTCCGTCGAATTATGAAAGAGTAACTTAGTAATGAGTGAAACTCAAATATTTATTAGATATAATGGCTTGTGTAACATTATAGACAGTCTAAAGTTATAATAAAATGGATTATGTTTATATGTCATGAGTTTATAAAGTTTCAGTTTGAATCCATAATACATACATAAAATACTGCTTCTGGAACTTTTTGCGTCATAAAAGTTTCATAACCCTTCCATTAAGCTATCTGCGATCTCAAACTTTTTCAACACAATATAATATAACAGATAAAGTTCTGGTGTATATGAAAATAATTAATATAATTTTAAAGTAGTTATTATGTTTTTACGAAATTTCATTTGAAAAACAGTTTTACTTCGTGTTAAGTTTTGTTTCCTATGTAGAGATCACGTCACTACATTGTTCTAATGGCAAATTTTTCCGGGTCGTTTTTAATTATATATTCATTTTACTATTGACAAATTATAGTCTGTAAAGTAATTATTAAATTTTAGCTTACAACTTAAATATCATGAACTGAAATATTTGCTTAGTAAATTATGTGTCTAAAACACTGACATAAATTGAAATTTAAAACTAAAGGATTGTTTAACCAATTCTTACTATAAATATCCAGGGTGTCCCCCTAGTGCGTATTTGTTCCATAACTCTGTAACTATAATAGATAAAAAAAACACAAAAGTTCCTCAGCATTCATCATTACATACTCTAAAAATAATTTTAGTCATACAGGGTCATGCAGGTCATACATTTTGTTTCAGCTGGGTAGTAATCAACTTGGTTAAGTTAAATAGAACACCCTATATATTATTGTATATTTGGTTAGCAGACGTCAAAAGCTTTCCAATGAACTACATAACATGTACTTTCTTTGAGTAGTTCTGGAATGATTTGAAATTATGTAGAAATGTTGACGTATGTACACCATTACAAGAGATGTATTCGTCTAATATGAAATATTTTCAAATGTTTCGATACGATAATGAATACCAATAGAAAAAGGCTTTCAAACCGTGTATCCGATTTTAGATTTTTTCTACAGGATGTCCATAATTTTGTGTCGAATTTGAGGATTTAAAAACCTCAATAACTTTGTAATTTCAAATAGAACACCCCATATGTTATTTCATATTCGATTAGAGAATATTAAGATCTTTCCGATGACCTACCATACTTCATATTTATTTTCAATAGTTTTGACAATAAGGTCATTTATGTCCAAATTTTAAGAAATAAGAAATAAAAGTTCCCTATTTTTGATACATTTTATTCAAATTATAATCAATAAATAAAGAGGATAATATTTTGACTATTTTAAACTCTTTTTATAAAATAATTCGTTCATTGATAAATAATAAATGAACAACTTTCTTTTCATAGATGAAATAAAACATAAATGTGTCAAATTTGATATAGTTAGCTATGAGGAATTATCAAAAAACAGGAATAGTAAAATAAACTTTAAAAAATTATATATTTTCGAAATTTGTATTGAATTATTAATGAACATAATAACAAATCTAAGATATTTTCTTGTTCATTCGCTCAATATTTAAAAATTACAAGTTTAACAGGTTGAAATTATCGGAACCAGGACAATAGGTTAAAATAAAACGATACCTTGCCTAAGTTTCGTTTAATATGTTTAAACTTTTTCAGGGCTCAATAGCCAAATAATGATGTAAAATTTCACAACAGAAACAAATTTTTAAAAACCACGTCTGTAGGCATAACAATTACAAGACCAATCAATTTGAAAGTCAATAAAATATACATATATGTAGACATTAGACACACAACAGATTAAAATTTAACAATGTTCTTAGCCAAAGACCGAAATCAAATAAAATCCAAATTTTATTTGATTTATTTGAAACGTAGGAAAGGTAGCGTTTTATTTTAACCTATTGTCCTGGTTTCGACAATTTCAACCTGTAGAAGATTTTTCAAGGACACAAATTTCACTTTTTAATTATAAGTTTAATTTCAAGAAAGCCGTGGAAACAAAAGATAAGAGACTGCCAGAAGTCATAATTGATTGTAACAGTTGTGACAATTAGTAGTTGTAGTTTTGTGCGGAATAATTATTAAAAAAATGAATTTTCACGATAATGAATTAGTTGATATTCTTTATATGTTGGGAGAATGCAATAAAATTTCTTTATTAGCATCTAGAATGTACGCTGCTACATATCCAGATAGAAGACACCCACAACTGAGTGCTTTTGAAAGGCTGAAAACTAGATTTCAAGCAACATTAAGTATTAAATATAAAAAGTATTGAAGAACTCATGAGGTTAGTAGAGAGGAAAATCAGTTTGCAATTTGCATATCCATTGTAGAAAATCCTAATGTATGTGTGAGGCAGCTCAGTGACGAACTAGATATTTCAAAGAGTGTGATAAATAGGGTAGTGAAGAAAAATAAGTTCCATCCCTATTATATGCAACTCCACCAGGAGTTTTCAAACCTCGACTTTGAGAATACACTAAGATTCTGTGATTGGGCACGAATTAGAATTAATGAAGATCCTTCGTTTTATTTAGTGACGAATCTACATTTACAACTGCGGCCGATTTAATAGTCACAATTTTCATTATTACGCGACAGAAAACCGAAGAATAATTCGGGAAGTTGATACACAAAATCGTCTTAATGTGAATATATGGGCTGGAATAGTGGGCCAACATATTATCGGACCATATTTCTTTGAAGGACATCTAACAGGTCGAAAATACTTAAATTTCTTGTGAAATGAATTAGATGACCTATTACCAAATATACCATTAAATATCATAGCTAAACTATGGTGTCAACACATTGCGATGGTGCACCAGCGCATTATAGTGCTGAGGTAATAGAGTACCTAAATGAAAGTTTCCCAGAACGCTGGATTGGTCGAGGTGGTTCAGTTGACTTGGCCTCCAAGATCGCCCGACCTTACAAGTTTAAATTTTTTTCTGTGGTGTATTATTAAAAACATAGTTTATCGAGAAGAACTCGGAGACGTCAATGATTTGAAAAATAAAATAACAAATGCATTCATTACAATTACTCCCCAAATGTTAATAAATGTCATTAGATTTTTCCACGATAGAGTTAATTTGTAATATAGTAAAAAGGTTTTTATACAACTTGGTCCAAAAATTTGAAACTAATTTTATCCTTATAGGAGAAGTTGTTGCATGGTCTTAAATTAAATACAAGTTACACAAATTTTAATTAGTCTGAGTACTTATGCAAAAAAATCAAATTATTTGATATTGACTCAAGAGCAGCGACTACCTATATTGAAATCTATTTGATAAATATAGTGTAAATATTGCAAAATCCAATCCACCAGCCCTTTATAGGTTTATATTATTACAGAGCCAATGAAAACTCTTATGAAACAAAAACGACGTCTTCTTTCTTAAAAAAAATATTTGGCAAATAATCGCCACTAGAATTGAATATGTTTCTGTGGTAGAATTAAAAATATTTTTTCAAGAGAATTGGTCAACCAAATTGCATATTTGGATACAACTTGCAAATGGAAACAAAATTTTTCTCTATTTTAAATAATAATGATAGTTTACTCTTGAGTCAACTTCAAATCATTTGATTTTTTGGCATAAGTACCCGGACTAATCGAACATTGTATAACCAGTGTTTAATTTAATATCATGTACTAACTATTCTCAAGAATAAAATTTTCTGAGAAACCATTACATTGAAAATCAATTTGTTTCAAACTTTTTGAACCACGTATAAATAAATTTAAATAGAAGATTCGCTGAATTCTGATAAATTAAATAATGCAGTTAATGTTAAAATAATCTTCGTTAAACTAGGTAGATAGTTGTAATTAAAAATACATAACCAATTCTTGGCAACTTGGAAATGCAAAAAGCATACCTTTTATTTGTCGTATAAAAAATAAGGGTCACTATAGAATTATGGGCTAAATCTTTCAATAAAGATATTAACCACTTGGTTCATAATTTTCGTATTACTTCTATATTATAATAATAATAATAATAATAATAATAATAATAATAATCCGGTCCTTTGCACCAGGGGGTGCAAAGGACCGGCAACCTCCACGTTGGTGCACCCTGGACAGGCAGAGGCAACTCTGCCTGACTAATGCCGGCCGGGAGTACCAGGGCTAACTACCCTGGTACTCTATTTTGCTATGGTTCCATATAACCTTAGAAGGGCCCCTCACATTCGACCTCAGTCGGATGGAGGTCAAGGACAAATAGGAGGGGCCTTACCGGACGGTCCTAACGATGATGACAATGCGATTGTACATGGACGCTTTAAGTGGACGAGGGAACTTCGGGATGACTTACTGACCTGCCGCGAGAGTAGCGAACCTGAGCGAAGGGGATACATGGCGCGATTGCATGCACTTTGGTGCGAAATGCATCCAGAGCATCGCGCCTTCTCTCAACAACATCTGAGCGATCAAGTATCCTTTCTGCTCAGGACAGGTTATGTAAGGGCACCCCGTCAGCCGGAAGAACTGCCAGCCGCAGTCCCACCGCGGCAATTATTAGCTGATGGGGAACATCCTTTAGAGTTCACCGATGTAGACTTAAGGACGAGGGTTAGCCTTAACACCAGGGCTAACCTAAAGCCACAAGACCTAGCTAGAATGGACGAGGTCATCGATGAGGAAATTCCGGAATATGCCGACATCTGGCACATCAACAGTGCCGTGTACAACGCCGCGAAGCAACTCGTCCCCCGTGAGAGGTCAACCAATCACGGGGTCGTGAAAGCCAAGCGGCGTGTACAGAAAATCGAGGGCAAGATACAGTCGGCCAGACAACACGCTTCTCGGATCCATAGTGTGGTGGAATATAAGACGACTGGTAGAGTTTTTACTCCCAGAATCCGGCGCATAGCAGCCGGATTAAGACGTCAACACCATACTCTAAATCTGACAGTGATGCTTACCATCAAGCAGCACTGTCTAGATAGGATCCGAGCGCTCATGGCGATAAAGAAATCATTGAACAGGCGGGTGAGGAGTATGGAACAAAACAATTTGTTCCGTACGAATCCTTCCCGCCTCTTTCAAGAGCCACAGCGTGTTGTAGATAATCCGCCAACTGTAGAAGATGTCGAAACCTTCTGGAAGGGAATCTACGAAACGACGCGTCCATTCAATAGCGACACTCCAGCAATTGCACACTTCGAGGCTCTGTGTCACAGACATCGTGAAGAGCCAGATGAAGTGTGCCCGGCAATCAGTACGGAGGAAGTCCAGCAAGCACTTGTTGGTACTAAGAACTTCGCTGCCCCGGGCCCAGACGGCATTAATAACTGGTGGTGGAAGAAATTTCCCTTCCACTCACCGCCGTCTGACGCGAGTTTTCAACTCATGGTTGAAAGAGGGGCAGCAGATTCCGGACTGGTTTGTCGAGGGACGTACTGTGCTTATCCCCAAAAAGGGATCTTTCCGACCCCAGGAATTATAGGCCGATCACTTGCCTCAACTCCTGCTACAAGATATTTACACGTATCTTGTATGCTAGGACACTGAGGTCTATTGATCCAGTCTTCCAGCAGATACATGAACAGCGTGGTGCCAAGAACGGCATGGCAGGTTGCAAGGACAGCCTGCTGATAGACCGCTGTATTACACAGGATTCTGTGCAATACAAGCGGAATCTATCGATGGCCTGGATTGATTACCGCAAGGCATTTGATACAACATCGCACGAGCTATTGTTGCACTTGCTCGAATGTCTTGCGGTACCAGCACCACTAGTGGGATGCATAGAACAGCTGTTGCCACTCTGGAAGACTCGCTTCACCATAACATCAGGTGCACAGCGAGTCACGACAGAGCAGGTGACATTTAGAGGGGAGTTTTCCAGGGCGACTCCCTGAGTCCTCTCCTCTTCTGCATCTCACTACTACCGTTGTCTGCTGGACTCCGCCAAACCCGCGGGTATCAATGTGGACCACCCAGCGACCGGAGGCATAAGGTCACCCATCTATTTTATATGGATGATCTTAAACTTTATGCCTCCGGAGAGCGCGAACTACAAAACGCTCTTAGGGTGGTCGAAGAATATACGCGGGCAATTAGTATGGAGTTCGGGTTGGACAAATGTGCAGTCGTCCACCTCAAGAGAGGACGATGCGGGGAATTCCCTGAAGATGCGCAGCTCGCAGACGGAAGCATCCTAAGACATCTGGATGCCGGAGAGACCTATACATACCTGGGTGTGCAACAAAGGCACATCCAAGATGTAACATAAATAAAGGATTCTCTCCGTGGCAAGTACAGACACCGCCTCCGAAAGATTTGGTCTTCCGAACTTTCGGGGAAGAACAAGGTGTCTGCAACTAATATGCTTGCCGTTCCGATTCTGCTCTACTCCTTCGGAGTAGTAAAGTGGAGGGTAGATGAGCTGCGTCAGTTAGACAGAGATACCCGCAAGATGATGAATATTAACAGAAGTATTCATCCCAGATCGTCCGTTCCTCGTGTGTACCTCCCACGTCAACGGGGGGGGGGACGAGGACTCTTGAGCCTGGAGTGTATGCATGGCAGAGTAGTACTGAGTATGGCATGTAACATACTCAGGAGCTCAGATCCCCTCTTGCGGTTCGTAAAACATCACGAAACTGTAGGAGTGGGAGCAGGATTGCTCAAGGCAGTAAAAAGAGCCGCAGATGAACTCGGTCTCGCATTTGACATCAGGCGAGGAGGCCGGCGAGGTGCTGATGTTGAGTCAGTCACCGAACTTCAGCCAAATCGTCTGAAAGCCCGAATTAGAGCTGCCGAACAGGAAAATCTGTTTCGGCAGCACGTCGATAAACCCCAGCATGGTGTCTTCTATAAGAACATAGAAACACTGGGTTTATCGACCAGGCTGACCTTCGCCTTTCTAAGGTCAGCAGGGCTTAAGTCGGAGACCGAGGGATTCATTATGGCCTGCCAAGATGGTGTTATCAACACCTTGGTCTACCGTAGCCGCGTGTGGCGTGTAGAGGTTCCTGATATCAACTGCAGGACCTGCCATCAGGCGCCGGAATCGCTCATGCACTTACTTTCTGCATGCCCCATATATGCGATTTCGGCCTACATCCACCGACATAACGCGGCTTTACGAGTGCTATACTACCATCTAAGGCACTCGTACGGGGTAGACCAGACACCAGTGCTGCCTTACGTCCCCGGAGATATTGAGTCCGTTGTCGAGAACGAGAAATGCCGGATTTACTGGAACTATTCGTTCCCGACTGTCAGGCTAATCCAAGCCAACAAGCCTGACATAGTCCTCCTCGACCATCAACTCAAGGTGATGTATGTTATCGAGTTCTCGGCACCTGCTGAGAAAAACATCACCTTGAAGGAGGAGGAGAAACGAACCAAATATCGCGATCTCCGGTACGAGCTCTAAGTGCTGTACCCAGGCTACTCGGTCAAAATGGTCGTCCTTATTATCGGTGTACTCGGAGGGATAAAGCCTACGCTGCTCTCGGAACTGAGGATCATACCGGCCTGCCAAAAACCAGCCGAGTGGCTGGCAGGTCAAATGCAGAAGGCGGTCATTCTGGGTTCTCTCCGTCTACTTAGGGCAAACGATTCTGGTATCTACAGTCACTAACCCTGCGGGATGCGGGGAGTGGCTGTAGTTGATGCGCCGGCGCGACTCCCGTGAGGCGTCGGAGGCCACGGGAGGACTGATCGGCATCGGGAAACCGAAAAAAAAAAATAAATAATAATAATAAGGGGGGTGCAAAGGACCGGCAACCTCCACGTTGGTGCACCCTGGACAGGCAGAGGTAACTCTGCCTGACTAATGTCGGCCGGGGGGTACCAAGGCTAACCACCTGGTACTCCTTCAACTTCTGGTTCCTTATAACCTTAGAAGAAGGGCCCCTCACGATCGATCCCAAGCGGATGGGGGTCAGAGACAGGCGGGAGGGGCCTCACCGGATAGTCTCACCAATGACGACATTAGCAATACACACGGACGCTTTAAGTGGACGAGGGAACTTCGGGATGACTTGCTGACCTGCCGCGAGAGTAGCGAACCTGAGCGAAGGGGATACATGGCGCGATTGCATGCACTTTGGTGCGAAATGCATCCAGAGCATCGCGCCTTCTCTCAACAACATCTGAGAGATCAAGTATCCTTTCTGCTCAGGACAGGTTATGTAAGGGCACCCCGTCAGCCGGAAGAACTGCCAGCCGCAGTCCCACCGCGGCAATTATCAGCTGATGGGGAACATCCTTTAGAGTTCACCGATGTAGACTTAACACCAGGGCTAACCTAAAGCTACAAGACCTAGCTAGAATGGACGAGGTCATCGATGAGGAAATTCCGGAAGATGCCGACATCTGGCAAATCAACAGTGCCGTGTACAACGCCGCGAAGCAACTCGTCCCCCGTGAGAGGTAAACCAATCACAGGGTCGAAAAAGCCAAGCGGCGTGTACAAAAAAATCGAAGGCAAGATACAGTCGGCCAGACAACACGCTTCTCGGATCCAGAGTGTGGTGGAATATAAGACGACTGGTAGAGTTTTTACTCCCAGAATCCGGCGCATAGCAGCCGGATTAAGACGTCAACACCATACTCTAAATCTGACAGTGATGCTTACCATCAAGCAGCACTGTCTAGATAGGATCCGAGCGCTCATGGCGATAAAGAAAACATTGAAGAGGCAGGTGAGGAGTATGGAACAAAACAATTTGTTCCGTACGAATCCTTCCCGCCTCTTTCAAGAGCCAGAGCGTGTTGTAGATAATCCGCCGGCTGTAGAAGATGTCGAAACCTTCTGGAAAGGAATCTACGAAACGACGCGTCCATTCAATAGCGACACTCCAGCAATTGCACACTTCGAGGCTCTGTGCCACAGACATCTTCAAGAGCCAGAAGAAGTGTGCCCGGCAATCAGTACGGAGGAAGTCCAGCAAGCACTTGTTGGTACCAAGAACTTCGCTGCTCCGGGCCCAGACGGCATTAACAACTGGTGGTGGAAGAAATTTCCTTCCACTCACCGCCGTCTGGCGCGAGTTTTCAACTCATGGTTGAACGAGGGGCAGCAGATTCCGGACTGGTTTGTCGAGGGACGTACTGTGCTTATCCCCAAAAAGGGGGATCTTTCCGATCCGAGGAATTATAGGCCGATCACTTGCCTCAACTCCTGCTACAAGGTATTTACACGTATCTTGTATGCTAGGACACTGAGGTCTGTTGATCCGGTCTTCCAGCAGATACATGAACAGCGTGGTGCCAAGAAGGGCATGGCAGGTTGCAAGGACAGCCTGCTGATAGACCGCTGTATTACACAGGATTCTGTGCAATACAAGCGGAATCTATCGATGGCCTGGATTGACTACCGCAAGGCATTTGATACAACATCGCACGAGCTATTGTTGCACTTGCTCGAATGTCTTGCGGTACCAGCACCACTAGTGAGATGCATAGAACAGCTGCTGCCACTCTGGAAGACTCGCTTCACCATAACATCAGGTGCACAGCGGATCACGACAGAGCAGGTGGCATTTAGGAGGGGGAGTTTTCCAGGGTGACTCCCTGAGTCCTCTCCTCTTCTGCATCTCACTGCTGCCGTTGTCTGTTGGGCTCCGCCAAACCCGCGGATATCAATGTGGGCCACCCCAGCGACCGGAGGCATAAGGTCACCCATCTATTTTATATGGATGACCTTAAACTTTATGCCTCCGGAGAGCGTGAACTACAAAACCCTCTTAGGGTGGTCGAAGAATATACGCGGGCAGTTGGTATGGAGTTCGGGTTGGACAAATGTGCAGTCGTCCACCTCAAGAGAGGACGATGCGGGGAATTCCCTGAAGATGCGCAGCTCGCAGACGGAAGCATCCTAAGACATCTGGATGCCGGAGAGACCTATACATACCTGGGTGTGCAACAAAGGCACATCCAAGATGTAACATAAATAAAGGATTCTCTCCGCGGCAAGTACAGATACCGCCTCCGAAAGATTTGGTCTTCCGAACTTTCGGGGAAGAACAAGGTGTCTGCAACTAATACGCTTGCCGTTCCGATTCTGCTCTACTCCTTCGGAGCAGTAAAGTGGAGGGTAGATGAGCTGCGCCAATTAGACAGAGATACCCGCAAGATGATGAATATTCACAGAAGTATTCATCCTAGATCGTCCGTTCCTCGGGTGTACTTCCCACATCAACGGGGGGGGGCCGAGGACTCTTGAGCCTGGAGTGTACGCATGGCAGAGTAGTACTGAGTATGGCATGTAACATACTCAGGAGCTCAGATCCCCTCTTGCGGTTCGTAAAACATCACGAAACTGTAGGAGTGGGAGCAGGATTATTCAAGGCAGCAAAAAGAGCCGCAGATGAACTCGGTCTCGCATTTGACATCAGGCGAAGAGGCCGGCGAGGTGCTGATGTTGAATCAGTCACCGAACTTCAGCCAAATCGTCTGAAAGCCCGAATAGAGCTGCCGAAACGGAAAATCTGTTTCGGCAGCATGTCGATAAACCCCAGCATGGCGCCTTCTATAAGAACATAGAAACACTGAGTTTATCGACCAGGCTGACATTCGCCTTTCTAAGGTCAGCCGGGCTTAAGTCAGAGACCGAGGGATTCATTATGGCCTGCCAGGATGTTGTTATCAACCCCTTGGTCTACCGTAGCCGCGTGTGGCGTGTAGAGGTTCCTGATATCAACTGCTGGACCTGCCATCAGGCGCCGGAATCGATCACTTACTATCTTCATGCCCCATATATGCGATTTCGGCCTACATCCACCGACATAACGCGGCTTTACGAGTGCTATACTACCATCTAAGGCACTCGTACGGGGTAGACCAGACACCAGTGCTGCCTTACGTCCCCGGAGATATTGAGTCCGTTGTCGAGAACGAGAAATGCCGGATTTACTGGAACTACTCGTTCCCGACTGTCAGGCTAATCCAAGCCAACAAGCCTGACATAGTCCTCCTCGACCATCAACTCAAGGTGATGTATGTCATCGAGTTCTCGGCACCTGCGGAGAAAAACATCACCTTGAAGGAGGAGGGAGAAACGGACCAAATATCGCGATCTCCGGTACGAGCTCCAAGTGCTGTACCCAGGCTACTCGGTCAAAATGGTCGTCCTTATTATCGGTGTACTCGGAGGGATAAAGCCTACGCTGCTCTCGGAACTGAAGATCATACCGGCCTGCCAAAAACCAGCCGAGTGGCTGGCAGGTCAAATGCAGAAGGCGGTCATTCTGGGTTCTCTCCGTCTGCTTAGGGCACACGATTCTGGTATCTACAGTCACTAACCCTGCGGGATGCGGGGAGTGGCTGTAGTTGATGCGCCGGCGAGACTCCCGTGAGGCGTCGGAGGCCACGGGAGGACTGACCGGCATCGGGGAACCGAAAAAAAAAAATGATAATGATAAATTGCCTTTATTTACAGCGTAGTTCAGCTAAAGCTGTTCTACCACTAAATTGTACATACTACATTGAGAAATAAAAAAGTAGAAAAACACATGCAATTAATTGATTATATATAAAAATAACTGAACACAAGAATCATTTGAATACCACTTTCTTTACCTATTACAATACTGGCTCTAACACTTGTTCTAAATGAAAGATGATATAAAAAAAATATAAATACATCTAAAGATTAATGATTTGGCATTATGAGGTGGGCGCTTGAAGCAGCATTTTTTTTTAAGCGAAACTTAAAAGTACATTTAGATAGATTTTTTTACTTCATCAGGGGTATGGTTGTATATTGACGCAGCAGCATACCTAAATGATCTTTGGTAAATTGAGGTTCTATGTGCAGGTATTCTAAGTCTATAATTAAATCTAGTATCACGACTATGTACTGAGAAATTTAATATTAATAAGTTAAAGAGATATGTAGGATATCGGTTGTGTACTACAGAATGGACAAGACTTGCAAGATGCAACCTGCCCCTTTCCTTCATTTTCAACCAGTTTAATTCTCTAATTTTACAAGACACATGGTCACTCCTCCTCAGACCAAATATGAATCTAACACATGCATTATGAAGTTTCTGAATTCGGATGGAAGTACTTTGATCTAAACACGGCGTGTAGACAACATCACAGTAATTAAATAATGATAGTACCAAACTTTCACATAGCATCCTCCGTAAACTAGTGTTCAACAAGAAACTATTAGCATACAAACAACTTAAACTACACTAGGCCTTTCGTATTACCGTAGCGACGTATTCTTTGAACCGAAGATTCTCGTCTAAAAGCAGACCCAAGTTTTTATAAGTACTAACTATTGGCAGGCGTGAACCATGTATTTTGACCTCGATATCATTGAGATGTGTGATTTTTAATTTTTTCGGACCAAATACCATCACATAACTCTTATTTGGGTTTACTTTCAGACAGTGATCTTGAGACAATGAAACAAGTTGTTGCAGCTCATCATTTATTATATTAATTGACGGAATTACATCATGCGCACTTATGTGCTTGTAAATTTGCAAGTCATCTGCATATGCATGGTGTTTACAATACATTAGGGTTTTAGAGAAATCAGCCGTATAGAGCAAATAAAACAGAGGTCCCAAAATAGATCCTTAAGCGATACCTTTATTAATTATTTTCGAATCTGAAGTGGTACCTTCTAGGGATACTTTTTGGGAACGATTTCTTAAATACGTATTTAAAAAGTTCACTGTCTCCGAATCAAAACCAATATATAAGAATTTACTACACAGTAGCTTATAATTTAAAGTGTCGAATGCTTTGCTTTAGTCAATCATTACGAGAACAGTCAATTCAGACTTGTTCCAAGCTGAAAAAATATCACTGGTGACTTTTGTTAAAGCGGTAGTTGTACTGTGATTTTGTCTAAATCCGGATTGCGACACGGGAATTAAATCACATTGGTCGGTGTACTCTCTTATTTGATAGGAAATAGCTTTTTCGAGTATTTTAGAGGGAATGGGTAAGACTCTAATTGGCCTTAGATCGTTGAAAGATATAGGATTTTTTATTTTTGCTACAGGGCGTACAACAGCCTCTTTCCAAATCTGCGGAAAAACACCACTGGTAAGAGAAAAATTTGTTATGTGTCGAAAGTAAGAAGTTAAAAAAGGTATGCACAGTTTGAGTATATGTAAGGAGATACCATCTGCACCTACTGCATTTGACTTTATAGAATTAATTATTTTTTCAATGTCCTCATCCGTTACGGTTGTAAATTTAAATTTTGGTTTACCAATAATATTTGCATGTAAATTATTATCATAAAAAAAGAATTATATCATCATTAACAGAAAGTGTATTTATGTTCAAAAAATGTTCATTTAAATCATTTGCTTTTTGTAGATGTTTAGGGATATCAAAGCCACGTCTTTTCTGTGCAATATTGAGAGTTTGTAAAGTATTCCATAATTCTTTGCTATCATTATTCTCATTTACGTATTCTATGTATGCTCTTTTCTCTGCCCTTATGACAGTGGTGGTGAAGTTCCACAAATTTTTGTAAGCCTGTCAGTCTCCTGGTAGCTCAGATCTTTTGTACTTGCAGACATTTATCTCGTTCTTTCATCATCATTCTAAGACGGTACGTCAATCAAGGCGCTTTAGGTTTGGTAACCCGAATTGTCCTAAAAGGAACATGTGTGTCAAATTATGTTATTAAGGACTTTGTAAAATATGCCACCTTTTCGTTTACATCTGTAAAATAGTAAATTTGATTCCAGTCAGTGTTTTGTGAGGAAAGTATGAATTCATTATGATCAAAAGAATTAAAATCTCTACGTGTGAGAAATTTAGCAATATGTTCATTAGACGGAAAATTTAGTAGACCAAAAATCAGACAGTGGTCGGTTATACCATGCAAGTCATAAGTCCCCACAGAGCTTACCAGTTGAACGTCGCTCACCAGAATAATATCTATTAGACTAGAACCTGTACCTGCAATTTTCGTTGGCTCGTTAACAATTTGTGTAAGCCCATAGGCATTGATTAAGTTAATAAAATCTCTGGTGTATAGGTTTTTAGCATCCAACATATTTATATTTACATTCCCAGCGCAAATAACTTCGTCTACCACAGGTAGATAAAGAATTTTGCAGTAGATTAAAAAATTTAGCTATGATACCATTTGGTGCCCTACAAGCCACACCAAATCCAACGTCTTTGCCTGAAAATTTATTGATTAACCATAGTTGTTCCAAATTTTAATTACATGTAAACATATTATTATCTAGAATCTTAAAGTTTAAGTTGTTTTTAATAAAAAAATCCTACTCCGCCCCCTCTGCAAAATGTTCTATCCTTCCTTACAAATTTATATTTAGGAATAGCAAAAAAAATCTGAGTCATCCCTATCATTTAACCAAGTCTCGGATAAAAATACAATTGAATAATCATTTGACTGAATTTCAATTTTTTATTGATCAAATCCTGTATGTAATGATCTTATATTTACATGAGCGATTTTTATATCATCCTTTATCCCGAAAGCATCAAAAAGATGGGAAAAGTAAATAAAAAAAAGTGATAAAAAATACTCTTTAAACTAAACACTTAAATCTATAAATCTAATTTTTTTTTATAAACTGTTATCGCAATCGTATACAAAAAATATATAGCTATGTTATTGTGATTGATAAGGAATTGTAAATAATAATCACAGAGAAATACTCCTGTTCAAATTTTTACAACAATGTATTATGTATTTATAAGACAGAATCTAAATAAAACATATACCTATCTGTTGAATATAAGAACAATGATTTTAAATCCCCTAAAAAAGAAAAAAAAAACAGAAATCAGAATGCATATTAAGGGCCGCTAAATCAGTACAACAACAGTATAGTTATACAATATACATACAATTCAAACTAATCTAATAATATGCAATAAATCATAATTTCATAATGCATGTTCTTGTGAAGGTTTCCTTTGAAATACGGTAGGTCTGCCATCAAAACCAAAATTTACCATCCCGTGTCCATGTTCCTTTAGGACCATACTTCTCTGAAGCCGTTTTATACCATTTTAATCTATTTCTCGTGAGATCCTCTCTTATAGTTTGCCCAGTACCTTTTAATTTTTTCTTATTTTTATAAATTTCATCTTTCAGTTTATATGAAGTTAGTTTCAGAAATACCGCTCTGGCTTTGCTTTTGTTTTCGATAACTTTGTCATTATTGTAATACTAATTCAAATGTATGTAAAAAAATTACAAATTCACTTATATTAAATTTATTACTGTACTCGATTCGATTAATTAGTTGGATACAAATTATTATTTTAGTCAAACGAAAAATTTTATTTTAATAAATAGGCAAATCTTAGTCAAATGACTAATTTTAATCAAAAGACAAATTTTAATTAATAGATTGGTCGACTAATTTTGAGTCTAACAATTAATTTTAGTCAGTTCAACTACTCAGTCATATCGACAAAATCGGCCAATATTTTTTAAATAAGCCGTTTGGAAAATCAGTTGAATAAATTATAATTAGTGTTATACGGAATTTCATGCATATTATATATGGGAAAAGCAATGGTATAAAGTTTGTTGAAATGATTGAAACGTTTTCTGTTGGGGATGCAAAATATAAAATTTCCGACATAATTCAGAGGAAGTTGAAAACTAATTAATAATAATTAAACTTACTCGTATTATCTATGCTGGCATTAAATTTTGTAGCATTTTATCATTATTAATTGTACACACAACCAAAAGAATTTAGTGTTTTACTAAAATATGAATTAATACCACTCGAAATAAACTACAAATATAGTAGAATATAACAACTACATTGGCTCAAAGTAGTCAAATCAAATGAACCTCCTAATATAGTTAATGCAATTTAAATTATTATTCTGTCTGAAAGACTGATTTAAATATAATAATTAATCTGACTAATCTTTCAATTGTACACTTGATTTCAAAAATAACTGGTACACTTTCTTTTAGCTATGTAAATCATTCGTTCTTTGATTGATATTAAATCTTAGAAATGTCACTTTGACGTTAATCAGTGGCGTCATTATTAAAAATGGTTCGACATCTAACAGATATTCAAAAATTTCGAATTGTTTCTAAAATTGAAGATGGTTGGTCCATAAGAAGACTTGCTGCTGAATACAATGTGAGTAAAACCACGATAATGAGTGTTAAAAAACAATGCGAAACCAACCAAACGGTATCCCGTAAAGTTGGTTCCGGTAGGCCCACAAAAAGCAATAATCAAGAAGATCAAAATCTAATAAATTACCTAATAGAAAACCCTTTTCAGACTGCAGTAAATGCAATTTCAGAGACAAATTTCCCTGCTTCGGTATCTACTGCTTGCAGAAGAATAAAACTACAAAGCGACTTGAAGAGTTGTTCAGCGGCTAAAAAATACAAACTTTCAGAAGAAAAGAAGCAGGGTAGGATTATTTTTGCACTCAACCATATAATCAATGATGAAAACTTCTGGGGACAAGTTGTCTTTTCTGACGAAAAGGTTTTTAAATCCTGTAACGATGGACATGTTCGCTTATATAGGCGACTAGATACGACGAAAAATATACTTTTGATCCACAAATATCAGGAAGGTTTTCAGTCAATGTCTGGGCTTGGATGAGCCTAAATGGGTTAGGTGTGTGTTGGAACAGTTGTGGTCATCTCAATTCCATTAAATATATTGAAATATTAGATAATATTATGTTGCCGTCCGTAATAGAGGTGTTTCCGGAAAATAATTTTATTTTCCGACAAGACAACTGCTCCATACATACGGCCCATCGTGTCAGGCAATGGTTTCTTAATAAAAACATAGAGTTGTTACCGTGGCCATCTAAAAGTCCGGATTTAAATCCAATTGAAAATGTATGGGGACTAATGGTGAAACATATAAGAAAATTAAATAACCATCCAAATAATGCCCAAGAATTGGAAGGGATAATTGAAGACGCTTAGGAGAACTTGTCGCAAGAAGTTGACCTTGCAAGAAATCTGATTTTGTCCATGCCTGCAAGACTTCAGGCAGTTTTAGACGCTAATGGAGCAATGACAAAATATTAGTTAATTCTGTATTACGTAATTGAAGTTCATTTATTTTATTTTTTTATTGTATTTTTATGTTCAGTTTTCATTGTTTACATTTTTTTTTAATCTCAAGTGGTATTTTTGTGTTCTTATTTTAAAAATAGAATTATCATTATTCAGTTAGTATTTTAATTACAACCATTAGTAGAATTATCCGTAACAAATATTATTTTTTTAAACAATAATATGGCAGGCTTGAAAATGTTTTGAAAAAGTTATTTTCTAATTAGTTTTTAAAATTCCATTTGAATAAAATAAAAGAGAAAGGTTTAATAAGTTTAAAAACACAGAGAAAACCGATCTCCTCCAAAAAAACCCAGGTCCGGGGTAAATCACCTCTTCTCCACCCCCATCTCGACATGCCTGGCCAGCCCTATGTACAGACATATGCACACAACTAAACTATTAAGATTTTCGATTACAAGAGTTGTACCAGTTTTTTTTTGAAATCAAGTGTACTCGGCGAAATATGTTGAGTGTTGAAATATAATTACGCATTTAAAACTCACCCTGTATATTTCTGAATATTAAAAATTTGGAGAAATGATATCAGAAGCAATAATCATGCACATGCACAAAATGCTTGAAAATATTTGTTTGTTTAATGCTAAAAAACGAAAAAAATGGAAAATTTTCATATAAAAATACTTTTATTTGTCATTTACATATTATGGAAAACAAAAAAAGATTGTGAATTGTTATTATAACTCATAATATATTCTTTAGGACCGACCTCTTAATATTCCCTTAAATTTTATTTAATAATGAAATTATTTTTCTCATAAATAATTTAGATTCAAAAAAATATTTATAAAACACTTTATTTTATTTGGTCACTAAGTATTCAATACATAATCAGGATTATAGTAAAAAGCAAAGCATCTAACTTAATTGAAACAGTGTTGCAAAATCAAATAGCCGTTAATTTAACAAAGACCTCATGCTAGAAAATTACCTCCATCCCGTCCAAACTTCCTCTTTTTCTTAGAAGTTCCTGAAGTGGAATTCTGCTTCTGGTTTGAGGTTTTTTCACATTTGTCCTTGTCCTTATCTTTATTTTTCCACCGTATCAACATGATTTAATAGTCACTTAATTAGAAGTCTAATTTAAAGGTAAATATTGACTTAATAAACATTGAGGATTGCGTAATTGCCGTCACTACGTTGCTGTCTCATAAATTTAGCAATGAATTTCTTATCAGTTATTTATTACTTCGTTCAGATTTTATTAATATAAAATAACACTTTTAGTTTATTGAATAATTTATAATTTAATTATACGTATGTAGGTATACATATATCTTTAGTTGAATAGTTTCTATAATATTATTTTGATTAATACTGGAGGTTGGTTAAAATGTTTCGGGATATATCTCACCTGAAAAAGAAAAAAAGTCAGTATAAGTATCTATCTTACTAATACACAAATCAAAAGTGTCTAGTATTTGTTTAAATATTGGCACAAACTATCGATTCTTTATTTATTACAAATTATTCGAAGATTTACGTTCAATCCATGTGCAATGTAATATAAATATACAGGGCTTCCCCAAAAGGTTTGGATAATTATCTAACTAGGTAATCTACGAACCAAATTAGGTAGATTGAAACTAACTTTTATCTGCAATTGTTCCCAAAGCATCACCGATTTTATTATATCAGAAAAAATTGTAAGAAAAACGGGGGTTGAAAAAGATAAATTTTATCCGAAAGCAATTCACCACATGAGATTTTTGTCAAACTTCTCATTTTTTTATTTTTGAAAATAAAAGCGGATTTGATAATTTGTGCTATTTTTGACGTACTATGACTAGAAAAATAAAATACAAAGTTGTCATTTACACTAATCTTAATTATTATTAAATTAACAGGGTTACTCGATAAGAAAAAATTATGCAAATCATATGTTTGCATTTTTCGAAGCGTTTTCTGAGGTTACAAAAAATGCATAAGTTGATTTTAATAACACTGACGTAGTTCTCCACGAAACACCAAAATACCACATACCGCATTCCCCGCGCGTTTCGTGAACCAAGTTGGCATCATCTGAGGATGATTAAAATTAACCTTATGCCAACAGGGTATCCTATTTATACGTGAACTATTGTCACGGTTCGGTGAACTGTAACCCACTAGCCAATAAAGCGGGCTATTTGGGATTGACTCTCCGTCAGTATTCACACAATTTTTATAATTTGTGATTTCCAAGCTTTCAAATACATCCAGCTGACTGGTATTTGTTACATTCCTAGTTAATTTTATATTGATAATATCTATGTTATGGTTGTTCTTAAACGCATGTTGGCAACACTAGACTTATCTGTTTTACCATATTTGAGATGTGCCATATGCTCTTTGAATCTAGTTTCAATTGATCGTCTAGTTAGTCTTACATACTTTTGATTAAATTTTTTTGGATTGCCTAAAAGTTGTTATAGTTTATTTCCTTATGCATGAACCACTGTCATACCTATATCTTTAAAAATATTACCAATACCACGTGTGAATTGAGGGTGAATTGAAAGGTCGAGAAATTTCAAAGTGACTCTTTAAAGAAGCTTCCCCCTTAATAAACAATGAACTAGAAAATTAAAACTTGTCATTTTGTGTTGAGCACAATGGTGAGAGTCCTTAGGGATATATCTTAGAGTACTGGCATCTCTTCTGAATATGTCAAATTCTAACTTACTTTCACTATTTTTAACTATTAATATATCTAAAAATGGCAGTTATCCAGAGTTTCCAATGTGAATTTAACTGACGCGACGCAAAAAGACTTAGAAACAAAGTTGTCAATATCAATGACTTTTGTATCAAACACTGCATAAATTACATCTACATACTTAAGCTAAACCCTGGGGATATACTCGAAATCTTCTTTTGCTACTATTTCGAATCTGTTCATGAAGAGACTGGCAGTGAATGGTGACAAAGAGTTAACCATTAATATTGCTTCATGTTGTTCGAGGAAAATATCATTGAATGGAAAGCAATTTTGTTTCATGTAAAGTGAGTTGAAGGTATTCTTTTACCATATTTTGAATGAGATTGTTTGATTCGAGTAGATCCTTAAGATAGTCCAAGGTCTGTGGTATCGGAACACTTGGAAACAATGAACAAACGTCAAAGGAGATCAAAATTTCACCTCTTGCAACTGAATATTTTTCACCTTATTAATGAAATCATTGGAATCAATCACAGAGAAACTTGGTGGTGCAATAGGTAAACTTTGGAACTCCTCTGTTAAACATTTTGATAGATGGTAAGTCGGCGATCAAATTGCTGAAACAATAGGACGCACCAACTTTCCTGGTTCATATACCTTAGGCAACGTAATGGATTTATTGAAAGTTTTTTATAAAGACTAATCAGATTGTCTACCGTTTCATAATAGTCTCTTTGTCTAAAATAACAATCTTATTGCCCTTATCAGCTTTTAAGTAATAACCATTTTTTTCACGCAACCGTTTGGTAATTTTTCTATCCATTGTGGATTTTGCCTATATATTTACTTTAGTGACAATATTTGTCGAATTTTGTTTTTTTGCAAGCTTCTCTGACAAATCCTTTAGGGAAATCTGGAAAGTATCGAACTGAACTTTCAACACTTGCAACAATCTCATCTAAAATGCCTTCAGATGAACGTAAAGTAAAATTTAATCCTTTGTTAAGGAGATAAATTTTTCTATATCAAACGACCGTGACGAATGATTTTCTACAATGCTCAGAATTTTTTTGAGGAACACTTTCTTTTGACCTACTACCGATTAATCTTTTGAGTTATTTATTTTGTAACGACATTTTTTTTAATAAATTTTGTGTTAATTGATAGAAACATGTTTCTCTGAAAGTTACACCATTGTTCATGTTCTATATTATTTAATTTATAGGTAAGCTTTTTAAGTCCATAAACTTGTCATTCAAGCGTACTTCGTTTACTGTAAGATATTTAATTTCTAAATCCAGCCAGTTCTACTACAAACATTATGTGAACATTATGTGAAATGTGTAAAGATTTTGGAATTTTAACTTGAACAACATTTGGAAAAACCGAATAACGTTTTACAAGTTTTTAGAAATCAAATATCTGACCCTATTAATCGAATTTTAGCCCTAACCTTATGATACATATTCAGTTCCATTGACCGTGAAGCCATTGTAATCCTCCTTAATTTTAGTAAAAATATTAAGAAGAACTCAAAACGAAATTTGTTCTAAATTTAATTATTATTAATGGCATTAATATTTTATTTTTACACGAAAAAAATTTATAATTTTTTAACAATTTTTCTTTTAATTTATTTTACTTCCATACCATGTAATGTGAGTAAAATCGCTATATTGGCAATTTTTCTAAAATACCAAGAAAGAGTGCTTTAAGAAAAAAATAGGAATATTATACACTCTTTAATTTATTAACGGACATTTTAAAACTGGCAAACAAAACACAAAATTAATAATTTGTGGACATCAATAAAGCATTATTTGTTTTTTTTGTACCTAGCTGTTTTAATTTGTAACCTAAAAAATGGTTAGCAATCAGTATCTATAGATTTTGATTAAAATAAACAAAAAAGTTCTATAAACATAGGTTTATAAGCCATTACGGAGATATTTTTCTTGTTGTTCATGTAACCGTAGTATTAACCGTTTAACCATTTTACTAAGATTCCTTGCAAATAGAAATCGTTTAAATAATCGCTTTCCCCACCTTTGGAATGACCATGGAGGTCCTCACAATTGGTCACTAGGGTCACCAGACCTCAATCCCCTCGATTATTCTTTTTAGGGTTGGTTAAAGTCAATAGTATATACAAAAGAAGTGGACACAAGAGAGGCACTGCTCAATCGAATTGTAAACTATTTCAGTTAATATCTCCGTAATAGTTGAGAATCGAATTTATGTTTATAGAACTTTTTTTTGGTTATTTTAATCACTTGAACCTATTTCCCAAATATTGGGGAATTGGCGAATCACCCTGTATTTTCAAGCTATGCTTTATATTTTATGCCAGGTTTAATAAAAGTAGACGGAAATTAAAGTTATGAATGCAATTTATAAAATAAACGAGGATTAACGGAGGCCAAATAAGATTAGTGCCGTTTGTTTCAAGTATTTCGAGAAAAAACAGATTGACTATATATCTCAAAGTAATATCACGATTGTTTTAGATAAAGACACTTCTTCGTCTAAAAATCAGCGGATTTTTAGCAGCATATTTGATGTTCACAGTCAATTTGAAAGTAGAAATATTCAACGCAATTTTAACTTAAATTACTCCAGAAATTATTGGTGAAATAAGACATGCCGAGGATGCTGAAGTAGATTTGTCGCCAATTTGTCTTCCTGTAAAATGGAAAGTGACACCTTACAATAAAGCAGATTTTAGCAAAAATTATGTATGGAATGTTTGTTTCAAGTATTTCGAGAAAAAACATATTGACAATATATCTCAGTCATATCTCGATCGTTTTAGATAAAGACAACTTCTTGGTCTAAAAATCAGAGTTAGCAGCATATTTGATAATCACAGCCAATTTGGAACTAGAAATACGCAACGAAATTTTAACTTAAATTACTCCAGACAATATTGGTTAAATAAGATATGCCGCGGATGCTGAAGAAGATTTGTCGCCAATTTGTCTTCATGTAAAATGGAAACTGACACCTTACAATAAAGTTGATTTTTGCAAAAACTATGTATGGAATTGTATTTTAGTTAGCCAAAGTTCTACTGAACTTGGTTTTAAATCCAAGGTTCCGGTTGTTAAAATAATGGTCTCATTGGGTTTTTAAACCAAATTTAGCTGAACTTTGGTTTAACTACGTTCTTACAACTGGCCCCTAGTGTTTTATTAACATTTTGGTTTAATTTGTAGGAAATTTCATCACCTAAAACTAGTACTATAATAGAATAAAGAATGCAAGTGCATTGGGCATATATTGGTAAGAAAATATTGATAACATCACTATCGTCTGTTATGGTATGAACATATTGTTGGAGCAATTCGGCTCCATTTAAGAAAAAAATGGCAGTAGTTTGAAGGAACAAAGGTAGTAAGTTTTAAAACAAATCAAGAAATTGTGAAGACATCTGAGGTGATGAGGAACCATTAGAAATAATATCGAAATTTTACCATAAAACAATGAGTTTTTTCTTGGAACAAATTAATAAATTGAATAACACTGCCATAATAATGTACATTTTAATTTAGTCTTCACCTACGAAGACACATATTACCTAAATGCTGAAATAAATAGACGAGAATTGTCGAAAAAAATCCCATATTCTGTTTACAAACAAAATAAATAAATGTGTGGACTGGAATTATTAGTTTGCACATAATTAGTCCCCTTTTTTGGTATTAGATTTGAGAGCTATATGATATTGTTTTAAAATGAAAACCGTCATCGCTACATCATTTCTTCATCCCAGTAAGATAAAAGAATTAATACTACAGAATACACCATTTATTAATATTATTGTTTATTCAGATAACAACTTTCTAATGACTACATCTGGTTGCGGTGATTGCGAGACGAAAGGCTAGAGAAAGAGTGCTATTGAATGGCCACCAAGAGCTCCGGATATGACCACTTTGGATTTTTATTTACAGGATCATTTAAAAGTGGGCATATAAGATCCAAATATTTATTACAAAAAAAATATTGTTTTAAAACAATTTTACAATTTTTTAAATTTATTATTTGAAAATAATTTAAAAAATTAGAACAGGTTGACTTAAAAGAGACTAAATATTAATGGTTACCAAAATATGATGGTTTTTATGCTCGCAAATTTCACTTCATATCTGCTTAAATCTCAAATAACTTATACAAAATCTCACTTTTGTAACTGAAAATGAGCAGATAATCAGGCCTATGATATATCATCTTACGTTATTATAGTCAGCGAAACCTATATTGTGACAGGACGTGCGGAGCAAGACGCGATAAGTGGGCGGGAAATGTATAGCACATGACATCTTCCATCTTTTACACTGCTTACATTAAAGCGAGAACGATGATTGATTGTTATTGCTAGCACGCGACCGTGGCGGAGTTTCACGTACATTTTGTGATACCTCAGAGCCGCACTTAATTTTGTTACCGAATCATTCTAGCAGTGCTGATATATTATAAGTATAATATTATAAGATAGATAATAATTATTTAATATCTGTTTATTTGCTGACGTATTTTTAAAAATATTTTAAGAAGGTTCTCGTGTTGAAGTGAATTGTGTAATGGTGTAATATGAGTAATAATTATTTTATATCTGCTAATTTGCTGGTGTGTTTTTGAAATTAAGAAGGTTCTCGTGTTGCAGTGAGTTATGTAATAGTATAATATAAGTAATAATTATTTCATATCTGTTGCTGGTATGTTTTTGAAAATAATTTAAGAATGTTATAATGTTGCAGTGAGTTATGTAATAGTGTAATATAAGTAATAATTATTTTATATCTGTTTATTTGCTGGTGTGTTTTTGAAAATAATTTAAGAAGCTATTTGATGTAAAAATGTTTCGACCGTGGAAGGCCTCTTAATATGTTTGTGAAAATGAAAGTGATAATAGCGACAGTGATAAAGAAAATCAAAATTCATTGGTGTTTTCTGTAAGAAATAATCGGTTACATTTGAACGAGCATGCGAAACAAATTTGCTTAATGTTTACAAGAATCTTTTGAAGCGATGAGTTAATGACCCTAATTTGTATGATTTAGATGTACTAGGTGAAACAGCATTTCTGACTAACTTTCTCCGTTCCACAATACACAAACTGCTGAAAGAAGGTGCCCTACCAAGAAAACAAAGATCCGACGCCGGTCAATCGGACCCATCGTTAGCAAAACTTTTAAGAACTTCAGTTTACCACGCGTATCAGAAAAATGAAATACCAAATATTGACGTGATAGACAGAAAATTAAAAGAAATGGATTATCATCTAAAATATACCAAAAGAAGTTTAGGGACTTGGTTAAGAAAAATTGGATTTAAATATCAAACTATTAATAAACACATGGCCATTATGGAAAGTAGACGAATAGTGGATTAACGAAATTGATATCTAGAAGAAATAAAAGAACTCGATAGGGAAATATACCAATTTATTATCTAGATGAAACTTGGTGTAATGCTCATGACACCGTAAGAAAAGGATGGACTGATGGATCTAGGAAATGTCAACCAATCTCATTGCCCCCTAATAAAGGGACTTGGTTGATTATATTACACTATGTATCAGTTGTTGGATGGGTTGAAAATACATTGAAACTATGCGGAAAAAACATGGAAGACTGTAACGTGGATTACCACAAGAACATGGAGGGAGAAATATTTGAGGAATGGTTTAAAAATACCCTAATTCCAAAATAAAAACCGAATAGCATTATTGTTCTTGACAATGCGAACTACCATTCGAGACAACTGTATAAAATTCCTAACAAGAGTTCTACTACGCTGGAGTTACAAATTTTTTTCACGGAACATGATCTCTATGATGAGGAAAATTACAATAAGGCATAACTTTTGGAAATCCTGCAAATGAAACATTATGAGAAGAAGTATACTATAGATAATGTAGCGGAGATATATGGCAACAAAGTGTTTAGAGGTTATCGCCATATTTCTGTATTTTCAACCCGATTGAATTAATTTGGTGTAAATTGAAGAAAAACGCCAGAAAAGGAAATATTTTAGAGAAATTTGATAGAAAAGTCGTAGAGTTAATTGAAAATGAAGTGTCGAAAATTAACAAGGAAGATTGGGAAACAATATTTAGGAAAGTAATTACAATTGAGGATGATTATTTAAAAATTGCCAAATTTCATATAAGTAGTGGAAATAAATTTATTATAAATTTGAACGAGGATAGTAGTTCATCTCAAAATAAAGAAGAGGGTGAGAAGGACGAGGATTTAGAGGAAGAAGTAATGTGAGGTGAGGTAAAGTGAAGTGATGTGAAGTAAAGATATGAATTTTGTGATATCAACTGCATTATTTAATTCCGTTTTTGTGCTTTCGTGGTTCAGTGCTTGAGAAACATTCTTTTTTCAGGATACTATTATTTATTAATGTTATTATTTTTTTCATTTTGACAAAAATATGTCTTTCTGTTTTTATTATAGTAATAACTATACTATTAGAATTTATTTTTAGTTCATTTATTGAGAAAAATATTTGTTTCTGTTACTATTTTGAGAGTATATTTTTTGTTTTTATTTTGATTTTAAAGCTTTCTTGTTAAATTTTAAATAATCTCTTCATTCAATACTAATATTCCATACCCATCTTTTCCTGGCAAGAAATGCTCATACCCCTCGCGGTTCTTGCTGGGTAGTAATTTATATTAAGCAAACTTGATTACTGTAACTACTGTATGTGTAGTCAATATGTTAAATTCAATGCTTTTATTTCAAGTTAATACTTTTTTGTACAATTGTTAAATTGTTGCTAGCTAAACTGAGCACATAGGTTTCGTTGACTATATAACAGGGCTGTTAACAGTTACAGCCAATTAGAAATAAAGATTTTTCAAAAAGGCGGTTTCTGATTGGATAAGAGTTTTAACAGTCCTGTTATAATAAAATGAGAGAATATATCATAGGGCCAAATGTCGATTTTAACAACCGATTTAACGCATATGCGTGAAAATATTGAATTGCCTTCAAACTAAGAATGACCTTTTCCGTTCTTTATACGTTTGGCGGACTTGTATACTTAATGGCACCTATAAATATTACAATAAGGTCGAGTCCTGTTAAATTATTGAATTCTCCATGACATATCCCGGATATTGAAAATCCATATTACGCGTATATCGCATCCGAGATTTATGAACACATTTTGGGTTTCGAACTGACTGCTGTTACAGGAAAACCGTTGTAGATAAGAAAAAATGAATTTCACATAAAATTTGTGGTCATAAGCGTACTTGTATCTGGTACAAGAGATGAAAACTACCCTTTGATGATTTGTATTGTTTAAATACCATGCATTTATCGTTAACGAAAAAAAAATCAAGAGACGAAAAATGTAAAACAAGCTTATTATCAAACAAGGTATTTTCAGAACTGAGGATTAAGGAAATAGGATGGTGAGTGTGTTTTCATGCTGTTAACTGACTAACAATGAAAAATTTATTTCTAATTGTAAGATTTTCCTTTTATTGATGTACACGTATTGTTTAAAAATGTGCCGGTCATCATAGTTGACTACTGCTAACATAGGTAATTGATACTCCTCTCGTTAGAAAAAAAGTAACTTTCACTGGCTTTATGTTTCAACGTTGGTAGTTGACATATGACCATTATCGTAGATTATTTTTATTTTAATTTATTTTAAATTTTGATATTTTAGTCTCCATTAATAACAAACTGAGATATTTTATATATGTCTGTAAAACGCGAAGTCTTTGCTTTTTACATGTTTTCAATGAATGTGTATGTGACCCTGCGTAGTTTTTCAACACTCGATGAGGCTTGTTAAGGTCCGACAAGATAGAAGAAGACAAAAAATATTTACTTCAGAAAGATTCACGTATAGTGAGGGAAACCAATATAGTGACGGAACGTGTAGGGTAAGACACTACGGAATGCAGAGCCGGATTTAACTGTATTGTTCGCTCGTTTACTTTTTCAATGTAGGTTTTTGTGCTCAGTTTAGCTAGCAATAGTTTAACAATTGTACAAGAAAATATAAACCTGAAATAAAAGTATTTAAATTAAAGTATTGACTACACATAGAATAGTTACAATATTCAAGTTCGCTTAATATAAATTGTTACTACCCAGCAAGAACCTCGAGGTTATATGAGTATTTCTTGTCAGGAAAGGATGGATACGGTACAGTACAGAATAAAGAAATTATTTAAAAAGTAACAAGAAACCTTTAAAAACAAAATAAAAACAAAAAAATATACTCAAAATAGTAACAGAAACAAATATTTTTCTCAATAAATAAACTCACAATAAATTCTAATAGTAAAGTTATTACTATAATAAAAACAGAAAGACATATTTTTGTCAAAATGAAAAAAATAATAATAATTACATTAATAAATAATAATATCCTGAAAAAGAATGTTTCACAAGCACTGAACTACGAAAACACAAAAACGGAATTAAATAATGCAGTTGCTATCACAAAATTCACTTCTTCACTTCACATCACTTCACTTTACCTCACCACATATTGCCTCTTCCTCTGAATCTTCGCCATATTCACCCTCTTCTACATTTTCAGATGAAATACTATCCAAGTTTATAATAAATTTATTTCCACTATTTATATGAAATTTGGCATTTTTTAAATAATCATCCTTAATTGTAATTACGTTCTTAATTATGTTTTCCCAATCTTCCTTGTTAATTTTCGACACTTCTTTTGAATTAACTTCACGACTTTTTTTATCAAATTTCGGAAAAATATTTCCTTTTCTGACATTTTTCTTCAATTTATACCAAATTAATTCAATTAGGTTGAAAATGCAAAAATATATGGCGATAATATCAACACTTTGTGGCCACATCTCTCCGCTACAGTGTCTATAATGTACTTCTCATAATTTTTCGTTTGCAGGACATCTGTGCTGTATTATAATTTTCCTCATAATACATATTCAATTAAAAAAAATTGTAACTCCAGTTTAATAGAACTCTTGTTAGGAATTTTATACAGTTCTCTTGAATGGTACTCGCATTGTCAAGAACAATAATGCTATTCTCTTTTAATTTTAGAATTAGGGTATTTTCAAACCATTCCTCAAATATTTCTCCTTCCATGTTTTTTCCGCACAGTTTCAATGCATTATCAACCCATCCATCAACTGATCCACAGTGTAATATAATCAACAGAATCCATTTATTAAGGGGCAATGAGATTAGTTGACATTTCCTAGATCCATAAGTCCATCCTTTTTTTACGGTGTCATGAGTATCATACCAAATTTCATCTAGATAATAAATTGATTTATTTTCCCTTCTGATTTCTTTTATCTCTTCTAGACATGAATTTCGTCTACTTTCCATAATCGCCATGCGTTTATTAATACTTTAATATTCAAATCCAATTTTTCTCAGCCAAGTTCCTAAAGTTCTTTTGGCATATTTTAGATGATAATCCATTTCTTTTAATTTTCTGTCTACCACGTCAGTAGTTGGGATTTAATTTTTCTGATACGTGTCGTAAACTAAAGTTCTTAAAAGTTTTCCTAACGATGAGTCCAGAGTTTTCGATTGACCGGCGCGGCGTCAGATCATTGTTTTCTTGGGAGGGCACCTTTCAGCAGTTTGTATATTGTGTATTGTGGGACGCGGGGAACGTTAGTTAGTTTGTTTCCTTTGCTCATTCAAATGTAGCCAATTTCTTCTTACTGAAATCACTGAAAAGCTTTAATTTTCTTTATCACTATCATTTTCACAAACACACACACAAACACAAATAATAAGATGTAGACGTAGAGGCCTCCCACGGTCAAAACATGTTTACATTAAATACGATAACCTTCTTAAATTATTTTCGAAAACACCAACAAATAAACAGATATAAAATAATTATTACTTATAATATTACACTTACCATATATTACACATCCACTAACAGCCAAAATTACACAAATTAGAGAGCATAACGTGACTTTTTGTAAAAAACACAAACTACCATATCAGGCGTTACCGATTTTTTGGCAACCCCTTTAGGTCCATAAGTACAAAATTCCAAATTTATTCATTTTCTTCATTTCTTTCTGTTATTTTTTTTTGTTATTCAAAATTTATTTTTCAAATTCTTTCTTATATAAGAAAACCCTTCATTAAATTGAAATATTTCGAAAACGATTAACATTTTTTTGTTTAAATAAAAGATTAAGTGGTGCTGACATTTACGCTCGTTTTCATATTTGCTTTTAGCGAGTTTTTTACGTTTAGGATTTTTCCTGTCAGTTAATAAATTTTATATATTGCACATTATTTTTACACTACTTTTTATTTTACCTATATACATTAATTCGTTTAAGTTGTTAATATTTATATTTTATTTTTATATACATAAACCTATTTAATATTGCATTTACAAATATTTACTGACAGTAATTTTTATAAATTAGTCATTATGTCCGAAATAACTCTGCTTCAGCCAACCTCTCAATTGCCACGATGCAGTTCAGCACGTGGATGTTTGGCTGGCACTGGGTGCGGGTGTCCCGAACGGACAAAAACATTGTTTGTTTATTATTAATTTAATAATAAATTGTTTGAGTTAAATTGAAAATATATTACACAACTCACTGCAACACGATACATTCTTAAATTATTTTCAAAAACACGCCAGCGAATAAACATATATTAAATAATTAATATTTATCTTACAATATTATACTTACAATATATACTATAACGCACTAATAGAACGAATGGGTAACAGAATTAAGTGCGACCCTGAAGTATCCCAGCATGTAAGCTAAACTCCGCCTCGGTCGCGTGCCAACAAAAACAACAAACAGCGTTCTCGCTTTAATGTAAGCTGTGTAGAAGACAGAAGATGTCATGTGTGACATTTCCCGCCCTCATGTCGCGTCTTACCCCGTATGTCCCTTCACAGTATCGGTTTCTCACACTATAAAACTGCAGGTTTTAATAACAATTCATACGACGTTGGTAAGAAATTATGAATGGTTTCTGTGACAAAATAGATGTCGCAGAGTTTGCATGATCAGAGCTTTTTGCTTACCAAGAGGTAATAGCAAAACAAAGTGTAATATCATCCTTCAAATTGTGATTTTTCCCTTAAAAGAAGCAGCAATTCTACCGGGCGTACTAATAGATATACTTCTTTTTGATTTAGCTCTTATAAATGAATGATAGCTCGGTTTCATGTTTTCAGTCATTACGAGATGAGTGGGGATAGAAGAAGTGTAGGGCAACTCTGCAACTAGTCCACATGATGTTCTAATCGTCACCCTAACAATTATCTTACAAGACGGAATGTCGCGCTACATGTGTAAATCTGCCCTTTATACATTTCACCCCTCTTAGTTCCACTTCTCTTCCCACATCGATTATCCGATATTTTTATAGTAAGACGGAGCTCTATAACGTAGCTTAACTTTTTATACAGTAATAGCATTTCGAACAAAAATTTGAAAATGAAAGTATACTATAAAAAGAGGTGGATCCCTTTAATTTGTATATTTGAGTGATATTCAGATTATCCTGGCACTCTAAGGAGTTTATTTCAGGTACGTTATTAACATTTGAGGATCTAAATTTTTGGTCCCTTGGCTTTTTTCAAAAAACGTAGTTTCGGTGAAAACCCACAAACGATAAAATTATGGTTTTGCTTTCTAACCAGCCAACGCAATGAGGATATCAAAAAGGAACTTTTTAGAATTCTAAAGAGGGACCTCCTGAACACAATATGATATAAACCTTACTCTGGACAAACCCAAATGTTTTTCCAGAATAATTGCCTTAATTAGCTGGACTACAGAACCAAGGCTATATGTAAATTTAAAAGTAAATAACCTGTCAAGCCAATAACACTTGATTTGAGTTGACTTATTCAAATTGTAACATTGTTTTGAGGCCATAATCAGCAATACTTTCGATTCAAATCGATACTGATATTCTAATTAAACATTAAAAGTAAATTTAAAAACGTTTGTATATGTAGCAGTTGTGTGTGTTGTGTATTTTCTAACATCTCTGTATGTCAGGACTATGTTATAGATTACAATGTAGTTACTGAATCCTCCACTTTGCACTCTGCATCTCTCTTTTACAATTCATGCAAACATGTGACCTATATTTTTTATCGATCGAGGTTTTAAACATATATTGGATTAGTCGTCTGTGACCCCTCTTTCCTGAATGTGTTATTACCTTTTTAAAATGTTGGTCAAGTTGTGACAAAGAACAATATTCATTTTATTGAAAAGTGAAAATTGTGAAACCGGACCAATGTTAAGAAGAAAAACGCTGCCTATATTTTTTTAATATAGTCTTAGATTTACAATAAAGAAAAAAAAAAGTGAATTTAAAGATGGTCAAGTTAGTGCACCATTACTACCCTTTCTATTTAATTGTAATTTTCACTAGAAATAAAATATGAGTTTGGTATATACAATTAAATGTCCACAAAAAAACTGAAAATGTGTTTTTGTGGCTGATATTTACTATAATGCAATTTTTGTAAAAATGGTAAATATGAGATTTAATCCTGTTTCTGACAATTACAATTATTAGACAATTATTAGTAGAAGTAGAGCTACTAGCACACGGTCGAAAACAAAGTCGGCTAATGGACATTATACATATATAAAAACAACAATTTTCTTGTATTATATCTTTCCATAACAATGCTCTAAATGGTGGCTGTTGGGCTCAAGATTATATTGCTGTTACCTGCATGTAATAATGGTTATGCACTGATTAATACCAGAGATGAGAAAAAAATAGTCAGTACACAGATGATATTCAATCAATGATGTGACTGTTATGTTTAGAGACCGCATCTCAGGTAGTCATCCTAGTTAGGGATTTGGGTCCGTTTCCAGTAAAATTCATTGGGAACAGTAATGGAGGCCTTTCTCAATGTTGCGAGGATATTTTGGCAGGAAATCACAAATTATGCACCAGGTATCACTGAGATGTGGTTGACGCTCTTTTACTTCCTCACCCCTCAAAGTGAGGAAGTTATGTATTCGTAAAAAAAATTTTGAAAACTTTTATTGCACTTCTGGACGAATCTCGACGAATTATGACGATACACAAAATTTCAGACAGAATAAATTTTCTGTCTGTGTGTCTGTCTGTGTAGTTCGCGATAGCAGCTACAGTTGTGATAAAGCTTTCAAATTTGGTACACATATTATAAAGGTCAAGGAAGAGATTAAGTTCTTTGATGAGCAAAATCAGCCCAAAAAAAATTAGTGACATTCCATCAATGTGACTTTTTTGAATCGTCAAAATGTGACTTTTTTGAAACGTCAAAATGTGACTTTTGTGAAACGTCAAAAAATGTGACTTTTTTGAAACATCAAAGTGACTTTTTTTGAAACGTCAAAATGTGACTTTTTTTGAAACGTCAAAATATGTGACTTTTTTGAAACTTCAAAAATTACTTTTATTATAAACACCTCGAGTTTTACTACGGTGAGAAAGTTCTGATCTCCAAGTAATTGGCAGCAGTTTTTTTTAACTTAGAAAAATGATATTATGGTCAATGCACAAATGAAAACACATTATTTGACATAAAAGAAATATTTATCGCTTCCAGTTTCAGCGGTAATGATGGCAACTTTTTAATTTTTATCATGACCCCATATATATTTTTAAAGATTTGGATAGAGCATTAAATTCTGAGTTAGGCAATGTGACATGCCTGACTGTTTGGCTTTTGATTTCACTGGTCTGCAACGAAATCCTCCTTTAAAAAATTATGCTATAAGTATGAAGATTTTAATGCTCTGAATCTATTTCCGTTGGCCGATTTTTTCTATCACGTCTAGATTTTTTTATATGAATTTTTTTTTAAATTTCATAAATTTTGTTTTTTTTAAATTTTTTTTGTCAACATCAAGAACAGTATACATACATACAAAATAAGTTTTAGCGAGTTGTAAGAGAAAGAAAGAAAGTATTGACAGTGATTTTTTATAGTAGTAGATATGCGCATGCGCAGTATTCGCTGTGACTTTACTTTCTTTCTCTTACAACTCGCTAAAACTTATTTTGTATGTATGTATACTGTTCTTGATGTTGACAAAAAAAAAATTTAAAAAAAAAACAAAATTTATGAAATTTAAAAAAAAAATTCATATAAAAAAATCTAGACGTGATAGAAAAAATCGGCCAACGGAAATAGATTCAGAGCATTAAAATCTTCATACTTATAGCATAATTTTTTAAAGGAGGATTTCGTTGCAGACCAGTGTTTTCATTGATAGTAGCGACATATTATTAAATGCAGAAAACACAGTAGGTTTATAAATATCTGAAATATACGTTTGAAATGATGTTCTATTGTTTCTTTAATAACTATATTATTGTATTATGTACAAAGATAATAGGTACAATGACTTGAAATTAGTTATTTTTCTCTGTTTCCATAAAGTAACCTTATTTTAAGAGTATTGTAATTTAAAATTACAAGTAATTCTGATATTTCACATATAAACCTAGGTTCAATTTTACGTATTATATTGAATATGGAACTCATCATCTAATAACCTCAAGGTTTTTAAATCTTTTTTAAATATTTTCCCACATTCTGATTTTTTTTACCGTTTCTTGAACAAATAAAATGACTGACAACAAGAGCTTTATCAAAATTCACTTATATAATGATAATAGTAAAAACAAGTGATGAAAACAACAAAGAACAATTTATTGTAAATCAGAGCAATTGTTCATTAACGTCTCTGCACAAACACTTTCTTTTAACAAGTTCGTTCATTATATTGTTTCATTGCAATATGGTAGTAATATTAATAGCATCTCTTACACCATTCCTCAAATTCTCTAGGTTTATTAAGAACTCTGATTTTTCAATAAAGTAAAAAAGTTGTGGCTATGGTAACGCTTTTTTCTCGAATCCTAGGTAAATTTAATTTTTAATAAAATAATATTTAAGCAGATTTGGTAACAAAATGAGGAATATAATAAAAGATGTATACGAGTTCTTAAGGTTATTAGATGAACAATTCAATACTCAATATAATAGGTAAAATCAAACCTAGGTTTTATGTGAAATGTCAAAATTATTTAAAATTTTAAATTACAGAACCCTTAAAAAAGTTAATTAACAGAAACAATAATAAATAATTTCAAGTCATTGTACTCAATATCTTTGCACGCAATACAATAATATAGCCCTTAAAGAAACTATAGAACTTCATTTGAAACGTATATTGAAAATTTGTATAAGCCTACTGCGTTTTCTGCATTTATAATAATCATAATAATAATAATAATAATATGAATAATGATAATAATAATAATAAGGGGGTGATAAGGTCACCCATTTATTTTATATGGATGATCTTAAACTTTATGCCTCCGGAGAGCGCGAACTACAAAACGCTCTTAGGGTGGTCGAAGAATATACGCGGGCAATTGGTATGGAGTTCGGGTTGGACAAATGTGCAGTCGTCCATCTCAAGAGAGGACGATGCGGGGAATTCCCTGAAGATGCGCAGCTCGCAGACGGAAGCATCCTAAGACATCTGGATGCCGGAGAGACCTATACATACCTGGGTGTGCAACAAAGGCACATCCAGGATGTAACGCAAATAAAGGAATCTCTCCGCGGCAAGTACAGACACCGCCTCCGAAAGATTTGGTCTTCCGAACTTTCGGGGAAGAACAAGGTGTCTGCAACTAATATGCTTGCCGTTCCGATTCTGCTCTACTCCTTCGGAGTAGTAAAGTGGAGGGTAGATGAGCTGCGTCAATTAGACAGAGATACCCGCAAGATGACGAATATTCACAGAAGTATTCATCCTAGATCGTCCGTTCCTCGTGTGTACCTCCCACGTCAACGGGGGGCCGAGGACTCTTGAGCCTGGAGTGTACGCATGGCAGAGTAGTACTGAGTATGGCATGTAACATACTCAGGAGCTCAGATCCCCTCTTGCGGTTCGTAAAACATCACGAAACTGTAGGAGTGGGAGCAGGATTGTTCAAGGCAGCAAAAAGAGCCGCAGATGAACTCGGTCTCGCATTTGACATCAGGCGAGGAGGCCGGCGAGGTGCTGATGTTGAGTCAGTCACCGAACTTCAGCCAAATCGTCTGAAAGCCCGAATTAGAGGTGCCGAACAGGAAAATCTGTTTCGGCAGCACGTCGATAAACCCCAGCATGGTGTCTTCTATAAGAACATAGAAACACTGGGTTTATCGACCAGGCTGACCTTCGCCTTTCTAAGGTCAGCAGGGCTTAAGTCGGAGACCGAGGGATTCATTATGGCCTGCCAAGATGGTGTTATCAACACCTTGGTCTACCGTAGCCGCGTGTGGCATGTAGAGGTTTCTGATATCAACTGCAGGACCTGCCATCAGGCGCCGGAATCGCTCATGCACTTACTTTCTGCATGTCCCATATATGCGATTTCGGCCTACATCCACCGACATAACGCGGCTTTACGAGTGCTATACTACGGCACTCGTACGGGGTAGACCAGACACCAATGCTGCCTTACGTCCCCGGAGATATTGAGTCCGTTGTCGAGAACGAGAAATGCCGGATTTACTGGAACTACTCGTTCCCGACTGTCAGGCTAATCCAAGCCTGACATAGTCCTCCTCGACCATCAACTCAAGGTGATGTATGTTATCGAGTTCTCGGCACCTGCTGAGAAAAACCTCACCTTGTAGGAGGAGGAGAAACGGACCAAATATCGCGATCTCCAGTACGAGCTCCAAGTGCTGTACCCAGGCTACTCGGTCAAAATGGTCGTCCTTATTATCGGTGTACTCGGAGGGATAAAGCCTACGCTGCTCTCGGAACTGAAGATCATACCGGCCTGCCAAAAACCAGCCGAGTGGCTGGCAGGTCAAATGCAGAAGGCGCTCATTCTGGGTTCTCTCCGTCTGCTTAGGGCACATGATTCTGGTATCTACAGTCACTAACCCTGCGGGATGCGGAGAGTGGCTGTAGTTGATGCGCCGGCGCGACTCCCGTGAGGCGTCGGAGGCCACGGGAGGACTGACTGGCATCGGATATTCCGAAAAACAAAAAAAAAATAAAATAAGGGGGTGCAAGGACCGGCAACCTCCGCGTTGGTGCACCCTAGACAGGCAGAGGCAACTCTGCCTGACAAATGCCGGCCGGGGGTACCAGGGCTAACCTCCTTGGTACTCTTACAGCTCGGGTTCCTTACAACCAAAGAAGGGCCCCTCACAATCGACCCCAAGCAGATGGGGGTCAGAGACAGGTGGGAGGGGCCTTACCGGATGGTCTCAACGTTGACAACCTAGGCATTGAACACGGACGCTTTAAATGGACGAGGGAACTTCGGGATGATTTGCTGACCTGCCGCGAGAATAGCGAACCTGAGCGAAGGGGATACATGGCGCGAATGCATGCACTTTGGTGCGAAATGCATCCAGAACATCGCGTATTCTCTCAACAACATCTGAGAGATCAAGTATCCTTTTTGCTCAGGACAGGTTACGTAAGGGCACCCCGTCAGCTGGAAAAACTGCCAGCCGCAGTCCCACCGCGGCAATCACCAGCTGATGGGGAACATCCTTTAGAGTTCACCGGTGTAGACTTAAGGACGAGGGTTAGCGTTAACACCAGGGCTAACCTAAAGCCACAAGACCTGGCTAGAATGGACGCGGTCATCGATGTGGAACTTCCAGAAGATGCGGACATCTGGCAAATCAACTGTGCCGTGTACAACGCCGCGAAGCAACTCAGCCCCCGTGAGAGGTCAACCAATCACGGGGTTGAGAAAGCCAAGCGGCGTGTACAAAAAATCGAGGGCAAGATACAGTCGGCCAGACAACACGCTTCTCGGATCCAGAGTGTGGTGGAATACAAGACGAGTGGTAGAGTGTTTACTCCCAGAATCTGGCGCATAGCCACTGGATTAAGACGTCAACATATACTCTAAATCTAACAGTGATGCTTACCATCAAGCAGCACTGTCTAGATAGGCTCCGAGCACTTATGGCAATAAAGAAAACGTTGAAGAGGCGGGTAAGGAGTATGGTGCAAAACAATTTGTTCCGTACGAATCCTTCCCGCCTTTTTCAAGACCACAGCGTGTTGTAGATAACCCGCCGACTGTAGAAGATGTCGAAACCTTCTGGGAGGGAATCTACAAAACGAAGCGTCCATTCAACAGCGACACTCCAGTAATTGCACACTTCAAGGCTCTGTGCCACACACATCTTGAAGAGCCAGAAGGAGTTTGCCCGGCAATCAGTACGGAGGAAGTCCAACAAGCACTTGTTGGTACCAAGAACTTCGCTGCCCCGGGCCCAGACGACATTAACAACTGGTGGTGGAAGAAATTTCATTCCACTCTCCGCCGTCTGGAGCGAGTTTTCAACTCATGGTTGAACGAGGGACAGCAGATTCCGGACTGGTTCGTCGAGGGACGTACTGTGCTTATCCCCTAAAAGGGGGATCTTTCCGACCTGAGGAATTATAGGCCGATCACTTGCCTCAACTCCTGCTACAAGATATTTACACGTATCTTGTATGCTAGGACACTGAGGTCTGTTGATCCGGTCTTCCAGCAGATACACAAACAGCGTGGTGCCAAGAAGGGCATGGCAGGTTGCAAGGACAGCCTGCTGATAGACCGCTGTATTACACAGGATTCTGTGCAATACAACCGGAATCTATCGATGGCCTGGATTGACTACCGCAAGGTATTTGATACAACATCGCACGAGCTATTGTTGCACTTGCTCGAATGTCTTACGGTACCAGCACCACTAGTGAGATGCATAGAACAGCTGCCGCCGCTCTGGAAGACCCGCTTCACCATGACATCAGGTGCACAGCGGGTCACAACACGTCAGGTGGCATTTAGGAGAGGAGTTTTCCAGGGTGACTCCTCTCCTCCTCTGCATCTCACTGCTGCCGTTGTCTGTTGCGCTCCACCAAACCCACGGAGATCAATGTGGACCACCCAGCGACCGGAGACATAGGGTCACCCATCTATTTTATATGGATGACCTTAAACTTAAACTCTTTCCGTCTGCTTAGGGCACACGATTCTGGTATCTACAGTCACTAACCCTGCGGGATGTGGGGAGTGGCTGTAGTTGATGCGCCAGCGTGACTCCCGTGAAGCGTCGGAGGCCACGGGAGGACTGACCGGTATCGGGAAACCGAAAAAAATAATAATAATAACGTTTATTTACGATAAAAGCATTAACAATAAAAACAGAGCTTTCTTAAAACGATTACAATATGTAAATAAACAGAGTTTCTCACGAAGGCGGTGATTTAGGCGTCGAAGGGTTTTGCCACGAACACACAAACATGGCACGCTCTCATCCAGAGCAGTGTAAATTTTAGACGTTAATTTTTCTGTGGCGTCTTGAGTGGATATACCAGACTGAAGACCATATCACATTAAGGAAATGTGATCATATTTTGATAAATAATTTGATATACGTACTGATTTTCTCCAGGATTTTCGTAAAGTTAGTAATAAGTGAAATTTTTCTATAGTTCGTAATTTCGTTGAAATCTCCGTATTTAAAAACTGGCGTTATAGTCGACGTCTTGAAGGCTGAAGAACATTTTCTTTGTTTGAATATTTGATTAATTACATATGTTAATGGCGTTGCTATTTCATTGGCTATATCTTTTGCGTCTCTGCATTTAAGCAGTCAATTCCCAGAGACTTATTATTTTTAATTCTTATATAATATTTTTTATTTCATCAATATTAGTAGCCCGTAAAAAGAATGTATTTATATTAGGTTCCCTATGTATTCTATATTGTTTTCTAAACTTTATTTTACTTGTAAGTGTCCTGTCCAAATTAGCATAAATATTATTATACTCTTGTGTATTGTAAATTAGTTTATTATTCCCATTTTTTCCACTTGTTATATTTTTTGTGACTTTGTTTGGTATTAGGAACTTTATTAATTATGTTCCACATGTGTTTTGTTTTTTATTTTCATTAATTTTGTTTTTTGTAATAATAAAATTTTGTTTGTTCTATTAATGATATATCGCTAATAATAACGAAAAACAAAATTCAAATACTCAAGTATGTTACAATGTCAAACTCAGAATTTAATGCTGTATTCACACCTGTAAAAATACATAGGGGGGGCATGATAAAAATTAGAAATTTGGTATCATTTCCGTTGAAACCGGAAGTGATAATAGTATATTAAACAACAAGATGAGAAAAGCAAAGTTTTACTTTTTGAATGCGAGTGAGCACAACGAGAGAGAAACTGAAAAGCTATATGAGTTTAGTAAAACTGCTTTTCTTACGAGGTTTGTTTATACTATTTTTTCGCATTTTTGTGTTAGTAATTATAAGCAATTTAAAAAATTTCATAGTCTGAGTAGGATTCCGTAACCTAGTAACGTGACACGGCTTTGATTATTTACATAACAACAATTAACAAGTTTCATTTTTGTGAGTCGAATTGAGTTTAAGTCACATATTAATTATAAAAAAGGAGTCTTGCTACTGAAAACAATTTAAAAAATTGTTCTGAAGACATTTTAAATGCCGCTCGAGAAGCGTCTTCGAGCTTACTTCCTTTAAAATCCAAGGAAGAACAAGAGAAAGTATATGAAATATTTTGTAATTGGAGGATGACAAAAAACGCACTAAGAACTGATGAAAGTGTAATGCTAGCGTATTTTTTTGCGAAGGTAAGCTACTTTTTATTCATATTTTAGTGTTTTTCATACAATGGCTTTCACTATTTTAGGCAAAAACTCTTAAGACATCCAGTTTATGGTCTACATATTCCATGTTGAAAAGTACTACACAAATAAATGAAAATGTGGATATATTACAATACAAAAAGCTACTTGCCTTTTTAAAACATCAAAATGACATACGAAGCAAATAAATCAAAAGTTTTGACTATGAAAAACGTTACTATGTTTTTAAAAGAGGCTTCAAACGATAAGTTCTAATTAATGAAAGTGGTACTAATATTTGGTTTAAATTGAGCATGCCGGCGTGCAGAATTGTGCAGCTTAACTGTAAAAGATATAGAAGACACGGGGAAAATTTTGGTGATAACTTTACATGATACCAAAACCGAAGGAAACGTGTATTTACCGTGGGACCAGAGTGCAACGGATATGAAGTTTGTCATAAGTATTCACGATTGAGACCCAAACAAGTAAAACAATAGATTTTTCATTTACTATAATCACGGTAAGTTCACAATACAACTTGTTGGCGTCAACACTTTTGCAAAAATTCCCCAAAAACTTGCAGAATACTTAAAACTCCCAGATGCATCCAATTACACTGGTCATTGCTTAAGAAGGACGTCTGCCACCTTCCTCGCTGACCGAGAAGCTGACATTCAAACACTTAAAAGGCATGGAGGATGGCAGTCAACTAGTGTGGCTGAAGATATACCCTTCAGCCACACTAGTTGACTGCCATCCTCCATGCCTTTTAAGTGTTTGAATGTCAGCTTCCCGGTCAGCGAGGAAGGTGGCAGACGTCCTTCTTAAGCAATGACCAGTGTAATTGGACATCTGGGAGTTTTAAGTATACTGCAACTTTTTTGGGGAATTATTGCAATACTGTTGATGCCAACTAGTTGTATTGTGAACTTACCGTGATTATAGTAAATGAAAATCTATTGCTTTACTTGTTTGGGTCTCAATCGTGAATACTTATGAAAAACTTCATATCCATTGCACTCTGATCCTACGGTAAATACACGTTTCTTTTGGTTTTGGTATCATGTAAAGTTATCACCAAAAAGGAAAGCATCGCCAATAAGTTGAAAATTTCAAAAAGTATATTTCATCAGCAAGAACTAGTGGCACCTCAAGATCATTCAGAGATGCAGATGGAGAGTCATAATAGTTTTCAGGAAGAACAAATAGAATTAAATGAATTTGGTGTTGTTGTTTTCAAATTTGAATAATTGTACTTTTAATATATATAACAATGTTTCCAATATTTAAACAAACAATTTTCTGTCAAACTGTGTTTTATTAACAGAGACATTACTATATAGTAAAGTGACATTTCTATGTGGTAAAGTGCCACTTTAATAAACGATTTTGAATTTAGTAAAATAGCACTCACAGTCAAAATGCGAAAAAATACTTTTTTTTTATGTCAAACGTCATTTTATTTGTGTATTGACTATATATAATACCATTTTTCTAAATTAAAAATCAAACAAAAAAAAGGGAAGTGACCCATATCTCAATGACACCCGGTATATTCGATGGGATGGCACAGATTTCAAAAAACCCGAAAATATTAGATTGAATGAATAATATGAAATACGTTCCAAAAAAAAGTTTTTCACAAACACGATGCTGAGAGAATAGATTTAGTTATGGACCATTAAAACAAAATGGCAATAAAGAATTGTACGCGATAGAAGAGAGGATGAAAAGAACCTATTGATTGAATAATTGACAATGCTCATTTAACAAAAGGCAGTTTACAACCTTTTATGTATTAATTTATACGACCAGTCTCTATATTGAACATTAAATTTGTCATTAAAGTTTTTCATATTATGAAATTCAAGTAGTATTACAACTGAAACCATCACAAGCTATTAATTTTACCACATGAAGGAGCGGACCAGTGGCGTGTCGTGACTTTTATAAACGGAGAATCTGTTACAAAATAAATACCTACCTTATTTAAAATTTTGTGGGATTCTCCGGGGTCATTTTGCAAATTCATCAATGATGCCATCATAAATCTTTTACTCTAGTAATATTTCTAGAATTAGTTCCTTTTTTATGGATAACAGTACTAGATTAGTCAATCATTTCTGACTGATAGAATTTCTAATAAAGTTTTTAATTCTTTTTAACGCGAAAAAACTACTATCGGTTGATGCACTTATCGCGGGAATAGTGAGAGTGGTAATTATTTAGTATACGAGAAGATGCTTAAATTTTCCTGAAAATTTTTCTACCCCTCCAAAATAAGGTACGCTGAATACGAATATGAAGTTTTTTTTCGCCGGAGACAAGCCGTTATGGAGAAATAAAATAAAAAAATTTTGCACTTTCACAGACACCTGTCACTTTTTACACTGGATATATCTAACGATTTGCATTATTTCCCTCAACCCAATAACGCTCTGAATGGTTTGGAGTATAGCATACGTTATTTTTATAATAAGAGCAATTTTTTCCCCTAGAAAAACAGCTTTGTATTTGGGATAACGCCATTACATGATAAAAATGCAACTAAAATGTATGTGAAAACTGCGTCGCGTTTCAGATAGTGTCTAAAGTGCCTCGCAAACAATTTCCCACTATATTTAACAGTTTCGTAAAGACAGGCGATTGGGCGATAAGGTAAAATTTGTTTCATTAGCTTTTATATATTTATTTATTGTAATTTTTATTTATTTCCTGAATTCTTATTTTCGGTGATTTTTAGAACACGCCCCTGTGAGATACCACAAAACCAATTATACCGACACACTCTACACATCATCAAATGTTCATTGCACATTGTCATATCCTGTGCAAACATTCCTACTACCCTTAAATAAGGTAATAAGATTGCATTCTTCAATAACATTAAGAATTATTCCTTGCCCTAAAAATTTTGGGTGGAAAAGGGTGTTTTAAATAGGGTGCTTTTTACATACGATTATGGTTACAATAAAAGGGGTTGGTTTAGCGAATAATTTTAATATGACAAAAGGATGGTTTCATTATAAGGGGTTATTGTAACCATAATCCAATGTAAAAGGCACCCTATTTAAAACTTACCCTTTTCCACCCAAAATTTATAGGGCAAGGAATAGTTCTTAATGTTATTGAAGAACGCAATCTTATTAATTTATTTAAGTGTAATTAGGGATATTCGTACAAGATATGACAATGTGCAATGAGCATCTGATGATGTGTAGATTTGTATAATAATACAACCTAACCTAACCTAATACCTGTTCCTCTCCTTTCCTGGCAAAGATAATTATTGCTCATACCTTCTCGTTGGTCCTTGCTGAACAATAACATATTTAAAGATATAATCCATTTCTTTAATTACGTTATCGACTAAATGAGCAACTTACCCTAAAAATGATCTGATTTGGTTCTAAACTGAACGCTAGTTATACAATGTCGTATCTTTAGACACAACAGAATAGAATTGCACCTAACTTCGTGACTATGAATGATTTTACAGCATTTTCCATGCATTTTCGTATTTAAAACATGGTTTTTAGTGTGTAAAACATTATATTTCTGTACAAGATAAAAGTAACATCGTCTTCTAAGCATTGAAATAGTAAAATTAGTAACAGGAAGTGTTAAATATATCAATAAAAAGTGACAGATGTGAGTGAAAACGCAATTTTTTTTATTTTTTTTTCTCATGAACGGCTTGTCTCCGGCGAAAAAAAACTTCATATTCGTGTTCAGCGTACCTTATTTTGAGGGGGTAGAAAAATTTTCAGGAAAATGTAAGCATCTTATCGTATACTAAATAATTACCGTGAGAGTTAATTCACATAATTTAAGAATTTCAAGGCAAGCTTGCTTTAGTCTACAATCATTAAGGGAACACTATTTTTATTTATACCTTCCGATGTGTTCTATACCACTAAAAGTTCGAATCGCAATCAAGGAAAATCAAAATATTGTGGTTAATTTTTTTTTAAAGAGTCAGAAGCACCCTTCGGAATTGTAGTAGTATGGACATTAAAATTTATTAACTCTAAAAATTTTAAGTTGTTAAAATCTTTGAATCTGGTATCCGTGTGTGAGAAATATTGTCAATTATTTCTGAAAATAAGCTCCGATAACACATTTTTTGGACTCCTACTATGTCAGTACGTATTCTTTTTTCTTGGTGGTTGAGTTTCTATCTTCAATTGCTGAAGTTTATTCCATAGGCGATCAAATTATTCTCTCTTAGATAAAATAATTGATTTGAATTCCTGAATCTTTTTTATGCAGACATTTATATCACGCAATTCATTTTGAAGAACTGCAAATACGTTATCGCAAACCGGAAATATTTCAGAGAAAACGAGAAGTAAAAGATTAAAGTTAGTGTCTGTTTTTAACATATAGAGCAAACTACTGTTTCGTAAATCCATTCCTCCTGGTGATCTAATATTAAAAAAAGAATCAATAAGTGGCTGGCTATATTCAAACACAATTTGCACCAATCTACCATTATAATTCCATCCAGTTGGAGCTACTTTGGGCATTCTTTTATGAACTTCGGAATCTAAAGCATTCGTCCATTTTGACGATTTTGAAAAAAATGATATGATACCGCTTAAAGTAGAAAAAACACTTTATATTCCTTGATACTGCTAAGAGATTGTTGTAACACTAAATTTAGTCGATGCGTCACACAGTGTATAAAAAGTACATTTGGGTAAGTTTATTTTACTTCAGCCTGCCACTGCCGTTCTATCGTAATTATGAGCAATTAATTTCGAAGCACAATTAAGATTGCTATAGATTGCACAATGCTATAAAGAGCATTTGCTGTTCTTTCATAAAAACATCTAGAAATCCTAAAAAGCGTTCTTTAAGGTCACCTTTTTTAACGTGCAACCTTCGATAACTGGTAAATATTTCTAACGTCAGTAGTTTTATCAACAGTAAAAGCACAAGAGATTTTTTTTATCGGATAAATTTCTCTTTGTAACGAAATAATTTTGCCAATCAGTAATTTTATAAGAAAAACTGACTTAAAAAAATCGCGAGACCGCAGGTCGAGCGATTTTGTCAAATGTCAATTTTTCGAGCAAAATTACTGATTGGCAAAATTTTGAGTTAAAAAGAAATTTATCCATAAAAAGAAAAGCTCGAGTGTTTTTTGGCAAGATAAATTAACGACAGAATATGTGAACGAACAACAACAATAATTATCTTTATTTATACAATTATTTAAAGGAACAGTTATTAAAAATTAGACGTGCGACTACTAGATGTACTCTGATTTTGAGGAACAAGCATTTTTATCGGTGATAAAAAACGATGCAACTTTTTTATCGCTCTCAAAGTGACAAAAATGTGCTGTCAGATAGATTTCTTCATATAGGAGTTGATTTATCTAGTATGATTTGTAATAAATGAAGTTTCCTCTACATCGCCCCGTATTTTCCTTAATACAACTTCTCCTACACATGAATTTAAATCATTTTGTATAAGATTGGAAGTGCCTTTCAATGCTGTCGACTTTTCTAAATGAAATTGCAACGTTTCATCATATTTTGCCAGCAAATTAATGAAATTCACATAATTCCCCTATTTGCGGAATTTTTCGATTAATCGTGACTCCAAAAACCAAGCTCATGTTTTACCTAGGAATTTACTTAAGGATTTCGTGATTTTTTTCGTACTTCTTGATTATGTTTATGGCTTATTCTCAATTGATTGTCCAAAGCATGCTCTAATCTTGTTTTACCGAAAGTTTTTTCTTTAATAATGGACTGAATATGTTTTTTATTAATATGTGCAAATTATTTAAATGGGGAAAATCCATTTTTGTTCCACAAATTCTATTCATTTGAAAAAAGAAGACATGGCCAGCAAAACAAAAACGACTTAGTGTTGCAACCAGTGAGCCTTTCATATTTTTGATAATTTTTGGAATTTTCTTACATATAATTTAGTCTGTTTGGTTAATTTTGTTAAAGCTGGAGTTGGTTTACCTTTTAAAATAATTTGTTTTTTACTTTCACACATCACATTCACACATAATATAGTTTCCGTCGTTTCAGAATTATTTTGTGAAGTTGAGGGACCCGGTGTCTCCATTACATCCGCACCATTCTTAAGTTTGTATTTAACATTTCCTGTGATTATAATTGCACTATATTTTTAACAGTAAATAATTTCAATATCCAAAGTCAATATAAACACCAATAATGCGGAGTAAGCACCAAAAACGCTATAAAGCAAATAAATCAAACTTCTTGATTGTACATCTACAAAATAAATGCTCGCGTTTACTCACAGAACATTATATACACATTTACCTTATTTAAGTACGCTGTGAGAAAACAGCTTACACCCGAACAACTCACTTCGAAGCCGTTTAAGCGGTATCGGCATCGTGAAGTTGGAAACTTAATGCATTGCAACTTTGTAACTTAACGTATTTTAAAATATTTGTTTTGACACATACCGAGTTCATAAGCGCCGTCGAAAAAGGAGACTGGGAGTAATAAGAAAATAAATAATATGTTTTATTATTTTATGATTCTTGTAAGGAAAGCTGTTACTCCATAGCTTCCATGGAGAACACGTCACTGGAGCGGACACCAGAACTTTGTTACATCTTTTATTAACCAAATTAAAAGAAGAAACGGTTTATTGTGGTGCATGAAATGAAATGAGAGGGTAAAATTTAGAAGAATTCATCATCATTTTACGCTTTGACTAAAAATGTTACACACCAGTTCATAGGTTTTGGTAATAAAGCATGTTGGAAAGGTTTTTCAATTAATTATAATTTACTGGACAATGTATCTATAGATTATGAACTGAAAAGTGTTCAAGAACATGATCAAATTTGTTCTAAAATTAACTCCCAGAAATATTGGCTTCTTATAAACTCATCAGTAAACTACCACCAATTTAGAATAGGTTAAGAAATAATTGTCTGTCAACTCAATACCTATTTAAAGTATGACTAAACAGTATAAATCAAAACCAAATGTACAGTGTAATCCATATAGCTAGAGATCGGGAAGTAACGATAAATTCCAGAGACGACTTTTACTTACGTATGTAAATGGAATATTATATTTTAGATACCTATGAAACATTCCCAAACAAAATGAAATGAAATGATAAAATATTCTTCTTCTTACGTATTATGCAATAAATCTGTTTTCCTTATAAAAATGGGAACAACAAATTAAAGGTTTTTATCAGGTAATTTGACGGCTTGCAGCTGTAAAAAACAATTACTTACTGACCGCTAGGGTTTATACAAAAACAGACTTTTAAAAACCAGTTTTCGAATACCAGTATTCCAAAAAAATAAATAAATAAACCGGTTTTCGTATTATTACAAAAAAAAAAATTTAAAACAGTAAATAATATTTATACATACTAAATTGTTTCAGTTTATTTAATATTTATGGAACTACAAACATATGTATAACAAAATAAAATATACTCTATGAAAAACCAAATAAATAAAAAAAATAAAGTGACTAACATCCGTACAAATCCGTACGTCTTCCTACAAAACTAGTTTGCTTATTAACATTTTAAAATAAAATAATATTTATGTACATCCCTTCTCATCTACACCCTTAGGATACTGAAACTGTGATTTAGTCATATCTAGGTCAACAAATATACTTAACCTTTTGTTGTGTTTTGTATAACGTAGAATTGAAGTATTTTATTTAAGTGGTATTTGGTGAATTGGTCATTCTATCTACACTACATTACACAACATTCTTAGACAGCCGGTCGATACCCATACCAGGGCATCCACTGAATGTACGCAAATAAATATCCAGTGGATATCCATGGACAGATATGGATATTCAGTGGATTACCTATGGATGTCCCTACTAGACCATCTATGGATATCCCTAGTTGTGACAAATGTATAATCCAGTGACCGTCCATTGTGGGTACAATATCTATTGGATGCATCCAGTGGATATCCATAGATTGTTTTTGTGTTGTTTGATCTATACACAAAAATTTGGGAATCAGAAGGGACTTAGGTTGAAGCCCCTACGGCAAAGCAGCCCTTAACATGAAACTAATCAAATGTATTTACAGAATTTGATACCTCCAGCAGTTCGCGAGTTATAAGAAAAAATATTGTGTGACGCTACACCCAAATTCAGCGTGTAAAAATATAACTTTTTTGTTTTTTATCATACAGTACTAACATTTTAAAATGAAATAATATTCACTTTATCATTTATAAATTTCTGTCTTTCTGTTGTTTGGGAATGTTTCAGTTGGTGTTTACTATATAATATGATGTCCGCATAAAAGCCGTCACTGGAAACCCATACCTCCGAGTTTTAAGCATAATAGAATGAGGTCGTAGATTTTCATGTCAAAGATTCGCCTGACCCATCAAGATTAGTCTTACGGTAAACTTTTAGTACAATATGCCTGTGCCCGAGAAGATTTCTCAAGTCAAAATGTAAACGTACTTAATTGAATTATTAATTAATTTTCTACATATTAGTTCTAATTTTTACTGGTTTTTGGCCATTAATGACATATAAAATGTTTGTGGGTTAATTTTTGGACAGAAAATAAAACACGTTACTGAGATTGATCGGTTTTTAAGCTTCATCATAATCAATCTACAAGTCAATAAACACAATTAAAAACAACAATATAGTTTTTAGTCAGTTCACATCTAACAATTTACATTAAAACACTAATTATTTAAAAAACAAGATAATTATCACTATATAAACAAGTTGTCCGATTTATCTACATCCCACGCAAGATACCTACGTAAATATTATCACTGATTTTATTCCTGTTGGTTAGTGTGTAGTGTCAGTCAAAGAGGAAAACCACAGGGTTGTTTATCTTTTCACAGGTACGTAAATAAATCAGAGCCGGCATAATGCGAAAGTGTGAAAGTTCAAAAATAACTAAACTTAATAATAGCTTTACAAAAACAAAAACAACAACATTTGATTCCTCTGGAGCAGTAAAAAATCCACATTTTATCAAAAAAGATGCTTATACAAAAATACTTATTTTTAACTTCAATGGAAATTTCATTCGTAAGGTTGCTCCCAAACTGTAGATGTTTTAAAGTCTGTTGATATTTTTTTTAATTCAATTTTAAGTGTTGTTAAAAATTTGTTTATTTTCAGATTTCCCGAGAATCTGGAGAGAAGAGAAAGTTGGCTGAAAGCTCTCAAAACTGAAAATGCCAGTAAGTGGCACTACGTGTGTTCACAACACTTTAAAAAAAGTGATTATAATAAGATTAATAGTGTTGAAAATCAATGATGTTCCATTTTTCCCCCTGGCAACACTGTCACCAACTTCGTCACACGTACTGTCCAGGTTAGTAGAGAGTTATATTGAAAATTAATAATATACTAAGTAGTCAATCATCAAGTAGATAGGTACCTACAGAGCATCAACTGTTTTGTTGATATGTTACTTTTATTGCTGTGATGTTGGTTTGTATATTTCAAAGAAATCTCATTTGTTTCAGCACTGAAAATTTAATTCCTTCGCCACCATTAGTACCCAAGATAACAAGGTATATTAAATTTAAATATACAGGGCCCGTCACTTTAAACTTCCCTGGTCCTTATTTTTGTTTTATATTTTAGGCAACGGCCATGTCCGGCACATCAAATCGTAAATATTTTTAAGTTCTTCAAATGTAGCGTGCAATAATCTAAAAAATTTTTTGCATTGTATATTTAAATTTAACATACCTTGCTATCTTGAGTACTAATGGTGGCGAAGAAATATAATTTTCAATGCCGAAACAAGTGAGATTTCTTTGAAATATACAAACCTACATCACTGCAATAAAAGTAACATATCAACAGAACAGTTGATACTTTGTAGGTATCTATACTTGATATTATTTTGTGAAGTACGAATGAGTGACTACTATGTATATTACAAATTTTCAATATAATTCTCTAATAATCTGGACAATACGTGTGACGAACCTGGTGATAGTGTCGCCAGGGGAGAAATAGAACAGAACAGATTTTCAAGACTTTTAATCCCGATCTTTTAATAGTATAATCACTTTTTGTAAGTTTTCTGAACACACGTAGTGCCAATTACTGGCATTTTCCATTTTCAGAGCTTTCAGCCAACTTTCTCGTCTCACCAGATTCTCGGAAAATCTGAAAATAAACACATATTTTAATAACAACCTTTAAAATTGAATTAAAAAAATATTAACAGACTTTAAAACATCTACAGTTAGTGAGCTACCTTAAGAATCAACTTTCCATTCAAGTTAAAATAAATATTTCTGTATAAGTATCTTTTTTAATAAAATGTAAATTTTTTACTGTTCAAATGTAATCAAATGTTAAGTTGTTTTTGTACAGCTAACATTAATTTTAGTCATTTTCGAGCTTTCACACTTTCGCATTCACGAGTTATGTCGACCCTGATCTGTTTTGTTTACTTACCTGTGAAAAGATAAACAACCCCGTTGTTTTCCTCTTTTGGCCGCACACTACTCACTTATTAGTCATTGTTTCTAAATAAATGTTCACTAAATAAATCTTTATAACTAAAAATCGATTATTAATCAGTACCCAATAACAGAAAACATTAAAATCACTTAAAAACCACAGAGATTAAAATAGCAACAGCAGAATTGCATTAAAAAATGCATTACTCAAGCAAACAAATTTTGTATACCTATTAAGTTTTAAGTCGTGCATTAAAATAAACGCTGAAGCCTGGAGCCGCCCCTGGTTTGTACGTTGATATGTAAACATGCAAATTGTTGTTTATGTATCGGTCATAATAATCACTCAGTGTATCTCTTATGGGTGTTACTTATCTTTATATTATTAATCTGAGCGTATAACCATCAACACGTGGCTATTAACCTATAACAAAAAAGAGAGCCTTTTTGTTTTTACTCAAATTTGACAACATAAATCACAAATAATACGGCTTGTTTACATTCAACAACGTACTTTGCCTGCTTTCTTCACTAGCATTCCGAGTCTTCTGATGTCACTGCATCGACTTGTCCGGCTAGCATTATAATAGACTAATTCAAACTTTAATGTTGATTAATTTTTGTAACGAAAAAATAAAAAAAATACTTTACACATTGTTGTTTATATTAAGCAAATATTCAAAAAATGCCAAAATTATATTTTGTGCATGGGGACTGTTGTGATAAAATTGTGATATGAGGTTTATAGTATCTTCTATATGTTGAGGTTCTTTTTTCCAAAATAAATTACATTTAGTTCACAAGAAATAAAACGTAAAGTGCTTTGTAATTCATTCTTAATCATTTAATTTTAGTTGTTCTTAAATACTGTCAACCTGTATAAAAAGAATACCATATCTCTACCATCTACTCAATATTTCTTTAGAAAAAAGAACGTATAATTTATTAAAAACCCATTTATCCGAAACGATGACATCGTTGATAAATTTGCACCCTGAAAGAACTGATTTACCTTTTAAGAAATAGCTGTATGTCCAATATTTTCAATAGAACTATAAAACCACACGATTTGCATTTTTTCAGTCCTCAGTTGACTGCACTTTAGAAATATGGGTTCATCGATCTTAAGACCACGAGCCGCCACTAATACCTAATACTAGTAATCGTCTCGTTTCCTGCATTATTTTTAATTATAACGATTACTGTAATAATAAGTTACGGTCCACACTTTTTTTTAATAGTTTCAAAATTCAGGGGATAATGACTTCTCCCTATGCTCCTGCTTATGTCCATGGTACTAGTACACTTTTAATTTACTTATTATTAAACGAAAAACAAATACAAATATTTGATTAAAATAACAAGGTCTGGGTTGTTTTTAAATTAAATATTAGGTAACAAAGGCATGAAATGATATGTAGCTGGTGTCATTGTTACGAGTAGTATATAATTACATAAAGACAGAGATATTATTTGATATGGTGGTTTATTTGCGATAACAATTACCGATGGGGGCATTACAATTTTTTTCGGTTTTTGTAAACTTACCAACTATGTTTTTACAACAGTAAGCTAACAACGCTCCAAGGCGGTAAGTTTTAAGAAATGCCCTAAGGTGGTAAGTAAAAATGGCACATAACCTATATTCTGTATAACTTTAATTTTATTGTAAAGAAAGTACACAGAGGAATTTATTTCAAAACTTATTTATTAGAAAATATGTTTTTAAACATCTCCATAGAAACAGCAACTTAAAATAAAATTTGGTCTGTAGAGATTTACCTTATATTGACTATTTCACCTAATTTCCTTCTGGACGTATTCTCACTAGAACCGTCAATTTTAATGACACAAATAATTTTTTAAGAGTAATAATTGATGTGACATAACCTGTCAGCAATTTTTCCAATTTTATTTTACCGAAAATATACTTAACATATAGACGTCAACAAAAATTGTATTTAAATAAAAATCTAAATTATTAACATTTACTGGGGGAATAATCTAGTCAAATACAACTCGTGCATACAATTTTTCTTTAAGGTAAATTTGAATAAAAAATTGCCAAAAGTTGGGGTTTGATTTAGATGTCGAGTGCAGGTGGGTTGCGCCTTCTAGGAGGTAGCGCAAAAAATTGGGGTAGTTTATAATTTCCAGTCCCGAAAACTCCGTCTAAAAAATTCAGATCGATATTTTCAAAACTGCTTAAAGTTAAATTAAAGGTTCGAATTTAACACCCTGTTTTTCTTTTAATTATTTTTTTGGACTAAAGTAGGTTTGGCTAAATTGTAATATTTTGATATCCGGAATCCACTGTCGCACTGTCTCATTTCTTAAGGACCTGTATAGCTTTCCTAATTTTGGACAAATCGTAAATTTGGATCAGCTTTATGTAAACATTAGCAGTCATGGAACGAACTGAAACAAATGCGTAAAGTTCATCAGTCGATCACTTGAAAAAAAAAAAAAAAGAAATATATATATATATATATATATATATATATACATATATATATATATATATATATATATATATATATATATATATATATATATATATATATATACATATATACATATATATATATATATATATATATATATATATATATATATATATATAAATGATTAGAGGAAACAACTACTCAGCGGGCAAATACCCCGACCTGCATTGAATTACACCTTCAAATCATGATAGATCCATAACCTATGGCATACTGAAGAGAACAAATAAGTTCGAAATCGATCAATGTCTGGTTAGGAATTGACAAATGATATTGGCTATTGATCTATCATGATTTGAAGGTGTAATTCATTGCAGGTCGGGGTATTTGCCCGCTGAGTAGTTGTTTCCTTCAAATCATATTTAATCACATTAGTTTAGTCCACCTGGGCTAGGGGTCGCCGCTCTCGGTACTTGCTGTGATGCAAGTCGCTATCCGACACAGAGACATCGAGGATGTCGGTCGGATAGTAGCATTCAGACCATATGAGAAGTTTCATACCTCTCACCACTATATATATATATATATATATATATATATATATATATATATATATATATATATATATATATATATATATATATATATATATATATATATATATATATTATTGTATATGTATATATATATATATATATATATATATATATATATATATATATTTTATATATAAATTACGTATGTGTGCTAATTCGTTCCATGACTACCACCATACTTACCTCACCTACCTAATAAGGTAAGGTGAGGTAAGTGCGATTTTGGAACAAGACCATCTCGGACCTCCAGAACATTGAAATACAATTATTTCATCAATCTCCCTGAATTAAAACTGACACTACTGGCATAATTCTTGACAACAGCCCTCGACGGAATATGCTCTAATTTACTTCTGCTGTAATTTTGTTAAAAAGTCGGAAGACATGGAAAAAAAAGAAAAATCTATTGTTGGAATTGCATTCTCATCCAATGAATATAACCATGTACTATTATCACTCTATAAGAGATGGACATCTCTTGGAAATGGAGGTCAAGGAGGATGTCGTTTATGAATATAATAACAAGGGGCCCAATACCGAAGCCTCTGGGATGCCTGATTGATATATAATTTTCATAGATCTATGACCCTGATATTGTACGAATTGATATCTGTTACGAAGATAGGATAAAAAAAAAGTGAACTAATTCTAGATTAAAGCCCAAGGAATATAATTACTTTAATACAAAGACTATGGTCTATTCTATCGATTGCTTTAGAAAAATCAATATAAATGACATCGACCTGTCCACAACGATCTATAATTTCCTCTAAGTACTGTGTTATGCAAAGTAGGTCGGTTATTGTGGACCGGTATGAGACAAATCCATGTTGATTAATACAAATGCTTCGATGGATTTGCGGATAAGGCGTGTTATGCAAGAAAATTTTGAATACATTACCAAAATTATTTATAACTCTCATATCAGATTTACTGCCTTTTTTGTAAATTGGGCAAATTTTTGTCAATTTTGGTTTAATTTTCTTAAAAACGTTTACTATAACCTGTGTAGTTACCATTGTAACTCTAACGTTAATATTATCGCTCGTGTCTGTGGATGTAGACTATCATTATGACTTGACAGATTATATAAAGAGTCAAAGTTATCAGCAAATGAAATGGTAATATTTTCCGGATTATCAAGGATATTATTGTAGTTGGTCATTGTGTTGGCTAATGACCTAGATTTATTTTTATTATTTATTCTTGTCGTATATTTTCGGTCAGATGCTAATTTATTTTCGAGAGATTGTCTTGTAGATGTCTTTTTTGATTTTTGTTTCTCAAAAAATTGTCTTTTTTTATCAGTAGGAGTATTTTTTTATAAAGTTAAGATGTCACCTCTTTACGTTTTATTACCAATATAGAACGTAAAAAAGGTAACTTTATTACGTTTTTCGTAAACCAAGGAGGACTTTTTTTAAGGATACGTCATTGGCATAAATTTAGGCATGTTGTTATTGATAACAGAGTACAAGTAATTCACATATACTGAGATAGTTCTCGCACAGCCAAAGATGCATTTATTTCAATGATTGGGTAAGTTGTTATATGTGAAGGAGAACAAAAAAATCACCAAGACTTCAAATTTGCACAAAACCAGCTTGATACTGGCATTATCAAACAGAACCATTCTAAGTAGTATCTAAAAAATTAGTTGACGATTTTTTCCTAGAAAACTAAATAATTGTGGTTGTAAAAGTACTACTAATCAATTTTGGCGATGCACTTGTCCCACCTTAGCTTACCAGTTAATACAAATTTAATATTAATCATTTCCAAAATGGTTTATCCAGTTATGGGAAAGGTATATTTGAAATCAGAAAACTCTGCTCTTTCTAAAAATACACTAATATAGAGGTATAATTTCAACAAATATTTATAAAAAAAGGATTTTTGATGCTTATTAGTTTTTCTATGTAAAAATTTTTAACAGTTAAGGAAATATCCTAAAAGTTTCTTGTAATCAGTTTTTCAACATTTGTTGAAATAATCCCTATAGGTATATCTCAAAATATAACCGAAAACCCTGTACACATACATGACTGAAATAAAACATACTATGGCTGTTTCTGTGTAAATACAACCAGACACGCAATAATATTTGTTGCAGATACTTTTTATGACATATTTTATTAAAAACAAAGAAAAATATTTAAAGTAAAGGAACGGATTCTTGGTTTGCAATTTATCCACCTGAAGACGTCGATATTTTTAAATTTGCCAATTATGAAAACAATTATAGTGCAGATAGTTTTATATACGTTTTTTAAATAAAAATTTTCTACGAGTGGAAACAGGTTTCAATGCAATCATTAGATGTATTTTTAAAAAATTCTGTTTTGTTACACCATACTTAACTTCTTCAAATATGAATAAAAATGGTCCTTATTACTTACAAACAATGTACTATACCTACAGCATTATGAAGGTTCAATATTCCTACACTTAACGACAGTTGTATAAAGGTGAGTCAACTCTGAACCAGTTTTAACTCTTTAGTTAGAATTGTAAATACAATTGTAACCAAAAAGTTAAACCGAGTTCAAAACTAACCTATCTTTATAAAACTGACCCTAAAACAACCCACAAACGGAGAACGATAGCTAAGTAATTAGTATATGTAGCAACCGAAGTGGTGTGGCTTCAATCCCCGCTTTATTACGAAATAATTTTTGATCATAAAAATTATCCCCAAGAGTGATTCGGACTTTATTATAAACTGTAGGGCCCCGCCCCCTTTACTTATAATTACATATCTCGGTTTCCTAAGTTTCAAATAGTTGCTCCAAGTGACTTGGAAGACTATAAGAAAACCAATTTTTAAACATTTATTTTTTCAAACGATCAAATATATTTCACAGAGGCATGTCTTTTGTAATTGTTCATCTGAAAAAGCCCAGTGTTAATTACTGCTTATCTGAAAAATGCCCAAGTTTTCTACATACAAATTATTTTGCTCCATTACAAGAAGGTTCTGCTTGTCCTCAGTTTTGGTTATTATTTTGCTATGGATTGCATGTCTATTTTTTTAATAAATAACAAATATATTACTTTTAGGATTATAAAAAATGCATTAACTTAAGAACAAAGAACACCTGACTAATGAAATATGTGTTTTCTGCGCCAACTAAACATTAACATGAATTTTTACCCAAATTATAACTTGTTTATTATTTTCAGATAGTCCAGATGTGTTATGTTTTACTTTAAAAAAATACCCGATTTGTGTTAGTACCTTGGCCTGAATAATTGTGCAGAATTAATATTCCGATAATATCTGTATCATGCAACAAACCGATGGTTTAGGTAAGGGTTTAAATAATATTTGATAATACACGTGAATTTGTAAATCAATATTGACCCTGCGCCTACTGCCCGTCACTGTCACTCACGTGTGCCATAAAATTGAATATGTTTACTTCTATATATATAGCTGTAAAAAAAATCACGACATATACATAAACGATTTTTTTTTAATATCCAAAGAGGATATCAATTACATTACAAAACTAATACAGTATAAACAGAAGCATAATAGACAACATGCAAGAATGTCAAAAACACTGAAAAAAAAAGTTTATAAAGCTTTGTTCTTACTTGGTAAAAAAATAGTAAAAATACAGGTGGGGGTGAGCAGGGCGAAAAGGACAGAAAAAACATTAAAATGGCTTTTATGAATGAGTAGGGATACTTACGCGACATTAAAAAACATCAGGCAAACACAAATCAAGGGTTAGACTACACGATCTACAACTACATTAGAAGATTAGAGGGATAAATCAGGAAACACGTATTAGCACAATGTATCATTTATAAATGAGATGATCTAGGTAGGCCGAGAAACAGTGTATTTTAAATCACGGTAGGCCGATGCGAGCACAGCCACCTACTAGATTAGAGATACAGCATCCCGAGTGACGTAATTGCAAGGATAATCGATAGTAGCGCTGCTGTCAGCCAGCGGCATGAATAGGAACTGGAGGGGGTGAACGCCCTATCCTTATTGGTATCACGCCCTTACCCAGGACTGGCAACGCTTCAGTGGCGCGGCTGAGGTCAGGACAGGATATATTCGGTGTATCTAACTGTCGGCAGACATTAGGTCACATACTTTTCAATTTTACACGGCTCTTAGAAAAAAAATTGACACAGAGGTATACAATCTGCATATATATTTTGTTAATGGCGTCTTATAGAATTTTTGTTGGATATTCTTGAATTTTATTACTTTAAACCAGTTTACGACTATTCTAAAATTAAGTACACTAGAAACAGAATCAATTTTAGGGTCCGCGGCTGTAAATTACGTATAATACCTTGTTATTTATCACGATTTTATAGCTTTTAAGGTTTCGTACCAGGTCCGTACTAAATAAAAACAAAGTGTTAAAAGTAAATTCAAATGCAAAAGGATAAATTTATATAATAAATTTATACATTATTTTATATACTTTATTTCAGTCTATCTATCATCAGTCATCACATGATATGACATACTGATTTTGGGCAGAAACGCAATGAGTTCGAACATTTTTCATAGTTTCTATTTACGAATTCCTTAAGGCCATAGAAGGAGGCATCTATAATTAGAATTTAGACTTTTATAATATTCCAGGGAATGGGTGTTCAAAACAGTGGTCTTGGGAGAAAGTTTTACGGGAGTCTTGGAAATAGATGGGATTAACAGATTTTCGAGGTCATATTTTGCGACTAAAATTTTTTGCTGGAACTTAAGAAAAACCACAAGAAAGTGCAGAAAAATGGTTTTTGCAAATATCTCCGTTCTAATGCACTTTTCCAAAAAAAATATATATATATGTCTTTATACTAAATTAAATATGAATAAGTTTTCTGTGGGATGAACGGACTCGCCGCTAGAGCGCCCCAAAGGGGTCCGGTTACAATCAATATTGAAAATGCGATGGAATACATGTACTCTTATCTTCAGGCGCATTCTGACGAGTATCAGTTTTCTGCAGATGAATTAATTGATAAAATCAAAGGCGTTTACCGTCCGCATAGGGAAACCCGTGCTGTCACAACTTCTCAAGAAATACGGTGATGATATTCTAATGCATTAATTGGCAACACATGTCCTGTATTGTTTCCGCTGCAAGATTAATATCTTGCAGCGGAATCATATGCAAAAGCGAACAATTTCGAAGCCTCAGCTGTAATGCGCAATCCATTGGATATAAATAACAATGCTTCTTCTCAATTCGTATTTGAAAATGCTGATTTTAATACACGTATTTTAAATGGTTATAACACTTGCAACGATATAGGCGGCGTCTAATATATATAGCGGCGTTTGCATTTACAAGTAACCGTATACTAGCGAGATACTCATAAACAAAATCATAAATGTTTACATTACGTACTCATATAAGACATTTTATACGAGGACGCATATTTACGATTTTGTTTAGTAGTATCCATTGAACTCTATACTTCGTTACGAATAGTATGGAGTTCAATGGTAGTATCTCACTCGTTAGTCATGGGTTAGTCGTAAATGTAAACGCCGCTTAACTCCTCAAATACGCTTACTTTATATCATCACCACAATAAAAAAAAGCTCCACATACTCATCTGATGGGTGATGTAAAAATTAGTATATTTTTTCATGATTGCCTATGCGCATGCGCAATAAAAATTATTAGAATAAAGCAAATATAGAACAAGAAATTGAAGTTTAAGTTATAGTTCTATATGAGCTACTTTTGCGCAAACGCGTAATGTATTTTTTTTTAATAGCGGCTCATGCGATTGCGCAACAAAAAACTCTTAAAAATAATAACATATTTTGAGAAAATATCAAAATTGAAGTTAAAGTAATATTGTTGCGGTAATTTTGCGGCGAAAAGTACGTTCTTCATAAACTCGAATTATTGACCTAACTTTGTGGCGCTCTAGCGGCGAAACTGTTTGTTCATCAAACAAAAAAAAATGAGAGCTAAATTGTGCAAAATATATTTCTTTGATTTAGTATAGATTTTTTTTTTTGGAAAAGTGTACTGGAACAGATATTTGCAAAAAAATATTGTTTTGCACTTTTTTTTTTGGGATTCTCTCGATGTATTGGAGAAGCATAGCAACAAACTGCAGTCTGCGAATGAAATTCGAGTTTTGACTACCTGGAGAAATTTGTTCGACTGACTGAACGTTTTTGAAATCATCTGATATTCATAAATACAGAGCCGATCCTAGACCTCTGGCCGCCCACGTGCGAATGTTTAGGGAGCGGCAACCCCATTAAAAAAATGTATTTATGAAAAAATTTAAAAAAGATTAGGTAGACGAGGCAGGAAAAAAATATTTATTTATATAAGTAGTTTGAGATATGGTAGTCGAGTGGGTAAAGCGCTTATAGCTATTTACTCGGTACCGAATATCGATAGTTCGAATCCATCCCGGAGCAAGAAATTTTATTTGTAATTTGACTCGGATTAAGATGGGAGAGAACTGTCGATGTCCTAGATGTAGTTAGGACTCCGCAATAAACTGTACAGCCTCGTCTCACTTTACACAATACAAAAACCTAGGATTTTCTGGGAATTATTTCGGTGACTTGAGAGGCGGTTAAGAAAACATTCTTCAAAGTCCTGAAATCGGTTGGAACTTTTGATGTGAAGATAACACTGACGTAGTTTTCCACGAAACATCAAAACATCATATACTGCACTTGACGCACGTTTCGCCAACCAAGTTGGCGTCAGCTGGATATGAATAAAACTTATGTAAGTAATTTTTCATTAACTTATATAAGTAAGTCTCTATTAACATAACGGGTGATTATAAAGTAAGGGATATATTTCAACTTATATATTTTTAACAAATCAAATTAATAACAAAAAATAAATGGAATCTAGTTGCCTACATAATGGGATTTCTGATGTCAAACACTAATTACCGCAAATGCTCGATATGACCTCCATTTTGTTGTTGTAAAATTACCAGCCGTTTCTCCAAATTGTATACAGCACTATTCAACATTTCTGGTTGAATTGCATGACTTTGCTCCGTCCTTTAATTCCTCCAGCGTTGTTGGCCATGTTCTAAACACCAAATTTTTTAAATAGCCCCACAGCCAGTAATCCGCTGGGTTAATATCAGGCGATCTTGGTGGCCATGAATTTGCAAAATGCCTGCTTATAACACGATCTTGAAAAAACCGCAGTTAACAATTATTTAACTGGTCGGTAAATGTGCGGAGGTGCTCCATCCTGCATAAAAATCATGTTTTCAATTCCTTCGTGCTTGTTTTGCAACTGTGGAATTGCATAATCCCTTAACATTTGCAGGTATCGTTCACTAGTAACAGTTACAGGTACGGCCTCCCCATTCTGTATTTCCTCGAAAAAAGTATGGACCAATGATGAAATTAACTGTGAAACCGCACCAAACGGTGACTTTTTTTGTCATGAAGGCCTTGCTGAATGATTTCATGTGGATTTTCTGTTGACCATATTCGACAGTTTTGAGTATTAATTCCACCATTAAGAGAGAAATGGGCCTCATCTGTCCATAAAATACGGGATAACCATTCGGGTTCAATTGCCATTTGAACCAATAAGTGTAATGAAAAATCGTACCTGAGAGCAAAACCTGCGTCCTTTAATTCAAACAGTAGTTGCAGTTTATAGGGATACATTTTTAGGATTTTCCAAACCGTGGTATGGCATTTTTAATCGTTTTAATATCGCATTCACACTACTGATTGCTAGCGGATTAGTATTGGCTACGTTTTGATTTTCCTAAAGAACTTCTGCAACTTGGACATCACTAATCCTAGGTCTTCCTGGCCTCGGAAGGTTTTTTATAGACCCTGTTCTTTCAAATTTGCTAATCAAATTGCGATACGCCTTCATTTTGCACGGCCCTGCTCTCAAACCCATTTTCGTACGAAATCTTCCTAATCCAGTAATGTAATTTTTACCGCCTTCATAATAACATTGCACTAAACCAATTCTTGTTTGCAGATCCATATTGAAATGGTTACAATTTACGTTACGCGAGGTTTATTTTGAGAACAATTCTCTAAATTACGATTATTTCGTTTGACACTTGTATCAATAGTTGTCACGACAATTCTTTTGTTTTCCATGGATACACTAAAATCCAATTATTGAGGCTACTAGATTCTGTTTACTTTCTGCTACTAGCATAATTTCTTAAAACTATATAAGAATTTAAAACAGACCCCTTACTTTATGATAACCCCATACATTTCATGTAAGGTGAAAACAACATGCAACACAAATACTTATTTTTAATTTTCTGTTATAACTTTTTATCTTGTTTTCATTGATATCATAATAATATGTGCTTCAAATAAAAAGAAAAACTATAATATCTTGCAAAAAAAGAAAACAAACATTGTTTAAGTATTTCGCACGTAAAATAAATATTATCAGGAGAATTCCATGTTTATAATAAAATTCGTCGTTTTTTTTTGTGATTTCAACTATTATTGTTGAAAGATCTAACCTTTCACTAATTTTTCTTTCAATTGAAATGATAGTCAAATTAGGATACTTTTCCTGTGAAATAGTTGATTTTAAATATTTTTTTTTTATTAATTTTAATTTCGAGGAACTTCGTTTGCCTGATGCTACACTGATTGGAAGTGTTAAAAATATTCTAAGGACATCGGAGAAGTTAGGAGAACAAGGTATTAAGTCTTGATTTAATAAATAGTTTAACGATTCCATAGGTTTTAATTTGGAACAGGTAGAGAAAAGGTCTCGGAAAGATAGTAATTCACTGAATCTCTTCCATATAAATCTTTTTTAATGTTATTATCTTCGGCTACCTGAGGCTTACTGTCTAAATTTACGCAACATTTTTTTAAATATTCTGGATCTGCGAAATGGATAGTTACCAAAAAACCGAACAATGAATAGCATTCATCTAATAATTGAAAGCGTTCGTCTATTGAATTGATGGCGATATGCAAAATTGAAAAATTAAATTTATTTTAGGGTTTTCAAAAATTTTGTCGTGTGATTCGTATTCAAAATATCTCGACTTTTTCCTTATGCGAATTCAGGGAATTGAGTCTTAACCATAACTTCTTGTGCTAAAAAACAATTCAATAAGAAATGCGTTAAAACCATTACCGCTTCTTAACAATTAGTAATCATATCGAATTTCTTTTTGTTATTTTTGACCTAAGCTTTAAAATATTAAAATTTACTTTCATTTCCAGACACAGTCGTTTGTAGTAAATCTGTTAATTGCACTGTTCTGCAGCAGAGGCATCTTTTATAGCGCGATAAAATCTTTCTAGGCAAATTAAGAAAAATAAAGCTTAAAATTCTATAAGCACGATGCAATAATTAGAAGTGTTTGTAGTCAAAAATGAGATTCGATTATGCTTTAAAGACTTTAAATTCTTGCTGTCATCTACCCGATCAAGATTATTATCACTTCAGACGGAAAATAAAAGAATAACGTCACAGTTCCCTATATTGTCATAATATAACATTTGCTTGTAGGCAAATCGAGAGCTACAAATTTGCCACTATTCCAAACATTTTGGTAGATTTTTGAATACATTAACTTCTCTCTTGATTTTTTTTACAAATAATTTTAGTTACTGGGATTTGTTGGACCGTTGCGTTGATCTATATATCCGCCCCTTTAAATGGCCGCCCATGTGCCGTGCACTATCTTGCCAACTGTTAGGATCAACCCTGCATAAATAGTTGAAGGTGTAACAATAATTTTAACAAATTGTGGTTACGGCCTTGCTGTCCTGGTGTTTTATTCGAAAAGCCCTAATTTTCGTTCATGCGCCAGTCAATCACTTGACGAAGGTGCGGGCGATGCCAAGAGTCGTTGGGTATTCTTCAAGTTTTTTCTGTTCTGTGCTTCAAGTAGGAAGGTGAGAGTAGCATTGCATTATCGTCAAATTATTAATTTAAAATATTTAATAATTTCATTTTAAACTATTAGAGTATGTATGGCATTTCTATGTTCTTGAAAAGTTATTTATTTCCTTATCTAGGTTTTAATATCGATTTTTATCGAGCTATATTGTAATAAATGTAATAAATTGTAATAAATTGTAACACATTGTAATAAATTATAATAAATAATGAGTCATCTAGAATGCTTGAAGTATCAACTGGAGTACCACAAGGTTCAATATTGGGTCCTCCGTTGTCTACTATATACACATGCAATTTTTTTCTTATATTACTTATTGTAAATATCACTTCTATGCAGATGATACTTCGTTATACTACTCATTTAACGCCAGTGATATCCAGCAAGCTAGTCATGAGATAAATTTACACCTATCAAACATAAGTCAAGCTGCTGCTGAACATTCTTTGTATATTAATTCTAGCAAATCGGCGATAATTGTATTTGGTAAAAAGGCTGTTTTGGGAATAGTACAAGATAGTATGTCATTGAAAATTGGGGATGACTTATTAAAAGCAGTGCAAGAAGTAAAAAATTTAGGAGTAATTATTGATTCAAATTTAAGATTAAAAAAAACAAGTAAGTAACATGATCCGAAAGGCTTATTATAATTTAAAAATTCTGGACACAAGCAAAGATATACTTACCAAAAAATTAAGAACATCTTTTTTCTTTATGTGAATCTCTTGTTTTGTCACAATTTAATTACTGTGATGTATTGTATGAATTTTGCATTGATAAACAGGACTGTTACAGAACTCAAAAAGTCCAAAATTCGTGTATTAGATTTATATACGATATAAAAAGCGGGAACATGTTACCTACAAGCTGAGTGAATTAAATTGGCTTAATATGTCAAATAGAAGAAAGCACCATTCCATATGTTTTTTTTCATAGGCTGATCATGTTGAAATCATCACAATATCTATACAATAAGCTTAGATTTCGCACAGAGATACACAACATGAATATTAGAAGAAAAGATATGCTCTCCATGCTCCATCACAAATTAACCATATATGAACGATTCTTTTCTTATAATATAGTAAAACTGTATAATCAAATTGATTATAGTTATAAAACCATGCCAATCTCGACATTTAAAAGAAAAACTAAGCAATTATTCTAAAAGATTTTTCTTATTTTAATTTGTCTTTAACTGTTTTAAAATATAATATATTATTTAATTGGGGCATAGCAGAAAATACTTCTTATTTATCACTTGGTAATATTTTCTTATGTTTTTTTCTTTTGCTACGCCCCATTCGAAGGATGTATGGAAGATCTTTGGCTGCTTCGGCAGTTCATTGAATACATTCCTTTTCACCCCATATTTGTAAATATATTATTTTTCTTCTTTTTTTTTTAATTGTTATGTAATTAATGGGATGAATAAATGTATTTTTTTTTTCGGTTTCCCGATGCCGGTCAGTCCTCCCGTGGCCTCCGACGCCTCACGGGAGTCGCGCCGGCGCATCAACTACAGCCACTCCCCACATCCCGCAGGGTTAGTGACTGTAGATACCAGAATCGTGTGCCCTAAGCAGACGGAGAGAACCCAGAATGACCGCCTTCTGCATTTGACCTGCCAGCCACTCGGCTGGTTTTTGGCAGGCCGGTATGATCTTCAGTTCCGAGAGCAGCGTAGGCTTTATCCTTCCGAGTACACCGATAATAAGGACGACCATTTTGACCGAGTAGCCTGGGTACAGCACTTGGAGCTCGTACCGGAGATCGCGATATTTGGTCCGTTTCTCCTCCTCCTTCAAGGCGATGTTTTTCTCCGCAGGTGCCGAGAACTCGATGACATACATTACCTTGAGTTGATGGTCGAGGAGGACTATGTCAGGCTTGTTGGCTTGGATTAGCCTGATAGTCGGGAACGAGTAGTTCCAGTAAATCCGGCATTTCTCGTTCTCGACAACGGACTCAATATCTCCGGGGACGTAAGGCAGCACTGGTGTCTGGTCTACCCCGTACGAGTGCCTTAGATGGTAGTATAGCACTCGTAAGGCCGCGTTATGTCTGTCGATGTAGGCCGAAATCGCATATATGGGGTATGCAGAAAGTAAATGCATGAGCGATTCCGGCGCCTGATGGCAGGTCCTGCAGTTGATATCAGGAACCTCTACACGCCACATGCGGCTACGGTAGACCAAGGTGTTGATAACACCATCTTGGCAGGCCATAATGAATCCCTCGGTCTCCGACTTAAGCCCTGCTGACCTTAGAAAGGCGAAGGTCAGCCTGGTCGATAAACCCAGTGTTTCGATGTTCTTATAGAAGACACCATGCTGGGGTTTATCGACGTGCTGCCGAAACAGGTTTTCCTGTTCGGCAGCTCTAATTCGGGCTTTCAGACGATTTGGCTGAAGTTCGGTGACTGACTCAACATCAGCACCTCGCCGACCTCCTCGCCTGATGTCAAATGCGAGACCGAGTTCATCTGCGGCTCTTTTTGCTGCCTTGAACAATCCTGCTCCCACTCCTACAGTTTCGTGATGTTTTACGAACCGCAAGAGGGATCTGAGCTCCTGAGTATTTTACATGCCATACTCAGTACTACTCTGCCATGCGTACACTCCAGGCTCAAGAGTCCTCGGCCCCCCGTTGACGTGGGAGGTACACACGAGGAACGGACGATCTAGGATGAATACTTCTGTAAATATTCATCATCTTGCGGGTATCTCTGTCTAATTGACGCAGCTCATCTACCCTCCACTTTACTACTCCGAAAGAGTTTACTACTATACAATCTAGGGGAAAAGCAGAAAAGTCCATTGAATTTATTTACTTCTCTCCTGTAAAGTTAGATCAAGGTAAAGAAAATGAAACAAATTTTAGTGAAAATGTGAAAAATTAAATATATTTTTCAATACAAAAAAATATATATATTTTCTGAATATTATTTGTGGCAGTCTCTAAATTTTTTTTTTAGTTACCCAGTATGATATTGGAAAAATAAACCTCTGCGATTGTGATTTTGTGTCAAAAATCACTTAGATAATACATAACTATGAAAAAAGCAAACAAATTCGTTTCCAAAATCTTATGGAAACACATTATTTCTTTGTCTGTTACTTGTCAAAAAATATCCACTGACTGATCTTTTTGATGTAAAGTCACAAGCGAAGAGGCTTATTTTTTCCAGTACCATATCATATCTAAAAAAAAAAGAGAAAGAGGAAAAATACGTATAAACATAAATACTTTTCTTTTAATTAGGTCAACAAATTACACTAGCGGACAAAAAAATTAATAATTTTTTGTAACATGTACTTGAATAGCATATCCCACTAAAACGAAGCTTTCTAATTACAGAAATAACAAGCAAAAAGTCTTAACATGTAATGTTTTCTTGTTACATTAATAAAACATTATGGGCAGAAATAACGTTATTGTTAATTTTATTAATCTATTTATTGTTATATATCAATGATGAATATGATATATTACATAGATAGATATATCTACAAAGATGGAGAATAATTTTTGAAAATTTTCTTTTATAGGGGGGTCAAATTGTCTCGCTTTAAGAACCAACAATAATCATCCATCATGGCTGGATCCCATCGTCCTTGATAACGAATTTCCATTGTCCTGATATCTTGATGAAATCTTTCTTCTTGCTTGTTGCTTACCGCTCCCAAATTTTCAGGAAAAAATTTATATGAGAATAAAAAAAAGTGATTTTTTAAAGACATACGTCTACCAAGCGTTTGGCACGAATCTAAAAGTTTGCTTACTAGTTGCTTGTAGTTTTTATCCTTTTTGTTCCCTAGAAATCCCCTGACTATGCTTACAAATGAGTTCCAAGCTCTGAGTTTCTGTCTGTTGAGTGTTCCATCTTCATTCAACAATTTTCTAATTTGAAGACCAATAAAAATGCCTTGTTTATGTTTGGCGTCACTTAATTGGGGAAAAAGTTCTCATAAGTATTTAAATCCATCACCCTCTTTATTCATAGCCTTCACAAAATTCTTCATTAACCCAAGTGTAATATGAAGAGGTGGCAAACAAACATTTTTAGGGTATACAAAGGACACATATTTAACATTACTAGTTCCTAGTTCAAATTCTTTCCTGCCAAATTATTAATCACGCTGCTAATTCATGTACTGTATCGTTTATATGAACGAAACTTCGTGAACGGGTCATTTGAGGGACTGACCTGGTATGACACGGATTATTGAAAAAAGCTGGGTTTTACCATCACTATAACCATAACAATACTGTCTCTTTATACCTTCTTCCGTCTCGGTTCGACAAACCGAGATCAACTAATAATATCTATCTGTGTATTATTTGTCATATTTCTGATTAATCATAAATTGGTAATATCTGTCTTATGGTTGTTCTCAAAAGAATGTCGACCAGACTTAGTTACCTGTTCTTCCATGTTTAATATGAGCCATATGTTCTTTAAATCTAGTTTGAATAAATTATCTCTTTAGTTCAATGTTTCCGATTGCAGTCGTTATGACTAATTTCATAAATCCCCGATTTATTCCAATTTTGTCTCTTAGATTATCTAAAAATGGCTGTAGTTTATTTCCTGTTGTATGAACCACTGTCATACCAATGTCTTTAAAAAGTATTACTGAGACCACGGGTAAACCTTGGTTCGTATAAAATGAATTTCTGAATTTCCTCGCTCATTTTGAAATGTCAAAGAATTTCTAACTGCCATCTTAAAATTACGTTTCCTAATTATTTTGTCAACTAAGTCTACAGAATAACTGTTGGTACTAGCTATGTCCTTAATCAAGTAATAAAATAAGTAGTGAACTAAAGATAACTTTCCTATTAATTATTTTTACAAACGTTTTACGGAAGAAAATTAAAATACGACTCTCTTTAACTTCTTTAAAAAAATCCTGAACAAAGTCAATAAATATAAACACTACTTTTTTTTAGAATGTAATTGTTTTCCGTTTCTTTCAACAAAGTTGCAGGCACTGCTGACACAGCACTTCCAGATAGCGTTTAACTTTTTTAAGTGCTGCCAAAGATGTATTTAATGCACTAGCTTTAATAACTATTTGAAAAAGTTTTATCCACTTCTGGAGATTCTGCATTACACAAAATCTAATCTCGTACACAAAGCAACTGCTTCCTGTTCCCTATCTTTATAAATTATACGTTTTCCTTAATGGTAAAGATTAGGGGGTTGGAGCCTAAATCAAAACGGAAGGAAATTCTAAGAGCAATTAAATTATAGAAGGGAATTCTGAAAAGTCTGTATAAAAAGCTACCACATATTTCCGAGACCATAATAATAATAAACACCATAGAAATTAGACAACCCAGAAATCTAAAGCTGAAGCTGTCTATAAGCGGGTTACATTTAGAAAAACGTAGGTACACAAACATTCCCAACGACATTGCCAGTGCCGGTGGCGGGATTCGAACCTGCAGCTACGATAGTTACATTTCTAGTAACACTTGCCATCATGCGCTCTAGTATGGTATACCACTGAGCTGGTTAATAAAGCGACTGAACTCATTGAACCATATACAAACGTGCCTCGTTAAGAGCTTTCGATGGTCAAAGGTCTTAAGAAACTTGTTATTTTTTTAAAGAACAAAATAAGCCGTTGCGATCAAATTTGGGATTAATTGAACTGCTAGTGGTCAAAAGTTTGTCATCCAGTTACGAAGAAGTTTAAATTTTTTAGCACTTTATCCAATACTTATATTAACTTTTTTTAGAGTTAGAGAAACTTACTTCCAACTTTTTTCGCCACCCTGTTAACTTCCCATACAAAACAGAATATTCTGAGAATATTCTAAATGGATGCCAAATATTCTTTTTAAGAAATATTTGCATAGAATATTCTATAAATATTTCTGGTATAATCTTTGGAAAATAAACATCTGAGTAAATATTCTAAATAAATGTCAAACATTCTCTTTACGAAATATTTGCATAGAATATTCCATGAGTATTCTCTGTATATTCTTTGAGTACATTAATGAATGGAGTTACAGAATCTTTTGTAAATATTCTCAGTACATTCTTTGGGGACATTATAAAATAGAGCTCAATAATCACGTTTCTAGATGCTTGGACGTGAAAAAAATTCAAGAACCATTCGCAGACAAGCAAATAAAATATTAAAATGCTTAATATTCCACGTATTCAAGCAAAGATATCCAATGTTAACTCTTTTTTAGCTCAATTTTAATAAAAGCTCTAGACGCTTTTATAATTTTATTGTGTGGACAATTTTTCATTTTCGAAGAAAAATATTTGAATTTACGCCTGTCTATAAATAACAAATTTTTCTTTTCAATATTTTTTTTCGCACCAACGACAACAATATGAGATTGCAACAGTTTTGTTATATACCATCAAAACGAGCCAATAAAAGACAAGCGTTTTGTCATGAATTGGGTAATTTTTCACATCGTCTCTCAATACAAGTTATTGCTTTGCCTATACTGTCCCACAAAAACACTATGCACAGAGAGTAAAGATATTTCATATTTTCATGAAAGGTTTGAACAAAATAAAAATTCTCTATGGTGGGATTGGCAACTTCTTTATTAATCTTCTTGCACTATTTGGTTATAAAAAAAACGAGGAAAAACAATTTTAGTTTAAGAAGCGTTTAGTTGTGGACTGTAAGTAACCAATAATATCCTAAACCTATCATCAATACCTCTTATTCTGGTCTCTCACTCAAATTACTTCAAGTATACGCCTGGGCATTTTTCTGATCATGTGTATTTGTGCCCATATAATCGGAAGAATATCTGATAGTTGCCTAATATTCTCTTGAGCCGGTTGGTGGTTTTAAAATGCCCTACCCAATTAACCCCCACATATGCTCAATGAGATTCAAGTCAGGAGAACGGAGTAAATGGGGATTGTGATCAATTGCGTGAATTTCAAAGGACGTTGAATACTTACTGAGTACGATGAGGGCGAGAATATTATCAATAAAAATAAAATTGTCGCCAAATGAAGCTTGAAAATTTATCACTACTGATAATATCATTAGCATACATATGCCCAGTCATGGTCCTCCTGCAGATGTACAGATCGGTGCATCCTCCAACATGTATTCCTCCCCATAACACTGCCTCCTCTAAAAGTTACTGTGGGTTGGAAAAATCTTTGGCGGTTGCTATCACTGTGCAAGCTGAAATGAGACTCATCGCTGAAAAAAAAACCATTCCATGTCCCAGTTTTGATGATCGATTGTCCAACTTCTAGATTCAACGGACGGGATCGATATGAAGGATGACCTGATGGGCCAAACTCGCTGAATCTATTGCGTACTGATTAGACACTTATTATTGTAACCCCATGTACTGTACGTAAGATGTTTTTTACTTGAGAAGCCTAAACGGTAGAAATTCTTCTTATTTTAAGTCGAAGATAACGATTTTATCGCGGTGTTGAAAACCGGGGTCGACTACTTCTGGGTCATTCTTGTACAGAATCAGTTTCCAAAAACCAATTCCAAAGCCTGTAGTGACATTTTGGCTTAGTCCTAATTTTGTAGCAATATTGACTTGGCGCAAACCACCTTGGAGTCTACCAATGACCCTATTGGCATCAAGTTGTGACAAATGACACCTTGCTTCCATATTTGTTCAAAAACTCCACAGAATACGTTTCAAATACATTTGAACGCGATTAACTACAGAATGAGAATTAATTGTATCTATTTGAAAATTAGAAAAACAAGAGTGCGATGAAAAATAGACATAACACAATAATTTCTTTTTAAATTGTGTTTTTAGTTTGACTTATTCCCTTAGTGCAAAAGGGTCCTAATTTGAATTTAGCAATAAAATACAAGCTGTTTTATGCTTTTGAATACAGTTATACAGTTATTAGTAATAAGTACACCTATTTTTTCTAGAATCCAACATGAAAAATATACACTGACAACGTTGTCCTTTATTAATTATTTTGCCATTTGGCAGGAACTTTCTAAGACACGATGTAAATTTAAATTTGTCATTAAACTAAGGTCAACTTACCACTAGTAATGCAAAGTAGCTAAATATTTTTGTAGTATCTGCAATGATCTGAAGTGTGTAAACCTTTTCTAGATCCAGATATATCCATTCATTGAAATGACAACTTTTGTCAATTTTTATTTTGCTTTGAGGGTATAATTACAATTACATATTTATTTTTTCTTTGTTTACTTATCTCTTTTCTATTGAAAAATTAGCTTTCTAGAGATACTTGAGTGTACTTATACTTTAAAGTAATAAGTGAACTAAAATAGTTTATGAATACATCGATTTATTCCCCTAGGTATAGCAGAATCAAAAATAAACAAAATATAGAAATACCGTAATACGGGGAGAATAGAAACATGTCTCAACTTTCTTGTTGTCTTAAGCAATTGTTGTTAATTTTTCAAAAAAAAAAAATGATATGCCAAAACATAGGTCTCCCTTTAGAGAATCAAATTGGCCTATAGCTGTTTTTTTAAAAATCTTCACTTTTTGTGAACAAATTAAAACCATTTTCTATTCACCTTAGCTAGAGGGGTGAATAGAAACACCTACTTATTTATTACGAAATGTGCTATTAAACAGACTCGAAGGTGAATAGAAACATTTTAATTTTTTTTTTAATTAATGTTCATTTTCTATTTACCTTAATTAATGGCGTGCATAGAAACATCTACTTATTTATTACGAAATATGCTACTAAACACACTCTAAGGTGAATGGAAACATGTTAAATCCTGCGAAAATATTATCCAGCAAAATTACGCAAAAAAATAACAAAATATTTAGTTATATTTATTAAACCTTTTAAACATTTTACAATAATTTATCAAAAATAAGTATTAAAATATGAATGAAATATTCAACCGAGGTCATTCTGATGAACATTAAATCTTAAAACGTCCCACTTTGATGAGGATGATGTAGCCTCTTGAATTGGAGAAATTTCTCCAACAACTTACTTATACGTAAAATTTGAAATATTTGAAATAACTTCCAGAAATCCAAAATTATATCCAGAAAACTGTTTAGTTGGGCGGTTTCTTAGAAAACTAGCTGTAATGTCATGTTTTCCAATATTAATTACTTTTCCCATAAAGAATTTATTTTTGTCCAAATTTCTGTACTTAGTAGTACAAGTAGCCAACTCCCTTCACATATAGAATTAAACGTAATAGGAGGCACATTTCGGAACCTTTTTCCTTCAAAATAGACTACAGGTTCTTTGGTAACTGGCACATTTGAGAGATCTTTTTCAACATTTTGGTTTCTTTCCTTCAAAATATTAAGGGGCGAATTCATCTCCTCATCTGTTTCCTGACCTGTATTTGAAGGTTCAGATTCTATGCACTCATGCGTATCTTGCATTTCATTTTCTTCTTCCGACTGTTTTTCATCTGAAGAAGTTTCAAAATCTGCGCTTTTTACGCTTTTACTAGCAGGGACTTGGATTTTTGCGGCGTTCCCTTTCACTCTCATCTTGACCAAACCTCACTGATTTTAGAAAATTTACAACAGAATTATTTAATCCTTCTTCTACGTTCTCATCATTGTGCTCATGTACTTCATCTTGATCAAACCTCATTGATTTTAGAAAATTTACAACAGAATTATGTAATCCTTCTTCTACGTTCTCATCATTGTGCTCACGTGCTTCATCCTGAGGAAGACGTTGTATTTAGTGGAAAGATTCTACATTTGTTAAAACCCGATTTAATATTTTTGTCAGCATTAGACTCAATAACCTTAAGCAGTTCATTCAGTAAGTGAGGAAACTTATCCCTTTGAATGGATGCACACTTTGACCAAGCCTCCATTTTCCATTTTTCAAAAAAAATTTTCTCCAACCTGTTTTAAGTGGGCGGATAAATGCCACATCGAGCGGCTGGGTTAAGTGGGTTGCCGATAAGAATATAAATGAAATGGGAGGACAGGTTATCACTGATTACGATTTTTTTTCCAGGTAGATTTTTTACAGCTGGTATTGCAATTTCTTGAACCGAATCTGCAAAACTTACTGCATCCAACCACCCAGATGAACTTCTGTTATATCTCGCACCTTTTGGTCCACTAATTGTCCAAGATGTAAAAAGATTTTGTGCTTTTTAAACTATATATGGGGGTAATAATTTACCATCGGCCGATGCGGCGAGCATTAGAGATAGCCGATTTTGATGAATTGCAGACACGTTCTGGATAACAACAGCCGATCCGGGTAGAAAAAGAGTTACCTTTTTTCTACCTGGATCGTCTCTTAGGTTAGTCTCATCAAAATTTATGATATTTGATGGTGATACATTTTTCAGTTCGGTGGCTAAATTGTCGAAACACTCATTAATTTTATCCTGCGACACAGCGGCTCTTGATCGCTTGATATTTTGACAAATTCTTGTTTGCAACTGGTCTTTATGACGCTTTAGAAAACTGAGGACAAATTCTCTTTCAGGTACACTATTTTTAAATTTTGTTATTGTTTTGCCTCTACCATCTAGATATGTTTCTATAATCATCCTGATTCCTAATCATCTAGTGGGTAACCCCAAACTGAACAAACTATTAGCTGGTGAACCAATGCATCTTCCTCTTTTTTTGTTAGCGCTTTTTGACCCTCATGGGACTTTAGATTAGTATTTTTATGCCGACGATAAAGCACAAAATAACATATTCTGTATTTTTCACTTGCGGCCCTATAACACATACTTTGCTTAATTGAAGTAACTGCTCTTTTTAAATCTTCTGCAATTATTTTCTTGTATTTTTATCCCGAGGGTCGGGTTTGTACACACGAGGCATCTTTCTACAAAAACATAATGAAATCAAATAAACTGCGGGGTGAATAGAAACAGTGGGTGGATAGAAACAGTGGGCGAATAGAAACGCGTTTCTATTCGCCGCAGAAATTTAGGAAAATGAGGTTATATTGTATTATTAGGTGATAACTATGCAAATTATTAACTACAACAATTTCTATGAACTGTAATGGAAATTTCACACTTGTAAGCTAATCTAACAAAAATATGACATTTCTTACCTGTTTCTTTTTCCTACCAAGCCAACTAAAGTTTTTCTGAGTTTTAAAACTGACATTTGTACACAATGAAAGTCGGTTGACATGAAATCAGTGTTGCCAACTACAAAAGTCCTTATGTGTATTACTGCAGTATCAGAGACATCTGTGGAGCATATGAGTGAAAATTCAAGGCATTTCGATTGTTTTATTCAGAATTAGTAAGGTTTTAAAGAAGTTACTGATTTTCGTGTCTATTCACCTTACAGTTTCGATTCAACCCGTTTTACGGTACCGTTTTGCTGATAAGACAAATATACTTACATATCTTCTTCTAGCAGCACTTCTATTAGGAATCTAATTATACTTAAATATGAGTTTGGGTTATAAGTTGACTTATCTCCTTATTACATGTGACCGCAGAATTACAAAGTAGGGTGAATGCTAGTTTCTTTTCAGAACAGTATTGTTTTTCTTAGCTATATAAATATATTTGTATTTTAGATTGGACAAAAAATTTATTCAGACTTAGTACTTACCTGTTCTTACTTTGGGACTTACATGTTAATTTTTATTTATTAATACATTCTTTTAGTAGGTGTTAAGATAATACCAGTTTCTTTTTGTCTCTTTCATCTATCGTAGATAATCAGTTTAGAATTCGTGAAATATCGCCCATTTCTACAGGTGCTGTCAGTACTGTCAGCAGGGGCATGCAACTTGGTTTATGGATCCCGCAACACCAGAGATGAGCGCGTTTCCATAAGCATTATATAAATTTCTTAAATAGACAATAAAATAGTTAAAATTACGTCACAGTATCCACTTTCAAAAATAAAGGGTGTTATTTTTAAAACAATTGTGAAGAACACTAACAATTTATAATTTTTCTAACTAAATAAACTTTGTAATTTTTTCGTGCTGCTCTTGAACTCTAAATTAGGAGGCAGCGTCCAAGACCAATCAGAGAGTGGATATCTAGTCATGTGATAACACAACCAATCACAAAGTTATCATTTATATAATTGGACATTCGACATTTTATTAAAGAGCCATTTTAAAGCAATTTATATAATGTAAATAATGTATATAAATTCATTCAAAAAATGGGGTTCAGTTCAATGGGGTACCCTCTTTTTCAGCATTATCTAACGATTTAAAGGGTGAAACTTATTGATTGGTTTTTAAAGACCACCCTAATACGTATAAATATGATTTTTTGATGATTTTTGGATATCGAAAAGTTGTCTGATTAATTGCATGCTGCACTCAATTTGTCATATCAATTTTTTCTACATCTGGCAACTTATTTTATCATGTCCAACAGTTTTCAGACGAGATGCTATGATACCGTTGAGTGAAATTTGTTGACATTTTAGAAATGCTGTTAAAATGTAAGACGGTGAGACTTTAATCTGAAAATAGATTTTTGGCATCAACTTACTCAAATGTACTTATAAAAATGATTTTCAGACGGGATGAAATATTTTTTTTTTAAATTTATTTTTAATAATCTTCTGGGTACGCGCTTCGCTATCAGTGTCTGAAAAACATGTTTTTGGTATAACAGACCTATCGTTTAAATAAGTACATTCCTGGAAATCACATGGGATGCTATGATAGAGTTAGGTCAAATTTGTTGATATTTTTGAAAATGCGCTCGGGACAGACGCTGAACGCAAAATGTTTGAAATTACATCTAATATATCGATTTTATACGGTTTTGACCAGGATGCTATGAAATCAAAATTTTGGTCGTGGGCTCTCGTAATATTATTAAGAAATGCGTGTCGTATAGGAGACGCGTGTCTTTAATACCTACGACAAACGTTCACTGGTTATAAAATGAGCAAAATAAAGACAAAACATTTCGTAAGTAATAACTAAAATACGCGAGTAAATAGTACATTCCAGGTTCGCACCGGCTCGGTAGAGTAGTTGGCTAGAGCACGCGAGGGCAAGTGTGACTAGATAATCTCCCCATCGTCCTGTGCAGTCCGTTTAAAAAACACATACCGCTGAGTAGCCCTTAACAAGAAATCAATCAAATGGCTTTACAGCAGAGGCGTAAATGATAGTTAAAACGCCTGTGGCCAGCCAACAAAAATTTATTCGATCTTTTAAGGAATTTTGGTCAAAACTTTTTTGCTTTTCGTCCAATGGGACTTTTGCACAAAACAGTAGGCTGCCAAAGGCGACATGGATGTGTGGGGGTATTTTTTCGTTTATATTTTCGATACCTACATCCCTTCACGAGTTATAAGGATTTTTTGGTTTTGTCAGTTTATACTTCACATTATTTAACATCTATTCGATCTTTTAAAGAATTTTTTGAATTTGCGTCTCATAATTAAGCACCTTCCTTCAAGGGAATGAAAGAACCAGGAAAAATAAATTAAGTTTTGTATATAAACATTTGCCTTAAATCAGTTCCTAAGGGAGCTACAACCCCTTAAGTACAACATATTTATTTGTCAATAAATTCGAAACATCTTAAGTTGTAAAAATTAAATTTGAGCCATTTATTAATTTCATAATGTTACATATTTTGTCAAATTTTTATCTAAATATCGTGACTTGTTATAGTGTGGGCCAATTTTTGCTATAATTTTTTTTGTCTTATACTTGTTTAAACAAATAGAACAAAGAATGGCACCAGCGTTTAAAACTGCATAAAAAAAGATGCTCTTACTAAATTTCGATAGGACTTATCGATTTGGAGTTATTTGTATTTTAATATTGCAATACAGGATAGGTATGCAATAATGGAAGGTAACTACATACCTATACAAAAATAATTCCACAATATTTCAACAATTGTTTTGTAGAGCAATTTAAAATATCACTTTACGCAATGAATGATTCTGTAACAAGTTTTCTATAGTTATCCGCCCTATGGTTTCCAAGAAAGTTCTTTACCATATTTTGAAACGATAACCATGCGACCACCTCAGCTTTATTCAAATTCTCTTCAAATGCAGGATCATTCATTAATTTCATTATTTGTGGACCGCCAGATCTTCCCATCACTTTTTTAGGAAACTTGTTCTTCAAGAAAAGAAAACCTTAGCCATTACGATTCATCACAAGTGGCTCATTTTTAACGTTCTTCTCTCCCGCATAAGCAGGGGGTTCGAGGTATACTTATTTTCATTATGACAGCTTTCAAACTCAGCTTAGAAGAATCTATCGCCATTCCTCAATATTGTGTTGCTGTCCCAAGGTCTTTGGTAAAGAGTCCACATCATTGGAGTAGACTAGTTCATCGTGCTTAGAGTAGAGATGTTCAATCTATTCTGTCCTTTACGGAAAATCCTATTTTTTATACCATTCTGTGAAAAATTCACCCTTTCAATTTTGAAGTTAATATCTAGCTTGAAATTTTGATAAACTTACATCAAGAACCAAATCATTTAATTATGTCTGATTATTAAATGAGATTCAGTCGTCTGAAAGTCAGAGTACTATTGAGCTCAGCGTAGTACCTCATGGAAAATAAGGATGGTCTAGCTAAGCTGGTAGAGAAATTCTAACTTCATATTCAGAATCAGCACCTCCAGAAACATTTAATAAAATTACTGTCGACGCTGATCTATCACCCGGTAAAGTTTGTTCATCCGAACTGAATTACCCTGTATATCCCAACGAATCCCTCTGTATATTCCAACTAAAATAAATATGAACTAAACTAAATGTTAAATAATCCCATTTTACTTTTATGGAGCAATATGTTTTACAATAAATAAATGGGAAACCGATACAGAATAAATTAACTAGAATAATTTATCAGAGCTGCAGAACATTTGTGGTTCTTCGCATTCATATTTTATTATAGAAACTGTAGTAACTACACTACATAACGGGCATAATTCATGTGAATAGCATATAAAGTAACTGCTATTTATAATTTATCTGTTGCAAAGGAGAAATTTGTCGCGCTAAATTTATTCAGTTTCTGGGCAGTTCTATAAGGTCACCATTTTAAATGTGATATGCTATAAACTATTTTTAGGCAACTATGCCATTATGTAAATAAATAAATTTGTAAACGTTATTTTACATAAACCTTCAGTCCGATACAACAAGAACCTGAATATCAATATTCATTGAATCGATGTGTCCCAAGTATGAAGTCAGTTTATGGGTAGATTAATGAAAACAGGTATTTTTCTCACAACTCTCAATTTACTATTCTCAAAAAGATAAAAATATGACCGGTTTTTGTCTTTTATAGTAGTCCCATCTTCCAATCGGCTAAAAATTTTCATTCAAGAAGTACAGATAATATACATATCGCCCGGAAATGTTCTAAAATAGATTGTGTTATGATATAACTTAACTATGATATGAAGACATTTTGGAAGTCGAATATTTTTAATGTGTCAAGAATTTTCAATATTAATAATTAAAACGTACATTGAGTAAAGTGAAAAACAACAAATAAGATACTATTGCATTGGGCAAGCGTAGCACTTTGCACATCCCATCGTGCAGAACAATAAATAGAACTAAAGCAACTCGTACTGACACTAGTAGTTGAACGGGTGACAACTAAGTTCGGCGAAATACAGCAGTAGCGACCCATTTATTCGGGAATACTCAATTTAAATATTCTGTGACAGGAAGCGTAAAATGAGGTAGTACTATATCCTACCGAAACCACAAAGAAGAATTTGGTATCTCTGAATTGTTTAGATTGAGAAATAAGTTTGTCAAAGTAGGAATAAACTCATTTTGGAGGAAGTTTAAATATATTGCACCGGATAGACTACCTTGGTACGATTATTTGGTTCCCCACGATGTCTGTCCAGACATTAATTTTTTTCCGGTTTTTGTGTATATAACTCTCGCCTTTAATGAGGATTTTCCCGGGACCAGTATCTGCAATTCTCACGATTCATATGTTCATGAAGAGTAAACGTTACCTCATCAGAAAATAACATCTTATCTAGAGATAATTCAATCTGGTCCAATTTCCTCATTATTTCTTCACGGAATTCAACTTCTTGGTCGAGACCATCTTCAAATTTATTTTTTCTAAACAACTTCATAACGAATGTATGACTTACATTATTATTCCGTACAATTTTTCTTGCAGAAGTAGTGTCTTCTAGTTCTTCATCATTACGTTTAATTTACGATGAGCTTCAGTTTACAATTAACTAGCTGTTCTTGTTAATAGAAATTTTATTTAGTTACAGTTAGGTTACAGTTATTTCTTGTTTTATTTTTTACCCATGTAAAACTGGAGTGGATTGGAAACTTTAATGTGAAGATAACACTGACGTAGTCATCCACGAAACACCATATACTGCACTCGATGTGCGTTTCGCTAACCAAGTTGGCATCATCTGGAGATCGTTAAAACTAACTTTATACTAACGATGTATTCTATTTATACCTAAACTATTGTCACGGTTCGGTGAACCTTGATCCACTACCCAATAAAGCGGGATATTTGGATTTGGCCCTCTGTCACTATTCATAATATACACTCTTACCCATTAAAAAGCAGAGACTTAATCTAAATTGGTCCCTTTAAAAAAATTTCCAATTTCTACAAACGTCCGCTGTAAAGGTAAAGGAAAAACCCTCGTGAGAAAGACAGATGTACAGGATGATTTTACCCAAACTGAGTGAATTTGCTGTTATACCTAATCAAAGCCTTACCAAACAGTATCTAGTAATAATAACAGATCAAGTTCACAGAGTTCAAGTAAAACTGCCTTTTTTGTATGTTAAATACCACCTGTTCAAACTTGATTTGTTATTATTACTAGATACTGGTTGGCCAGGTTTTATTTAGGTATAACAGCAAACTATAAATATAACGTACCATTATATTGATTTAATCGAAACATTGTCAAAAATTGTGTTTCTGAGCAATTTTTTTATTTAGCCTTTTACTGTAACGTTAAAACTAAGGGAACTTTACTCCTGAGTCTTTTTTCACATTATTCAACTTTTGGGACTCACTGTACATACAATTTTTTATTTCTTAATTGCAATCGTATTTTTTATGGAGGTATACACTTAATTTGCACAGTTGGTCGAGCGTTTAATGATAGCTTGGTTCGATTCCTTATAAAAAAAAAAACGAATTATTTCAGAGAGCGGAATTGATCTGTCAACTTGGATATTGGCTGTGTATTTCTTGCCCGCAAATGTGCAGCCTATATCCACGTAATGCGAAGCGTGAAAGCCTTAACTTCTACACCAGGGAAATTGTAATTCTTAGTTAATGCTTCAAAAGCATGTAAATAAAAAAAAACATAATTCAGCTGTTCTTTGTGGTTTAAAAATGTGTTCCCTGTTATGCGTACAGACGACACATTTTGAAAACATTTTAAAAAATCAACTGTTTTGTTAATTTTTAATTTCATTTAAAAAATATATATCTTTTCTTCATGTTCTACATTCGTTTGTGTAATAAACAGGAGTCATCACTGCAGGAGCATTTAGTGGTAAATATTGTGTACGAGTATTTATTTGTGGTTATTAAATTACATTTTGTGTCAAAAATATATTATTGTGTTGTGTGTGGTTTAGAAGAGAATAGTGAATTATTTCATTGGAAAATAAAAATTATTAAGTATGTGACGTAATGCAACAACAACAAAATGGCATTGGTCGCTTTGGCATCCTTTACTACATCAGCGGTACTTTGAACTTTTTATTACGGTACGGTCGCAAGCACCCGTACCTGTTTTAAGGTGTAGGAACGCAACTTAATTGTATCAGCGGTATGATAGAAGCTAGGATAACTCAGTGAAGAAACGGTATGTCCATGGGTCTGTGTGTATTGTTGTCGGTTAAGTAGCAATGGACAACTTCACTTTTACCTATCGAAAAATGTGATTCTCGGTGTACAGATAAAATTATTACTTATACCTTTGCTTTAAATAAAAGGCAGAACCTCAATTATACTTACTCTATTTTATTTAGGACTGCTTCACAGAGGAATAAAAAAAACAATAATAAATAAATACAACAGTTATGTCTTAATGCAACGTATTTACTAAGCTATATTACCAGATTATGATAATGCAAAGGCAGTGATCAGTTATATCAAGACAGCTAAGTTACGGAAACTACTACTACTACGGTATGTAATGAATCATACGCATGTTCATTACTATAGTTTCGGAAATTCCCGTTAGTCTTGTGCTGTCGCGCACTTCCTGCCAACATATGATGAATCACGCAGATGTTCATTCCTAGAAGTTTCTGCAATTACCGTTTGGCAGGTGCTGCCACGTACTTCTTGCCGCCATGAAATATTGACGTCACCAAGGCCAGGATTTTGGTATAAATAGTATGGCCGTAGCCGAGGAAAAGGATTCAGTTTTCTGCTGACAACTACCTTCAGCGTGTTGAGCTGGGTAGTTGAGGAGTCTTAAGCGTGTTGAGCTTGACTCCATTTGGTTAGAAATTAGAATCCGATGACGACGCCACCCGGCTAAATGTCTGGTAGCATCTTGAGGTTTTGAGCGTGCTGAGCTTGACCTCCTGGTGTTGGTAGCCATTTTACCGCTCTGCACCGCCGTCACCAGTCTAGTAATTATTTATCGCCGTGAGTCTTCAGCGTGTTGAGCTGGGCCCATGGTTGGTAAATGGTTCCTAAACCGCCGCCGTCACCAGTCCCCTAATTATTTATTGCCGTGAGTCTTCAGCGTGTTGAGCTGGGCCCGCTGCCGTTAAATAATTATCGAACTTACCGCCGCATCGTATCCTAGATGTTTTACTTCAGTACTTGGAACTGAAGCCCACCGTCACCGTGCATTCACCGAATTACACTCCCCGTAAACTAATCTCACCGATGTAAATAATATTTGTTAAATGTACTTGACTTGGTTTTATTGTAGAAGAATCAGATTTTATGTTTATTTAACTTCATGTTTTGGATAAATGTTACTTTAATAAAATAAACTCTGTTACGAATACTTTGGGCTTTCTTATTTACAACTAACAGGAATCCTGGATTAATTCTCCAAACCAGCTATCCGAAAAGACACCGTTACATAATTTGGCGCCCGAACAGATATTAGACATATTTTGGAGCATCCGAAAATACACCGTTACAGGTATTACTATCAGAAGGCAATATTCAAATGTTTACTACAAGCATCTACAAAAGCAAGCAGGTGGTGATTCAAAATAAAGCAAAGTTATGGCAGCTACTACTACTGGTATTTACAGAGGTAGTGAAAATGGCGTGCGCTACAGAGAGAGGGGATCACAGAACGAGATCTTTCTGCATGTTGGTCACACTAGATGTAAAGAACGCTTTCAACTCACGGTGAAGTCACAGGTTGGAGGCACTGGAGCGCGCTTTCAGGGTACCTGTATACCTGCTACGTATGTTTAGAGATTACCTGAATGAACGGGTACTACTATATGACACCAGGGAGGGACCTCGACAGAAAGTAGTAACCTCCGAAATGGCACAGGGGTCGATTCTAAAACCTGACCTCTGGAATATCACATATGATGGAATACTGAAAATCGAACTGCCAGAAGGAACGCAACTAGTTGGGTACGCTGACGATATCGCGGCAACCATCGTGGCGCGAGACGGCGAACAGGCCCAGAGGAAATTAGACCAGATGATGCGACGAATGAACTGCTGGCTGGAAGACCACGGATTGAAGCTGGCAGTACACAAAACGGAAATGGTGATACTGATGAGGAGAAGAATCCCCACATTACTGAACATAACGGTTGGGTATGGAGGTGCTTCAAACCAAAAGCGCCGTGAAGTACCTGGGAGTGATACTAGATACGAAGCTGCTCTACTGGGGACAAATCCAACGCATGGCAGATAAGGCAGCACCAACGACAGCTGCCCTTAGCAGATTAATGGCAAATGTAGCTGGCCCTAGAGCGAGCAAGCGTAGGCTACTAATGTTCACGACCCAATCAATCCCACTGTACGGGGCGGAGATCTGGGCGGATGCATTGAGGGTCGAGAAATACAGGAAACGCCCGGCTGCGGTACAGAGAAGAGGGGAGCTAACAGTGGTGAGTGCCTACAATACGGTTTCGGAACCTGCTGTCTTAGTAATAGCAGGAACACCTCCGATTGATCTGCTTGCACAAGAACACAAGAGGTGACCTTTGATATGGGTCTCTGTTTAAGAAAAACATATTTTTATATATTTATTTTGCTCACGATGTACTTATATCGGTAGCTTATGTTTTCTGATAAGCGCATTCCTCTAAAGCCGCGTACAAATCTGCACACGCATGCGGTGAGAAGCAACACATGCACGCTCAGACCATACGTTGCAAAATTTTCTCGCCGTCTATGCGTGTGTGCTCAACGCGCTCCAACCATTCGTATGAAAATGTCTGAAGAGCTTGCTTGCTTCTTTGTGCTCTAAAAAAACCAAGTAAGTTGTTCATTTTTTTCTTACAATTGCTGTTTCCATATTTAGATTTTTCGAAATCGTTTCCCATGAAGCGTCTTTCTTTGTTTTTAAGAAATAAAACTGATATCTTTGATATTGTTCATATTGGTCGATAAGGGCCAAACAATCTTCATTGGACCACTCCATTTTAAGCCACAATGTAAAAAAACAATAAAAAATGAACAACTCCGCACTAGTCGTGCTTTATTATTATATTGCGCGAAAGAACTACACAAAAGCCGTCCAGACTAAGCGCGAACACATACGTATGTTTCATTGAAACGCACTAAAAAACAACACCAGCCTGGCTCGCCGCATATGTGTTCAAGCCATTCGCGACAGGTAACGCATGAGGTGAGAGGCTACGAAAGCACTGTACACATTTGTATAAGTATGTGTATGTGTGGCTGCTCACTGCATACGTGTGCAGATCTGTATGCTGCTTAATATTCGACTTACGTTATAATATTAAGTGATATTTGTGATTTAAATGTTTGCTCACAACAAGAATTATTAAATTGTGCTAGACAGTTTCTTTGTGATTAGCTTTAATTGTTTTGTAATTTTTATTATGCCACATCACATTTCGTTCACATAGTTTTCATATACTTCTAAATTTTAAGATGCTTTTATGCGTTAATTGTAATATTTTGCAATCAACGTTCTATGTTAATATTATTGATTTTTTTTCTCAATTTTATTAATTAGTTTCAATTTAGCTTTGTCCTGTAATTAGGTTATACCTGTTGGGTAAATAAAGTATTTATTTATTTATTTATTTATTTATTTATTTATTTACGGCGCATTGTTTGCAATAGAGTAGGTTATTTTCATTACGCTTTAATTTTTAGTATGCGCAATAAATATTAAAATCGCTTGTAAACAGATATTCCAAAACAATATGGCTGTAATTAAGTGTATCACAATCTAACCACGGTCAAAGTGACCAATAAGAATACAAATACAGGAAAGCGCGGCTATTTTGTAAATGTTATTGTATTTTTTTGCTACGTATTCATGTTCATCTTGGCTTCATGTCGCTGTAACTTCAGGTATAGATAATATTCCTCCGTACATTAAACTCGATGTCTGCTTTAGTATTTGAAGGTCAATATCATGAGAATTGTCAGTGCAAACTTCACCAAACGCTACATAATTATTCTTAAAATTGTATTCACAATCCAACCCCATAAAAAGACATAGGGGGTACCATTTAATAAAACGTAAATGTGGTTTACCATACGTTTTTGAAAAGCTCTGTATAATCTGCTATATTTTCAAAATGGTTTTGTCATAGTCCCCTACAACTTTTGTATTTAATTTTTTTATAACACTTCAAATAAATCAACTATTTTCCATCCACACACTATTGGCCCACCCTGTATATTGCTTACGAAGATATTTAGAATACCTTTGTAAAATTTTATCTCTTTTAATTTTCTGCACTGGTTTCCTAATGTGAACTAGCTATTACTATTAGCTAGTTTTGTTTGTTTTTCCCCTACAATATCCTACAGAAAGTTTAATTAACCTTTGTAGAAGAATGCAATAATTCTGTATGGGATTGAACGGAAACGCCTATTTACACAATTATTGGTGTCAATATTCACATTTAAAGTCGTAAATGAAAAATTGCATTAAACAATAAATAACTTTTATCTTTTAGCCTGATACAGATAATTTACACCCAAGACAAATATATTCATAAGTGACATATTTAGCACTTTTGTACAGGGTGGACAAATTTCGATGTTTGTATAGGGTAACTCGGTAATTGTAAGAGATGCAAAAAAAATGGAAGACACACTCTCGATCTCTTTTTTTGAGGCAAATTCACTGGCAAATACAAAATTTTGCTGTCGTCTTTTGTTTTCGAGTTATAAACAAAAGTTCGATTTTTCAACTTTCAGACACATGTCAATATCTTGGTTGTTTGTAATGTTATGAAAAAAACAACTTTTACACTCCCGAGGCACTTTTTTTCTGTATAATACAATGGCGTCGAGAAAATTAAAAAAAAAGATGCAATTTCGAGTTCTGGCATAAAGTTGTATTTTTTAAATGGGAATCATAGTTGGCTATGATATAGTTAAAAAGGATTTTTTTTCTCTTTCAAACTATGTATCATGTGTGGGGTCGCTTTTGATGTGTAAGTATTTAATAGCAAAAATTATCTTTTAGTAGATTACTTTTTTATATTTATTCCAAGTAGACGTCTGTCATCTGTGACAGTGTATATCCGTTTGTCAGTAAATTTCATATTAATAACTTTGTTTCCGTCATAATTACATCCCATTTAATCGCAAAAGTGAAGATGTCTTACGAAAATAGCGAGAAATATGTTATGCTAGAATGCTTTATTCAAAGTAATAACAATTCGACGCTTAAGAAACAATACCTCGTATCTCCATTTTTGTCAAAACTCGGTTTAGAATTTTAAATTAATGTCCACTCCTATGTCCAACAGTTCCCAATATCTTGTATCTCTAAGATTAATATTGATACCAAAAAACTCTACTTAAAAACTTAAAAAATACATCGTACAACAATAAAATAACTCGTATCTCCATGATCTCCATGATAAAAATAACATGTAGGTTTCATATCTATTAATAAGAAAACTTAGTTTTTTTCGTCTCCTGTAAAACTGCTAATTTGGAGATAAGAGGTATTGTTTCTTAAGCGTCGAATTGTGATATTACATCCGAAATATATTTCAATCGCTATCCAGAGAGAAGACAATCTAATAAAACTATTTTTAAGAGTTTAAAAGAAAATCTTATTAATTGTGGGTCCTTCAACAAGCCAAGATCAAAAAATCAAATATAATATCTAATTTTATAATACACTACAATTACAAAATAAAAATTTAAATTAAAGTAAATGTTCAAACTGATGTCCGTCATATTCGATACATAAATTACTCCTCTTCATAACACACTGGCATTATAAATATAAAGATTTAAAATGGAATTCACATAGTCTATAATTTTTTTTCTGAGTTCATTTATGTCAGTACTGATTATCTTATATAATTTGTCCTTAATGTGGCCCCAAAAGAAAAAATTTAGTGGCGTTGTCAGGTGTTCGTGGTGGCCACCTAACTGGTCCGTTATTTCCCATCCAGTTATTTCCAAAACTGGTATTTAATAATTCTGAAACGGTCCTGATATTATAATGTGGTGCATCATCTTGCCTCAGTTAAGAGTAGATTGTCCATAAATTCCTCAATAATTTTATGATTTAAGATTTCATAGTTCCGTTAGCCATTAAGATTTTCTTGATATATGTGATATGTTAAAACACGATTGCCAAGTAGAGCACACCAAACATTAAAACCAAAGCGTCCCTGAGATCGCACGTCAACGGTATGGTGAGGGTTCATATTAGACCAATACTGCTCGTTATGTCTGTTCAAAATTCCTGCACTGCTAATATAGGCTTCATCTATCCAAACTACTGACAAACTGACTTTTTTGATGATACCGTATGCAAAACTCCAACTGTCGCTGAAGATCAGTTGGTTGCAGGTGATGTTGTCCAATTTAAAATCTTTATTAATAATTAAATACATTGTATCGACTTGAATGGGGTACAAAATAAGAAGCTGGGTATTCTTGGGCAGCCGGCCGGTGTTATGGTCCTGGTGACTTGGCAGTACCCCTTTCGTTGTTAGGGGTAGAGGTGAATGCTTTCCTGTAAAATTAAAGCATGTTTAGTTGATTTGCCATGGCTTATAATAATTAAAAGAATACAAAAATACTAAAAATGTCGTTATAGTCTGTCTTGCAGGAAAAAGCTAAAGAAAAAACCTGATTAAGAAAATTTAGAATTTAGAATGTGTGTATGAAATGGGTAGGTAGGTAAAAGAGTAGTTATCTAAGAAAGATTTAGGTTTTTGGTATGTAGGATGGTGGTATAAAAGGGGTAGTTTGTTATGTCTGTCGTTTTGTGTGTAGTGTTAATATTATTCGTAATAGATCGGGAGGTTTTCATGTATTAATTTGTGGGTGTGCTGATGGCCGTGGTAGTGTCTGATGTCTGTAATATGTGGTGTAAGTACTGAGTGTTGTATGTTATGTCTAAAAAATTTTTGTGCCGTTTGTGTGATGTACTCTCTAATGTAGGGTAAGTTAGCTGTCTCGTGGAGTCGTTGCGTGTCTATGTATCTAGAGTTAGTGAGGAGACGTAAAAGTTTGCTTTGCGTCGTCTGGAGACGCCCGAACTGTGTGTCAGACATCCTGTTCCAGACGACGCATCCATATGTTAATATGGGTCTAATAATAGTGGTATAAATTAGTAGCTTATTTTTGGTGTTTAACACCGCCCGTCGATTAACGAGCGGATATAGCCGATGTAATGCCATGTAGGCCCTATTTAAGGTTTTAGTAATGTGCGGCTTAAAAGAAAGCCGCTGGTCCAAATGGACCCCAAGATATTTAACAACTTTAGTCTCCTCAATAACTCTATTGTTTATAGTAAGTGGTGTGAAAGTCCGTATGTTTGTGAATTTCTTAGTAAAGTTGATTGTCTCTGTTTTTGTTTCGTTAACTACTATCTTCCAGTCCTTGTTATACTTGACGATTTTGTCCAAGTGGTACCGCAACTTGGTGGTTGCGGTTTGGGCGTAGAAGGACTGGGAGTAGATCGTCGTGTCGTCCGCGTACATAATAGTCTGTGTAAGTGGATGTGTCGGGATGTCCGCGACATATAGGTTAAATAGAACCGGAGACAGCACCGTCCCCTGGGGCACACCCGCCCTTATTGGATGCGAGCCGGACAGGGTATTGTTGATTTTAACAGAGAATTGTCGATCCTCTAGGTATGACTTATAGAAGGACACAGCATAAACAGGAAGTTTATGCTGCTCAAGCAATTTATGCAGGAGGCCTGCATGCCAGACTGTGTCGAATGCCTTCTGGATATCCAGGAGCAGCATTTTAGTGCAATGTTTTTTGTTGAAGCCTTCGATGACGTCGTGCACCACTCTGCACAACGACAGCGTGGTACTGTGCCCTCCTCTGAAGCCAAATTGTATGTTGGGTAGTAAATTATGTTTGTTAATAAATTTATTTAAATTTATGAGCTGAATTTTCTCCGCCACCTTCCACAGCGTGTTAAGCAAGGAGATGGAGCGGTAGCTAGATGGTAAAACGGGGTCCTTACCTGGCTTCAGGAAGGGCAGAATAATTGAGGTTTTCCACGCTGTGGGAAAATACTGTAGGCGTATCGACGCGTTTATAATGTAGGTAATTTGGACTATGGTTTTGTGTGGCAATGTTTTGTATAATAGATTTGGGATGGTGTCGGGACCTGGGGCTTTGAGGTTAGGTAGTGTTTTCAGTATGGATTTAAGTGTTTCCTTATTGTATAAGGACTGAATTTGTATGTTTTCAAAATCACCAAAGCTCGACGTCTTGAAATCCCAGAATCAGCTTCAATTTGACGACTTAAAATTGAAGGATTTGTAACCACCATTTCAATTACAGTTATAGAAGTTTCTTCAGCATCTTCATTCTTGTAATATTTTGGTCTTGGCTTGTTGAAGAACCCACAATTAATGAGATTTTCTTTTAACGTCTTAATAATAGCTTTATTAGGTTGTCTTCTTTCTGGATAGCGATTGAAATATATTTCGGATGCAATATCACAATTGTTATTACTTTGAATAAAGCATTCTAGCATAACGTATTTTCGTAATTTTCGTAAGACATCTTCACTTTTGCGATTAAATGGGGTGTAATTATGACGGAAACAAAATTATTAATATGCAATTTACTAACAAACGGATAAACAATGTAATAGATGACACACGCCTACTTGGAATAAATATAAAAAAACGCAAAAAGTAATCTACTAAAAGATTATTTTCGCTATTAAATACTTACACATCAAAAGCGACCTCACATATGATATATAGTTTGAAAGAAAAAAAAATTTCCTTTTTAACTAAAACAATGCCAACTATGATTCCCATTTAAAATAATACACCTTTATGCCATTTTTTAAAATTTTCTCGACGCCACAGAAAAAAATGCCCAAAGAATGTAAAAGTTGTTTTTTCATAACATTACAAACAACCAAGATATTAACATATGTCTGAAAGTCGAAAAATTGAACTTTTGTTTATAACTCGAAAACAAAAGACGATAGCAAATTTTTGTTTTCGCCAGTGAATTTGTCTCAAAAAAAGAGATGAGAATGTTTCTTTCATTTTTTTTGTATCTCTTACAGTTACGGAGTTACCCTATACAAACATCGAAATTTGCCCATCCTGTACATAGGGTGGGAAAAAATAAACATTCTAAATGAAACTATTTGACATTCGAGAAAAATATCTTGTATTTATTTTTTTGATAACAAAATCTGGAATTGAAAAGCTATTAAGGTAGATTAGTAATACTTTGATAACACGATAAATAAATAAAAAACATCCAATATAGTTTAATACTTTTTATTTTTGGTTGCAGTATACAAAATTGTAGCACTGTTATTGTACAATAATTTATAGATTAGACTATTTTCACATAACATAATAACAAAAAGCATACATCATTAATACTTTTTTAAAAGACATAAAACTTATAACTTATAACCTATAATAGCAGCTTCAATTCGAGATTTTGAGATTTGAGGAAGATGCCAAACAAAATAAATACTATAAATATTGAAAAACAAGTGATATATAAAATAAATAAATTATTTAAAATTAATGTACATGTTTCTAAGGTATATTTAGTAATTAGTAGGGTAACATTTTCATTGTCATTTAATTATTAACAATTTTTGGCAAGTATTAATTTCACAGAAAATCAGTTTTTACTTTTATTTTAAAATTTTTCACAGCCATATAAAAATAGATTAAAAACGGAAATAAATTTAAACATTCATTAATATCTTCTTTCACAATCGATAACCTCTGAATTACACCACAAATTAACACTACAGAGACTTTGTTTTGTTAAAACAAAAATGCCTTGTGACCTTTAAATGCATGTCCTTGCCTAATGATTTTATGTGTCAGTTTAATAAAAAATATGTCACATATTATCCATTAAATATTGTGTCAATTTTTGAAATATGCGTCTTTTCTTCCTCAAATACCCAAAAGCTACCTTTGGCTCACTTACCAAAAAAGCTGCGTTTTTTATTTTTGGCACTAGATTTCAAAACCCTTTGCATTTCACTAGCATCTGAAGCACTCTCTGTATCTGATTTTCCGGAATTGTTCTGCAAAAGTACCTTTTTGTCCTTTGGAACAGGCGGCAACGGCCGAGTAGGAGCTCCAGCCTCTTGATAAACGTACCGTACACCGCCGTACACTACATCGCTACGATACCGTGGATCTGTATTTGGATATCTTCTATACATATCGTTAGCACTCGCGGTAAGCCTGGTGTTACGCGCAAATTGTTCATTAGATAAATGTGAATAAGACTGTCGAACCACTTCTGGCGAACCGGGATTGCTTTGCAACTGTCCAAGAATTACTCCAGATTTTCTAATTTGACCTGGAGAGGTAAGGCTGGGGCTGTCTCTGTCATGTATTTGCCCATATATATCACAAACCTTGTTTCTAACCGATACTTGCTTCGGCCCCCCTCTTCCATAAATTGGTTCAACTACACTTTGCTTCGATGAATGATTAGGATTTAGGAGCTGCTTGTTCTGCAAATACCTAGCTTCGTTATTATTTTGTAATACGTATCCTCCAAATTGCCCGAAAATTTCATCTTTCATAATTATCTCTCTCTTATAACCAAATCTAGGATCTACTTGATTTTGAGGAGGAATTTGTTGTTTGTTTACATATTGAGGTTCCGGTGCCCTTCTTTGTCCACTTGAATTGAGTGAAGCATTATCGTACGACATTCTTCTGTGAATAGCCTGTCTTTGGCCATACAAAGGTTCCTGAATTTGTATGGAACCATGTCTTGTTAAGGCATAGGGAGCACTTACTGCATCTCTTGGTTGTCCGTAGAGATATTCGTCTTGTGGTCCATACTCTACTGTTTTTGTTTGGCGGTAGCGCATATTAGGATTTGGGCCATACAGAGGTTCCTTCTGGTGCGCCAAATGTTGCCTTGAAGTATAATAAATATCTTCATTTGTATTAGGGCCATAACTATATTGTACATTTGGCATTTTATTGGTATATCCATAAATTTCGTTCCCACTTCTGGGAGTATTTGGTAAGAATACATCGTCTTCTAAAGCGCTGTTTCGATTATTTTCAATTCTGCGTTGAGGAGGACTTTGCGTAAAACCATTTTTTGTAGGCCAGGATTGTAAACTTTGAGTTTCATCCCTAGAGCTAGAAAAAACTGACTTTTTTATTTTGGAGATCTTCTGTCAATTCTCTAACAGGTGTAGTCAAGCTTCCCCTTTTAAAAATAGGCCTGTATAGATTGGTATTGTAATTTTCATAACTTCCAGGTGTACCCTCTATAGTTCTCCTTTCTGGGGCATTTCTTCTAAAGTTTGTTGGATAATTTTTTAGTTGTCCATACATAATATTTCTCTGAGGTAGTTGCTGATTTACCACTGCTCTACCTTCAGGTATGGAATCTGGCGGCATTCTTCCATAAGAATTTTCTGGAACTTCCTTAACTTTATTAGGTCTTGGGTCTCGTGGTAAACTGAGACTTCTTCTACTATTTCTATGAGATGTAGGCGATAAGCTCCTAGATCTGCGTATACTTATGGGATCTTCTGCATATCCATATGGCATCATTTGCATTTCATAGAGATAAATATCAAAATTTTCTTGCTCTTTAAGTTTCTTTATTTCTTTCCAATAGTAGGCCTCTACGCTTTTTCTCATATCTTCTTTTTGCGGAGAAGATTTTGAAGATGGAGATATCCTAAGATCCACAGGTGTGGAGGATCGAGCACTTTGTGGTCTCAATGGAGAAGAAGAACGGGTTATCAATAAACTATTTGGTGTCGGTGTTCTTGTATTAGAAGAATTTGCATGCACCATGGCATTGGTGGTGATTTTTTCTTGATTTCTTATCACAGGGGAGGCTTGACTCCTTCTGTGCTTTGAGTAAAAATAGTCAAGATCTTCTGAAGCTGGAGAAATTTGATTTAATCCCTTGCTATCAAACGCAGGTGAGTGTTGGCTAATCCTCTGCTTCGTAAGGCTGTTTATACTTGAATTTGGTCCTTCTGGAGACCTTCGAGTATATATTTTCGATATTGGTGGCTTTAATGAAAGAGAACTACTTTCGAATGTATTTTCGTTTCGCTCGTTGTTAATATTATCAGGATAGTCGATATCGATTTCAAGTTTTTGATGACTGGGGCTAGATAAAATTGTGTTAGTCTTTCTTGTAGGTGTGGGTGATTTTGTGGGTTTCAATAATTCAGTCGCTATTATTTTTTCTGTGCTAACATTATCGTGAGGTATTGGTGATTTCACTCTTGGCGATAATGGTATTATTTCCCTATTTGGAGGTAATTTTAATTTCGTTGGTTCAAAGGAAGGAGACCTTGGAGGTTTCTGTATTCCCCTTACATCATTAGTTTTTGATGGTACTCGTTGCAATCTTCTACTCCTTCCCTGAGAATATTCAAGACTGTCAAAAACAGTTCCATAGGTTTCCTCAAAATATGGATTTTTCTCTGTTTTGTCAGTCAATATAGGTTTTGGACTTATTAATGGTTTTTGCACAGGCGAAGTTTCATTATTTTGATACGGATTTGGTAACGATCTTTCGGAATTTATGGGAATGAGAGCTTTTGGATTTACTAGCCGAACATCTTGTCGTAATTCTTGTGCCCTTGGAGGAGTGTCCCTACTATTGTCTTTATTATTTTCACCAAACCTAATAGACTTGAAAGTGTTTAAATTATCATTTATACTTTCGTGATCATCTCGAAATATCTGTTCCTTGTTTATGGCAGCAAGTATATCATTTCTGTAGACATTTGACATGTCCGACTCTAAAGTGCTAGCTGATGAACTGGTGTCGATGTATTTTCTAACGTTTGGCATATTCATGTAATTAGTAGGACCCGGGTTATTTTTTACAATCGGTTTTTCCATGGGAACGTAGTCAGTCGGATGACTGATTGGATCAGAGGTCGGGTGTTCAAAACCTTGTTTAATGTGATTAAACTGACTAACATGCATTTGTGCGTACCGGTCCTCCATTTCTTTTGTAATGTACGGTTCTTGTTGAGTGTATTTCACACTATCAGCCCTAGTAAGATTACTTTCCTTTGGTTTAATATTGCTGTTCCCTCCTGTCGTATGCCTGTAAGTCGATTGTCGACTGAAGGCGTTCGTTTCGTTTTGAATGTTTTCCGCATTGGCAACGTTTTCTTTGTGATGCAATTTGTTCTTTTCATCTTCCTTTCTCTTTTTGTCTTTTCCAAATATCTTGCCTGAAAAGATTTTCCTAAAACTGTTGCTCCTCTTTTTTTCTTTTGGCTTGCCATCCATTGTGAACAAATTAAGTTCTTTTTTCCAATTTATCAACACTAGTATCAGAATCTGATCTAGTTACTATAGATATAAATTCTCCAGAACTGGAGCTGTTTTTTCGGTATAGTTCGTTAGAGTTCTCATCTTTTGAATTAGATTTCTTGTCCACGTTAAGGCTGTACCTTAGTTTGTTCTTTTCGGGTTGTTTACTTGAAGGATGAATGATTTGACTTTTTACAGCACCTCTAGGTTTAGGTATTGGCAATTTTGAATTTCTCGACGCGGTCCTCGGATAGCCAAAACTTGCAGGCGAATATTTGTTTTTTAAAGACTGTACTGTTTCTTCATCTAATTTTATAGGCGAAGTTCGTTTTAGCTTAGAATTTTGATTCGTTTTGTTGTCCTCGTTGGTGTCAGTTTTGACATCAATTAAATCTGGCTTCGTAGTAGTTTCATATTTTTCTTTCAAATTATCCACACTGCTACTGTTTCTACTTGGAGATAAAGTACGATGTAACTTAGCGTAGGCAGTTTTATTTATCAAATTTTTTTGTGTATTCGGATCCCTCCTGAGAATAACCAAGTCATCTGTATCTGCATTACTCTTGTCGTCAGTGTTTATTTCGGTTATTTCTATCGTGGTGACGGATGTAAAATATTTCTTTTCAATTACTTCTTTGTTATCATCCGTACTAGTTAAGTTTGAAGCACTTTTAATATAACTACTTTCGTTATTCTCAGCAAATGTATCATCATGTTTAGGTTTAGATATTGGCGACTCCATTTTGATTACTGCTTTTAAGGCAAGGATACCTTCTCGTCGTTAGTTTCTCCTGTAACAAAGAAAATAATATTACAAATTTTATAAAACGTTAATTTTAATAACATACAGGGTGTCGCGCTTAAATGTGATACAAGCCTGTAACTCCTTTATTTGTTGGCAGATTTCAAAATATTTTTTTTAAAATGTAGGGTAACAAAAAACTCCATCTACGTGTGATACTGCTTTTTTATTAGTGCAATACACGGCTACCTAGGATGCGTTTTTTAACGTCAAAAACTGCTAATTGTTATTAGCATTATCAAAAATTTATTACATATTCTTATTCAGCATCCCTTAAAATGTCTTATCACCAAGTTTCATGAAATTCGGATCATCTTCAGGTGAGCATCCTATGTTACATGCCTATAACTTTATTTTTGGCCCGATTTAAAACAAAAAAAAGGTTTTTGTACCGTAAAAACTCAAACAAAGTGTTTTATAATTTTATTATTATTAGTAAAATATGGATTATAAATTTTAAAATATGGATAAAATCATCATGGAGTGCTCACCTGAAGAGTTACAGGCTTGTATCACATTTAAGCGTGACACTCTATATACATACAATTGGTACATCATTTTCAAAAGACATACGACAAGTAAATAAAAGATAAATAAAAATAGAATAATCGCTGGAAAGCTTGTATTGAATTTATCTATAGATAAGATAAGTAAAAAACACACAATAGAATTTACCAAACTTCAATATATTTGTAAATATCACTAAATGGTAGCGGGATAATAACTGATGCAGATTTGAATTGGATATAACTAAATTATTGACCACATTTGTATTTCTATATTTGTAGAACGATATGGTTAATTTTGATGCGGTTTTTCGCATTCGTTCGAAAAATTCATTGACCATCGACTGTCGTAAATATATTTATAAATTATGGTTGTCTCTTTTATCTACAGGGTGATTAACCACTCAATTACATTTTTGTTAAATACCATCGTCCAAAAAAAAAAAAATTTCAATTTTTTGTAGCATATACCGGATTAATTTTACAAGACAAAAAACTTTTTTTATTTTTGACTTTGTTATTCTTTACGAAAATACCTGCTTTATTATAAAATACGATTGCAATTAACAAATATGAAAGTTTATGTACAAGGAGCCGCAAAAGCTTGAATAATGTGAAAGAGACTCAAGAGTAAAGTGCCTTTAAGGTTATTGTTATAATAAAATACCAAATAAAAAAGTTTCTTAGAATCGCCCAGTAAACACCAATTTAAAATTTTTTTGCAAGATTTTACTGGGTGGAATTTATGTTTTTGTTTTTTTTGTTATTCGAAGCGGATTGATATGGATAAACTTTCTTAATCAAGAATAACTTTTTATCATGCATCTAAAAATAAGAAAGTTCTTCCATGTTTGTTAATCCGTATCGAATAAAAAAAATTCACCCTGTAAAATTTTGTAGTAAAATTTTAAATTCTTATTTACTGGGTGATTTTAAGGAATGACTTTATTTAGGATTTTACCGTAACATTAAAACTGAGAGTACTTTATTCTTGAGACTTTTTCACATTAATCCAGTTTTGGGCTACCTGTAGGCAAACTTTCATATCTCTTAATTACAATCGTGTTTATCAAGAAAGCAGGCATTTTTCATAAGGAATAACTTTTTGTTGTAAAATCAAAAATGAAAAAGTTTTTCTTCTTGTAAAATCAAACCGGAGACACACTGTATATTTATATGTTGCAAGGTTTTGAAAAAGACGACTGTAAATTTTTTTTACAGATTTGCTATTTTCAGTGGTAGGTACCATTTGTTACAAACAAAATGCAATTTTTTACATTTTAAGTATTTTAATACGACTGTCTACTTTTTTGTATGTTTGGGGCCCACAAATATTCCTGGAACCCAGGTCTTTTCTGATGGAGTCTCATCAATGGAGTTGTGTATAGGTGAATTGAGTTATATCGACTTAACATATGTTGTCTAGTATCGGTAATTCATTGAATTTCACTGTTTTCCGGAATACTCTGTATAATCAATATTTTAGAAATTGAAATAGATGTTTTAAACTTACTATGTAGTTATTATATACAATATGGTGATAATGCGTGAAACAAATTCAATAAAACTTTCCAGGAAGGTTTTTGCAAAAAATCCACAGATGTGTCAATTTTGTTTTTCAAAAAAGCATCTTTTCTGAAAAATTGCTTTCTTTAATTGTGTTCGGCATTTGTTTAAATAACAACGTACATTATTTTTCATGGATTCGTATAAAGAACTCTTTTCTCCATACGCTGGCATGTTGAAGAGGAATGTTTTCATGATATTTGACTACAAAGTTTCAGTCGTAATCAAAATTTTTAACATTTAATTTAAGTTTTTTAGTCTATTTTAAGATCGCCCTCAGTGTAATATAATTATTATCTAATTAATTTAAGATTTTTTAATAGATTATGTAGTAATTTTTTACTTTCATGACAATTTTATTTTATTTTAGAATGCATTTTGTTTTTGAATCGAAACATTTTTATTTAAAATTCTTTTTAAGTTGTGAAGTCTATCATTTCTTATCTGCCCCAGCTCATATTTTTTTGTCGGATATCATTAGACGTTTAAATTATAGATGCGGCGATATGGATATCGTAGTCAAGCTTATTTTTCTAATTTTTAAAACGACTTATTTGAAGACAAATATCTCGAAAACTTTTCTCTCTAACGTGCCACATTTTTTATACCAGCATATGTAAAAAGCATTCTCTGACTAATCCATACAAAAATATACAGGTTGTCATTTAAAAAAAAATGCCGATGACATCATAGCTCGAAAACAAAACACAATAAAAAAATGCCTTTATCAGAAAAGATGCATTTTTTTAAAAACAAAATTGACCTATCAGAGGACTTTTTGCGAAAACCTTCCTGGAAAGTTTTATTGAATTTGTTCCACCACACTGTACCATTTCTCACAGTTTCAATTACGTGTGGCAAATATTGAACTCCCCCAAAAGATACATGATATTAATATTAGTTAGGCAACCAACTATACATCCTATAGTTATGGTATTTGCATATTCTCGAAAATGGTTTATGTTTTAGAGGTAATATTTTGTTATTTGCAGGGACAAAAAAAACCTTGTGCTTTGGGATTTTGTACTGTTCTATTAAATTAAATAATTTAGAACATTATTTAAAAATAATTCAGTAGATAGCAATAAATTTTTACCTCAGTTTAAACAAAATAAATTAAAATTATAGCTTAAGAGCATTTCCAAAAAGGACCACAAAAAAACATTTCTACACAGAAATATAAATATAAACAAACATTTAAACAATTTTTTTTTTTTTTAGCTAAGGAGTTTCGTATCCACAATCTCTTAATGTAGTTTTATTAGTCGGTTTGGATAAAAAATTAGTAAAGAAAACCTCAAATTCTCATTTAGGCGACGTTTCGACAAAATTTATTGTCTTCCTCAGGACTACAACATATAACATAAATTATGTATAAATTCAAATAAATAAATAAAGATATAGAACATTAAACACACAGTATGGACTCGATAACAATATTTTAAAAATTGAAAAAATTTAAATTAAAAAGTTCCATAAAAACAAAGTTATAAGTAACAAAACGAGGAAAAATTTATTATTTAAAAGGTAAAAATATTTTTGTTTGAATAAAAAGTAACAAAAATTAATAAAATATTATATTAAGAAATCACGCTTACCTAATGAGGTCTTTGGTTATATAATAAATAAATAATAACGTCACTTATAATAACAGGATTATTTTGGACAAACAATGACCTTTGCGTAATAAATTAATGGTTTTTTTTTAACTATTTCCAATGCAGGTCAATATGAGTGTAAAGGCAAAACAGAAATGAACCAATATATTAAATGAATTTTTAATACACATGAATATCAGTCCCTTATCAGAGTAACAATGAAAGAACTATACTAAAAAATTATTAGTAATCACAAAAAGACATACCGAATTGTTCTTATTTTCATGTAAAAAAGTTAGTAAACATGTATGTATATTTTTTTATAAACATTTATTATTGTAATAATTCTACATGGGCTATAATTTTACAAAGTTAGCTATTAAGTTATTGTATATTCTGCTCAAATTTTCCGTATCTGTTTTTTTATTAACAGTATTATTGTGTTTGTTAATAAGTATCATCTCGCTAATCAATCGTTTTTTGTAGTTGTGTTCATTGTCTAAAATGTTGACATTGTCGAAAATAAACTCGTGGTTTAACTCGAAATGATGAGATGCTAGAGCAGTTTTTTTCTTTTTTTGTGAATGTGTCTTATGTTACACGAGCATTTGTGTTCCTTAATTCGATTTTTTAATAATTGTTTAGTTTGTCCAATATATATAGCCCCACAACTGCACGGAATTTTGTAAACTACATGTGATTTATAATCTAATATTAATTTGTCTTTCATTGTCGAGTATAAATTTCCCACTTTTTTAATATGATAGAAAACAATATTGGAATGTTCATTCGTTAGAATTCTTTTAATCTGTTGTGAGAGGCCTTGTACATACGGTAACTTGAAGGCCTCTCACAACAGATTAAAAGAATTCTAACGAATGAACATTCCAATATTGTTTTCTATCATATTAAAAAAGTGGGAAATTTATACTCGACAATGAAAGACAAATTAATATTAGATTATAAATCACATGTAGTTTACAAAATTCCGTGCAGTTGTGGGGCTATATATATTGGACAAACTAAACAATTATTAAAAAAATCGAATTAAGGAACACAAATGCTCGTGTAACATAAGACACATTCACAAAAAAGAAAAAACTGCTCTAGCATCTCATCATTTCGAGTTAAACCACGAGTTTATTTTCGACAATGTCAACATTTTAGACAATGAACATAACTACAAAAAACGATTGATTAGCGAGATGATACTTATTAACAAACACAATAATACTGTTAATAAAAAAACAGATACGGAAAATTTGAGCAGAATATACAATAACTTAATAGCTAACTTTGTAAAATTATAGCCCATGTAGAATTATTACAATAATAAATGTTTATAAAAAATATACATACATGTTTACTAACTTTTTACATGAAAATAAGAACAATTCGGTATGTCTTTTTGTGATTACTAATAATTTTTTAGTATAGTTCTTTCATTGTTACTCTGATAAGGGACTGATATTCATGTGTATTAAAAATTCATTTAATATATTGGTTCATTTCTGTTTTGCCTTTACACTCATATTGACCTGCATTGGAAATAGTTAAAAAAAAAACCATTAATTTATTACGCAAAGGTCATTGTTTGTCCAAAATAATCCTGTTATTATAAGTGACGTTATTATTTATTTATTTGACGATTATGATTATATTGACAGAAAACCAAAGACCTCATTAGGTAAGCGTGATTTCTTAATATAATATTTTATTAATTTTTGTTACTTTTTATTCAAACAAAAATATTTTTACCTTTTAAATAATAAATTTTTCCTCGTTTTGTTACTTATAACTTTGTTTTTATGGAACTTTTTAATTTAAATTTTTTCAATTTTTAAAATATTGTTATCGAGTCATACTGTGTGTTTAATGTTCAATATCTTTATTTATTTATTTGAATTTATACATAATTTATGTTATATGTTGTAGTCCTGAGGAAGACAATAAATTTTGTCGAAACGTCGACTAAATGAGAATTTGAGGTTTTCTTTACTAATTTTTTATCCAAACCGACTAATAAAACTACATTTAAACAATTGTCATCCAACTAGACACTGTTGTAAACAAACATTTTAATCTTCAGTGCCTGTTTGCAGGGTTTGGTTGGATGTCAATTGTTCAAGTTTTTATTTATGTGTAAATATATGTATTTTTTATAATATATAATTTTCGTTCTTTTTCGGAAGTGGTCAAGCCTTAATTTTAATTTATTTTATTTAAACTAAGGTAAGAATTTATTTTTATCCACTTAATTATTTTTAAGAAAGGTTCTTGATTGTAGCTCTGATGATAAATTTTTTTTATTGAAACGTCGGAAATAATTTAATAAATCAGTATAAAGTCCAAAAGCTCAATTATTTATTTTACCCATGTAAATATATTACATGGAGGAGACCATAACTTTTAATATATATTGATAAATATTGTCTACAATTATATATTTGTGTTATCTTAAATATTTTCTCGTACATTATTTTGGGTATTAGGCTCCTATCCCACAAATTATTGAAAAAAATTGTTAAATAAACCTCTGCGCAAAAAGGATCAGTAAGAGGTTTTTTTTTAACAAATTGTTTGCCGATCCAAAAACCGTCGCACCTAAAAAAAACATAAATATTTTAGGTTAGAAAAGTTGACATTTTGGATTTGGTCTGATTCTGTTTTCAAATATAGGTAATAAAAAAAATTGCTTTAGTAGTAGGTATTTCACTGAATCAATGTAATGTTTAACATTGATGATGTCTCTTTATTTCCTCAGAAATTAAATAAACTTTTCAGATTCTGATAAAAAATCTGTTTCTGAATTCGTCATTATACAAGGTGCCCGATAATAGCTTGGATATAGAACTACCTGAAATTCTAGAGGTTAAAATATGTTCCATTTAGCAGTAATCGAACTTCAAAATTGTTAAAAGCAATGTTTTTCTAAATATTTTTCGGATAGCGATTTGAAGAATACTTGGTGTAGTGTTAGAACTTTAAAATGACCATTTTCTAACGGCTCGTCTCAATTAGATCAGAAATGTTGAAATTCAAAAAAAAAGTGTAGACCTAAATCTAACCCAATTGTTTCGAATCCTCACTTTTGTCTTTAACTACAATATTCTGGACTAATCTCAGAAAATAGTTTATTTAGTAACATTAAAGAAATACGCTAAACGCAAAAATCTTGTAGCTTTTATTGTTTACGTAAGATATGTTTAATAGGCACAGATTACCACCAATATGCAAAGATTAATCCTACTAAAAAAATTAAATTTTACTCTTCTCAACATTTTTTTTTATTCTGAAGATAGGTCCAGCTTTTTGTATACTTCAGAATGGCTCTTTAGATTTTGACCACATACACATTTTCTTTCATCGCAAAGAAATAAATCACAAATCTGGTAAAGTAGTGGCCACTTAACGGGAGAATCTTGTCCTCTGCCAATTCATCTGGCTGGATATTCCTCATTTACAAATTGTCTTACATTTCATGCAAACTGAAACGGTGTACGCATGAAACACGTCTCTTGTCTAGGATATATGGCAATTTTTTTAATTAATTCAAGGAGATTGTTTCGTAGGATATTAAAATAACTGTTACCCTTAAACGATCCGGCAATCTAAATGTCCCAATCAAAAAGTTATCAACAATTCCTAACCACACGTTAATCTCGAATTCCTTCTGGTAATGTACCTCCATAATTGCATGAGGATTTTCATCTGCATGCACATGTTGGTTATGAAGATTTGTGACACCACATCTCGTCAAATATGATTTCTCCGTAAAAAGGTTTTTTTTTTTGAAAAAACACATCATTTGTTCTTGCCCTGAAATGGCTTGTGATCATTCGAGAAGAATTTGAGCCGACATGTTTCCCGATGTCGCAATCAATATTAGCAAACCGTTTGCCCGATTGGTGTTTGATTATTAGGAACCATTTCCTGATACACACGGACACTCTCGTGGTAACTGCGTTCAAAAAATCCTAGAACAAGTAACACAGAACTACTCTGCAAAACTGTTCTGGGAAAACATTTTAGAATCAACTCGACAGTTTATATAATTATATCAGAAATAAGTGGTCGTCAATTTAGTGTTCGTTTCTAAATGAATCATTTTTCCAGGAATGATTCAGAATATTACAGTCAGTGACAAAAGTGAGTTTAGAAGTAGGGTTAGAAATATTTTTTTTCCATCGAAATTCTCCAAGACGTCAACAATTTACAAGATTCAAAAAGTTTTTGTGAATAAAGTGTTTTTCCAATAGAAAATCTTAAATCTGTGTCTACACTAAAAAAAAAAAAATGTGAGGCAATTTGTTCATGGGAGTAGTTTTTGATTTTCTACATTTCTGAAAAATTTAAACGGGTATTCGAAACTGGTCAATTATTTTAGTAACTTTGAGACTTAATTACGGCCAAATTAAGTATTTTGGTATAGGAATAGGTAACTTTAGTTAAATCGACTTATTTTGATATCAAGAAGTGGTTTTATGTCCATGGGCCACTCTGTATAAAAGTTTGCATTTGTCTTAAACGATTTTTTAAATATCTTCGTTGAAATGTTTAACCTGCTTGAACTGATCGTTTTAATTGTTTCACATTGTATCTTTTTCTTTATTTTTAAAGTGGGGAAAAGTTCCAAATCTCGAATTACAGATTTTCTTCGATGAATGAAGATATGTAAACATATGTATAAACAAATGAGGTTCATATAAAATAGATACACATGAAAAACTTAAATAATTTAAACGTAGCTATCACAATATTGCAGTATGAAGACAACAAATCAAATGAATTTACTAAACCAAACATTTTGAATTTTCATTAAAAGAAATTTTTAAGCTGGAGGTACCGTGCGTTGTCGTGGTTCTAGATTTAATTCTTTTTAGCTTATGCCGTCGTCAATCACTCTGCACCTAGTATGTATATTTTAAATTATTCAGAAGTAGTAATTGTGACTTAAGTAATACTAATTAGGTGCTTTGAAACATTCAATGGTAGTTCTTAAAAGTATTAGTCATTTCATTTCATTACTATTCCATTACTTATTATGCTGACCTTTTAATTTTATAAATGAAGACTTGTTGAAACGCAACCTTCGCGTATTTTTGATAGTATTCTGTGAAAACACATTTTAATAATTATTATATAAAACAATACATGATCTACACTAGAATATGCAAAATATTATTTACTAAACATTAAAAGAAAAAAACCAATATATGTACATAGGGAGCTAAAATTATTTAATGCCAAACCTTTTAATGTTACAATTATATTGTGGATAGGTAAAACATTGTAACTCAAAATTTTCGAATTTGTGATTTTAGCAGCAATTGCGTAAAATTGTCTGTTCTGTGGTGTTAGATGTACATATTTTATTCCAAAATGTCTAGTAACAATTTTGTATTATCATTATCGATTAAAAGGCAGTTGGTTGCGGTTCAAAGGTAACTTATTGAAAATGACAATATTTCACTAACAGTGTTTTACATTTTCACGGTATACCTAATTACGTATATAGCCGAGTGGGTATACTGCTTATAGCTATTTACTCGGTACCGAATGTCGACGGTTCGAATCCATTCCGGAGTTAGAAATTTTATTTGTAATTTGTTTTGGATTAAGATGGGAGAGAACTGCGATGCCCTAAATGTGGTTCAGACTCCACAATAAACTGTAGTAATAAACTCTTCACTCAACACAAAATCCTAGGATTTTCTGGGAGTTATTTCGGTGACCTGAGAGACGGTAACAAAAAATTTTAATTAAAAACATAGGTCTGATCAATACTGTAGACATTTAAAAGTAACATAATTTTTTGTGTTACTGTAGTTTTAAAGCATTTTCCGTGGTTTAAATGTTACTAGCTTATAGTTTATTAGATTTAAATATATATATATATATATATATATATATATATGTATATATATATATATATATATATATATATATATATATATATATATATATATATATGTATATATATATATATATATATATATATATATATATATATATATATATATATATATATATATATAGAGAAATTTTTGTTTTCCTATTTTATTTTCGCGGCTATCTGTAGCTCGAGCTTCCGAATTTGTTCGCGAAGATTTTTACACTCACTGTTTGTGGTAACCCGTGCTACCTGTCTTCTTGGGTTGGTCTACTGGATTTATTTATTTATTTATTTATTTTTACATTATTCCGCAGGTCGAAAAATCCAGTTACAGAATAGGAAAAATACAAAAAAAAGATATAAGTATACACTTAATCCATCAACACTGATATTTGACAAGATAAATATGAGTATACACAGAGACAAATAGAATAAGGAATATGCTAAAAAGTCAAAGAAAAAAGAGAAAAAAAATTAGGAAAAAATATAATAACATGGAACCAACCAGAAAGAAGCGAAGAAATAGGCAACTATAAATTCAACTTTTTAATTGACTGGATATTACAGGATATAATGTCGATTGGGCAATTTTGAGAGTTATAATTATTATACATATAGTGCAGAGGATATTTTTTTATATTCGTTCGTGCAATTGATAAATAAAACAAATTTCTATGTGTTGCCTCAACTCTAGGAGTATGAAAATTTACCATACCTAAAATCTGGGTACAGTTTATATTGTTATGAATGATCTTATGCAAAAAAATCAGATATGCTTTTATGTTCAAGCGAGTCAAAACCAAAATTTGCGAGAAGATCGTAATGAGGGAAAACAATAGCTGGATGTTCCCCTTCTGTTCTAAACTTGGCATATTTTAAAAATCTGCGCTGAATTCCTTCCAAATTATCAATATGTGTTGCGTAATTAGGACACCATATGATTGATGCATATTCTGAATTACAGCGGACAAAGGTGGTATATAGTAGTTTCAGTGTATGAATGTTCTGAAAGTTACGGCTATTTCTGATACTAAATCCTAGAGCTTTGTAAGTCTTTTTGACAATATAAGTAACGTCTATTAAAGGACAACTTTTAATCAAAAATTACTCTCAAATCACAGAAAGTATCAGGTCTTGAGAGAGTATGTTATTATCGAGAGAATAATCGAAATGTATCAAAGATTCTTTGGTGGAGTACGACACTGCGTTACATTTTTTGATATTTAAATATAAACTATTCTTTATGCACCAGTCCTTGACAAAAATTAAATTTTGTTGCAGTTCGAGACAGTCATCAATACTTGCAACTCTGCAAAATGATCAGCATATAATAGGCATAAAATCAACAATATCATTAATAAATAAAACAAAAAAAGAGGTCCTAATATCGATCCCTGGGGAACGCCCAAAGTAGCAGATACTTCGACAGAATTGCAACAACGATGTACTACATGTTGGATCCTATTTGAAAAATAAGATTTTAGAAACATCAAGAAGTCTTGACACTGACGTAGTTTTCCACGAAACACCAAAACACTATACTGCACTTGAGTGCAGTATATATTGTTCTGGTGTTTCGTGGAAAACTACGTCAGTGTTATCTTCACATCAAAGGTTCCAACCCACTCCAGGATAAGGAAGTCTTGAGAGGAAGCAAATGTATTCAACTTATTTAATAACATATCATGGTCAATTCTGTCAAAAGCCTTTGACAAATCAGTATAAATCACGTCGCGTCGGCTTGAAATCCCTCATCGATGACATCAGTTAAAATTTCTGTTATACAAAATAAGTTTGTTACAGTTGATCTGTCTTCAACAAAACCATGTTGAGCCTCTGTGATCAAGTGTTTGCAATGAGAAAATGTGTGATCAAATAATAGCATTTCAAAACATTTTGCAAAGGTTCAGATTATGATAATCCGACGATAGTTACCAATTTCATACCGAATTGCAGGTGAATTTAGTTAATCATAGTTACTAAAATTTTTAACAAGGTGGTCATTATTATTAGTAGTAGTGTTATAGGATTGCTGAAAAAAGTGTGCAAATGAATAGAATAGTTCTTCTGGATCCGAAAGATTTATATTATCAACGGTCAAATTATTAGGTATACTTATAATGATATATCTAATAATTAAAGTTCTCTTTATTAATAAATTTGCAGAAATTAAAGGATCTTTTACTATATTATTTTCCAAATCAGCTAGATACTCGAAATCTTTAAATGACTTTTCGAAGTCGGTTTTGAATTTACGCCAAGGTTGTTTAAATTCATGATAGAAAGTGAAATCATTAGAATTTTTGTACTTTTTCCAGAGTAACAGCTTTCTCTTAATGTCTTTTATTATGGAATAACTGAACCAGGGTGGATAATTGTGACTTGGTGCAATTAATTTCGGCACATGGGTGGGTAAAGATTATGTCCAATTGATTCTAAAACAATAGTGTAGACAAATCAACATTTACACAATTATCTAGAAAGCTCCAATCAGTTTCAAGTAAACATTGATATAGGTGAGGAAAATTGACTTTCTTAAAATTATGCTTATGTGAGGATTTGTTAGGTTCTTTATGGCCTAATTTTACCTTGAAAATTTCACAGCATATTTATCAGCCAGTTCTGCAATTTTGTCAAGTTCTACGTTACCCTGGGTGACAAATATGGCTTACGTTGATGTAGGAAGGCGGTTTTGCCAGGGGGTTTGTAAAAACTCTCTGAAACAGTGGTTTCGTATATGTCTGAGGAATTCTAATGGAGTCCTGTCGCCTATCTCTTCGTGATCGAGTAGTTGTTTAGGACGTTGTTCTTGAGAGGTGAACATACTTTTGATTAACTCGGCTTTGATTTTGTCGAATTTGTGCATATCTGGGGGATTAGTGATAATGTCTTCTACCTCTTGTGCGATTTTTGTTGTTTAACTGCAATATAACGTGGTAGAATTTTGTTAAGTCTACTATCACCCCTCACAGCTTAAATTGTCCTTCAAGTTGGCAAAGCCAATGCGCCGGTTTCTCTAGCCAAAATGGCGGAACTTTTACTGCCACACGATTTGCTTCACGCACGGTTTCTGAAACACGCTGTTGCCGTAGAATCGACATTTTGTTTCTTTTTATCGCTTGAAGCACTAACTTACTAGCACGCGAACTCCTTCTGATTATGTCGGCATCACCAATTGTATGTAGCGTTGATACTACTAAATAAAGCTGCAAATCAGGAGAAGTTACTTATTAACAAAAACAAAATAAATTTACAGTTGCATGAACCTATTGTGTGTATCTTTCGATATTTGTGATTTATTCTCTATGTGTTTGGCCCGGTTTTCATTGCATAGTTAGCAAAATTATCTGTCGATTAGTATGAAATGGGTGAATTCTATTGGCCGAGAAGTCACTAACTGACGGATTATTTAGCTAAACAAGTAATGATAAACCGACTCTTAGTGAGATAAGTTATTTATGCAAAAGGGTTGAATGCGCATATATTAAGAAACCGCTATTGTAAACAAATAATTATTCATTATCGTTTTTTAGGAAGGTACGTTTATTGTGAAATCCCGATTATAAAAATAAATCATTTATTATCGCGTTTCGGGAAGGTCCGTTACACATCCTGTAGTTATTTTGAAATTACATTTTTACACCAATGCGGAAAGAATTATAATTCATATTGAAATAAACTAAATATGTTTCATTCTGTCCTATAAACAAGGAAATAAAAATATAACATTGCATGTAAAGAAACATTTAAGTAAGCGATGATGACAGGCATAATATAAAGACGTCTTGTATTTATTTATGCACGTATTAGTGCTATATTTAGTACAAGGTACGCACAACATATGTATTTCTTAAATAGTCTACATGTTAGGGTAAATACATTTCTATATCCGACTAGTTCCTAAATACTATAAGTAAGGCGCTTTTTGACACCCTTTTGATCTAATTTAAAAATTTTAGTAATTATGTTATCTCGTATTGTGTTTTTAGCGACAAGATGCTAATGAATATTACAAAAGAGCTACATCCCTCACACTCACCACAAGTAAAATGTGCTTGTCTACGTATGCTGTAAATGTAAAGCAAAAGACAAATCTCAAAGAGAAGCTCTGTAGCCAGCCAGTACAGATTGATTTTTTAATTGATACACTTTAATATTAAACTACGAAAGCACAATAGGGAACTTGCCTATAATTTTAAAAATAAAATAATACTAAAAAAACATAGCGTAACGTTGTAATAAAACGTGTACTTCACAAAAAAAATAAGATTTCTAATTCCACGCGATCAGTATGAAGGATCTAAACAGCGATAAAATTAAAGTGGCCCGAAACGAGCTACTATTGACTGTGACGTCACACCATACAATATTCCGTAGTCGTCGCGCCGGGAAGCAACACAATCAGATGTTTACCAATTCCAATTCCAATTTAAAATCTTTATTCACAATTAAGTAGATTATTTACAACTTGTATGGGGTACAGAGTAAGATTTATATTAATATATACATATATACAGAAAAAAGAAAACTAAAAATCAATTCATTCATAAAATACTTAAAAATAATAATACAAACAAATTAACAATGACATTCTATATAAACATATGTACAATATGGTGTTATTAGACTGTGGTTGATTTGTTAGTGACTGTTCTGGTATAAATATATAATTGTGTTTTATAGTACCGCTTATTGTAGTTGTACAGATATTTTAAAATGACTGATCAAGGTTTTTCAAAGGGCGAATCTGATAATTTGCCTAAAGTGGATATGTTTATGGTAGCATCTTTTATACAAAATAGTGAAAGTTTTTGCCTTGGAGAGGTCCGCAGGGACAAGGCAGAGAAGTATGTATTTTTTTAGCTTTTAGTGATAATTTATAAACATAAAATAGTTATGATTTGATCACGGAATAAAAAGAAATAACTACAAAATGCTTAGTCGCAACTAAGCATTTTTAGGGTAATTCTTTACAACAGCCACTTCTATATTTTTCGTGTTTTTTTTTGTACACACGCGTAAAGTGTCTCTATAGAAGACATTTGCTGCAAAGGAAATGTTGCGCAAATGTATAATTACCTATCGTAAGTATTTTCGTACTATGTTTTGAGGCAAGGGAAATAAGTGATTGTGTTGTGTTATCATTCACATAATAGATAAATGTAAGATTTGAATAGAATAAATTAAAGGGCAAGGGAAAGGTATATGCAATATACTATATATACTAGAGGTAAACATGTTACTCTTCGCAGACAGTAGTGTTATTGAACTTTTATATAATTGTTGCACATTCTGTAGGATACTCTTCGCAGTTTTTTGAAAAGAATCTTGTGTTTGTCTTATAAACTCCATTCTTACAATACCTAATGTATTGACTACATATTTAATTTTCTCTCCCGATGGTGCCGACTGTATTGGCGAAACGCGTGGCAGTATATTTTATAGTATAAACTAAGATTCATTCTTACAATACCTAATGTATTGATCACATATTTAATTTTCAATTTTTTTTCATCTCCCGATGATGCCGACTGCGTAGGCGAAATTTGTGGTAGTACAGCATTTTGGTGTCTATAGAAAATTACTTCAATTTTAGTGGCACATTGAAAATTGCAACCCGCTGTAGATTCATATTTTTAAATAAAATGTCCTATAACTTTTTTATTTACAATTTGATTTTTTTCAAAAACAATGGATTTCTTCCTCTAGCTAACGCTAACTTATAGCCCAAATTTCAATTCGATCGGACTTTTCTTTCTTTAGTTATCGTGCTTACAAGTGACGGACGGACAGACGGACGGACAGATGAACAGACGGACATTTTGAAAGTTGTTCAGAATTCGATGACGAACGAAATGATTTTTTCTCTGCGAGCGATATTAACGATTTTAAAAATGTCCCGATCAAATGCAATATACTCTTCGTAATCGTATTTGCGTAGAGTATAATAATAAATAGCTGTTTACTTTCGCACCAGGAAATTACCTTTACTTAGTATCACTAAATTACATTCTATCTACTAATCTTATAGCTGTTTACTTTCGCACCAGGAAATTACCTTTACTTAGTATCACTAAATTACATTCTATCTACTAATCGTATTTTCTAACATTGTATACACATTCTTTCTTTAATCCTACCCTAATTAAAATTCAATAATTCGGAATATTTTATTGCCCGCCTGCGAAAAACTAGTAGATAGACATATAGTATTTAATAATGTACTTACATTAAAATGATCTTCACACACATGTAGAGACCTACTGCTCTGTGAAATGTCTTTTTCATTTTTTCTACACGCTTTTAACCATTTTGATCGACGATTCATATCTTCTGGCAATATTATAAATATTTTATCTGGCACTTTCACTCTAGTATTCTTACACAACGGTACAATGCAATATTTAAAATAAGGAGTTTTTGTTTCCATTTTAAGTATACACTTTAAATTTATCTGAAATCAAGCGGTCGAGTGCTGGGATCTCCGTCGTCGCTTGTAAATTGTATGGTGTGATGTCACGACTACTCCCGCGCTTTTGAACCTGTTTGAAATGGTTCGCTCGCGCGCGAAACTTTAATAATTTATAACAAATTTATTATTGGGAATTAAGACATCATATTTTGCATATCTTATTTTTTAGTATTGTAGAACATTTTTATGAAGTAAAAAAAAATGTGCAAGTTCCCTATTGTACAAAACATACTCTAAATTTGAGGCATAAATCTGCATCTTTAGATGAGTTGTGAAAAGATTTTTCCTTATTTTCACATAAGCAATAAATTGCACCATTTTTTAAATTTTCTCGACGCCACTGTAGTATACGGAAAAAAGTGCCTGAAGTGAATGTAAAGGTTGTTTTTTCATAACTTTACAAACAACCAAGATATTGACATGTGTCTAAAAGTCGAAAAATCGAACTTTTTGTTTATAACTCGAAAACAAAAGAACGATAACAAATTTTTGTTTTCGCTAGTGAATTTGTCTCAAAAAAAAAGATATTGAGAATGTGTCTTCCATTTTTTGTATCTCTTACAGTTACCGAGTTACCCTATACAAACATCGAAATTTGCCCACCCTATATGTGTGGATTTATGTTGATGAAGCCATGGACTTTTAGGGATATAAAATCGTTAATGTTATTATGCATATTTTATGTGTTCTTCAGAGTGAACATCACCTGTTGATATGTAGTAAACGTCTGTTGCAAACCAATGCACGAACAGTTGAGAAAATAGTGCTAAATGCTTTGTGTAATAATGGTGTTAAAAGTGAAAAATTTGTATCAGACGCAGAGGCATATATACTGTGTTCCAGGATAGATGTAACAAGAGGTGTAATGGACAAAAAAATTCCAAATTTTGGAATCACACTTCGGGAATGAGTCCTGCTTGGTATATCAAAAATAAATTGAGTCGGTGTTGTATAATAGGGTGTTCCATGTATATTTCTAAAATTTTTCACTAATAAATTACCTTTATTTCCCAATTGATAAAAGAATGTCATTAAAAAAAGTTGTTTAGAATGCAATTTGTGCTTACTTAGAAATATAAACCTACTTTGTTGGAACTGCAGATTTTTCAATAATAGTCAGTTTTTTTATTGAAAATAAGATGATAGTCACAAAAGTATCCTGCCTCCCCTGTTAAACCTGAGAAGTAAATGAAATATAAGCAGCTTGACAAACGAACGTATAAAATGGGCATAAAACGGTTAATACATTACCTCTTGGCTCCGCGACATTTTTTAACACAGGCGAAGAATCGAACATCCCCGGGAAATTCCTGGTCAAGCGCTATAATGTATAAAACACTGCACACAAAAGTATCCGGCCAGTTAATTATATAACGTCTAATTATACGATTATTGATTACTGAAGCAAACAAAAACTGTTTATCGAGGTGTTGTCGTTGTAGCCTGGTAGCATTATATAGTAAATGATTGTTTCCATAAAAATGCCAAAAGTTCGCGAAACAACGTTACTAGAGCGACAACATGTTATTTCGTTAGCCGAAAAAGGTCACTCATAACGGAAAATTAGCAAAGACATTGGAATACCACGAAGTACAGTGCAAGATATAATAAAGAAATATCAATCCGATAAAATATTGGCAAACAGACCACGAACAGGACGACTCAAGATATTAACTGTAAGAGAAGGCAAATTGTTAAACACGTAAAACAAAATCCGTCTACTAGTGCTGGAAAAATATGTGCTGAGATTCAGGAAACCACTGGAGAGAAGGTCAGTACTGAAACCGTTCGCCGAACGTTAAGGCAAAACAAATATCACGGTCGGGTTGCAAGAAAGAAGCCGTGGATTAGTAATGTAAATAAACAAAAACGAGTAGATTTCGCCCAAAAATATGTTGATGAGCCAGAAACCTTCTGGGATCGCGTCATATTTAGCGACGGGGCGAAATTTGAGGTATTTGATTCATCCCGAAGGCAAATTGTATGGAGAAAACCGGGAACGTCGTTTAATAAAGAAAATCTGCAACCCACTGTTAAATATGGAGGTGGGTCTCTGATGGTATGGGGATGTATGGCGACTGTGGGAGTAGGCCAACTCCATTTTATTGAAGGAAAAATGGATCAATATGTTTATATCAATATATTAAAGCAGCATTTACGATCTAGTGCTGAAAAATTAGGTTTGGAGGAAAAATTTATTTTTCAACAAGATAATGACCCTAAACATTGTGCTCGAAAAACCAAGGAATGGTTGCTTTACAATGCGCCGAGACAACTAAAAACACCGCCTCAGTCACCCGATACCAACCCCATAGAGCACTTGTGGTCTGAATTAAAACGCTCTTTGCAAAACCATAGGATTACCAATAAAGAGGATTTAAAACAACATCTGATAGCAGAATGGAACAAAATCAAGCCAGAATTAACCCGTAAGCTTGTACATTCAATGCCTAACAGACTTAAAGCTATTCTTAAGTCTCGAAGATATCCAACAAAATATTAACTTTGACTGTTTAAACTGTTTAGTTATTCTTTATACCGCATTGTTTATGGTGGCCGGATACTTTTGTGTTTTAGAATATGACATTTTTGTCGATTTTTTCGAATTGTGTTTCTTTTGTTAGGATTTTATAAATAGGCTAATAAAGCATAATAACCATAACTAACTTAGTACATTTCTTTTGCTTACTAGTCATTCATCACTACTTAATTACTTAATTTGTATCGCTTTTTGGAAATAACTAAGGTGGCCGGATACTTTTGTGACTATCTGTAGGGTGTTCCATGTAAATTTCTAAAATTTGTCACTAATAAATTACCTTTATTTCTCAATATATAAAGAAACGCCATAAAAAAAAGTTGTTTAGAATGCAATTTGTGCTTACTTAGAAATATAAACTTACTTTGTTGGAACTGCAGATTTTTCAATAATAGTCAGTTTTTTTATTGAAAATAAGATAAGACGTTAAGAACAAGAGTTATTTATAATACTAATTTATTTTAGAAAAGATATTTGTGATTTCAGTGTACTATCAACTTGCAAAAATGATTTTTAAAAATTCAAAATAAAATATGAATATATATATTTTTTTGACACATTTGAGTTTTATATAGCACAATTTATTTGTCATAAATTTATTCGACTCTAAGAAACTTCTTGTATATAGTACGCATGAAAAGATGTATCTTAATGAGCAAGTTCTTTTTTTGAAAAACTAAATATTCTCCAGCCACCCTCTAAAAAGTTAATATCTCCTTAACTGGCATTTCCACACTGTCATTTATTAGAATCTTTTTTTTTTTTTTGTTTTGATGTGAGAAATCCTACATAGAACATTTTAAGTGTATTTTTATGTCACTCTTTCAAGTACGTATTTTTATAATTTGCGAAATACTTCGTTATTTCTATTATATTGTAAAAACAACATTTCGAATTTCAACATTTTATCTGGAAACTAATTTATGACACGTTATCTTATTTGTTTGTTTGTCAAAATATAAAGATAAGAGACATATTAATTATCATTTCTATCACAGGGTATTCAAGGTTTTATTAACGGCTAGTATAAGTCAAAAAAATATAATTCATCGTATAAATAAAAAATATTTAATTTCTCTTTTAGTTACTTATTTAAAACATTTAATTAATTTCCACAAATCTCATACTTAAAAAAAACAATTTTTGATTTTAATTTATGCCATATTACTTATCTAAATAGAAAAGATTCAAAAAATTGTCTACACAAATGTTGTTATCGGTAATGTTAAATTGGAGGCCCTTAAACTAAACCCAGACCTGATAGTTTCACTTGGTGAGAGCAAAAGGACGGACACATGTTTTCCTGAAACTCAAAATATTTGCAGGTATAAATGTCTGCTCTAGGCAGTGCCATGGACGTGTTGCTATCACACAATGAAGAGAAGTACTCGTAGACCCATTACATTTGGCGAATTTCATTACAAAAATGGCATTCATCCCGTCTAGTAAAAATGAACAAATAAAATCAGTGTTTGATAAAAGCCTCATTAATGATGAAGACTTTAATTATCTTAAATGGCGAGGAAGATGGTGTACGATTCTTGAGCAAATCTCTCCTGAAGTCTGCTATCTAGAGATATTCCGCCCCGGAGGATGGTCTGGCGGTCACACGTGAGCCGTGGTTGTAGCATACCAGAGAGTTTATGGGAAAGTCAATTCTCTCTTCCTCCCACTCTTCCCTAGTGGGAAGATAGTGAGAAGATGATAGTACATTTCCCTTCCAACCTTAACTGGTCTTTCCCTTCTCTCACCTTTAGGACAGATATGGGGATTTCGCTCACCGCTGGTCCAGCAATTGCTGCGTGACCTTCAGTTCTACCTCAACATCGCCAGCTTAGGTCGCGATAGCCTCATTCTTTATTACCGAGGGAAGCATTGGTAGGCCTAGCAGAACTTCCAGAGTAGCTGTTGGTGTCGTCCTCATTCCATCATACAGTCTCTGGATATTTGCCAGCTTTCGGGTCGTGATTGTCCTGTCCACGCTCGGACACCAGACCTGGAGTCTTGGTTTGATGACCGCCATGTACAGCCAATGTAGGATCTGTTGGTTGAGGACCCAGTTCCTACATACCTTCCGGCGCAATTCCAGAAGGTTGCAATCGACTTTTTGATCTTATGAAGGAAACCAAAGCCTCAAAAAGTTTAGTAGGAGAATATAGATATAAACTACCCCAATTTATTCACGGATACTCTTTGGTCACTAAATTACATGAATGATCATGATATAAATCAAACGTACCTACACAAAGTTGGATCCCGGCCGAATAGAAAAAGTATCATACTGAAATTTTGGATATTAAGGCACCAATTCAAAAATTATTAATTATTGGAACTGTTGTAGAGCCTTGTATATGGACAGGGGTTCTTTATTTGGTTTTAAACACTGCATGCGATCCAACAGGTGGAACGGATACTGCATTATATAATTTCGAAAACGAAGTGGAAAATATAATATATTCGTAATATGAGTTTTAAAATTATCTGTTTTGTATATATCTTGAAACCAGTTCAGACTTTTAAAACAATGTTGCGGTTTTATACTATTTTTAGAGATTATTTAATTAATTTATTAATCATTCAACCAAACAGTGCAACTTCTTTGACCTTTATGAGTAAAATATAATGTTTTAAATAATACCTATGTTCAAAAATGCAATACATGTTTCCCAGTTACTAATTTTGTTATTGTTTATTTGATTTTCCATAAAAATGATTTATGATTGTTTTTTAATTAAGCTATCGATTTAATATTTCACGACATACAAACAGTTTTATGGTAACTTGTAAAATCAATTCAGAGGGAATTTATTTTAACCTAACTTTGCACCTTTTGCCATGACAGGCTCCCATTTTTCTTTCTTTTATATAGATTCAATTGAGCAACACTAGAATAAATATCGAACATTGTAGACAAGGAGACTAATATCAAACAAATCGTCCCGGAAAAATAAATAAAGGTAACTCATAAAATCGCAAATAGGCTATTTGACTCTTATTTTTAAATTATCTTAAAATGTTCATATCGTAGTATTAGTCCACAGGAATTTCTATTTCGCTTAAATGAAATCGCTTTATAGGATAAAATGGCATTCAAAATTTCAAATATATAAATTGGCGCGAAAACAGGAGTCGCCATGTCACTATCTACTGCGACGTCATTCTTGTAGTAAACAAATAAGCGCAAGTAACGCTCGCTATCGTTTTTTTATCATATAACATAATGAGTGCCCATCATTATACGTGGTGTTTGGTGCAGAACTAAAATATTTGCTTTTAAAAATGATTTTCGAAGAAATAAAAAGTTACAAATATGGGCAATATTTCCAGTCAAACCAAAAGCACCGGGTGTGAAATGCATTTTGGGGATGACAAAAATTAAACAAGCCGGTAATAAGTAAAGCAGGCCCGTTGTAAAGCAGTCTATTGAGCGGAGATAGTGAGAGAACCTACAAAATGCGCCGAGAACTAGGAATTTCAACAGGCTTTCAGCGATCAGTAGGTTATCCCGGTTTGTCGCTAGGCAGAGTAATCCGTGGGTACTCAGTATGTTTACTGCGTTCCAGATTATAAATACTTGTATATGTATTACTGTGCTTTTAGTGCGTACCTATTTATATACTTTATTAATTTTTTGATTGTTTTTTAATGTGGTGTGATTGAAGCGGCAAAAAAAGCAGACCACGTTTGTTCTTACAAAAGCTGTAAAAATAAAAGGTACACTCCAGTGTACCTTTTATCACGAGGAAATAAAATGTTCCAATGTTCCAACATTGGAACATTTTATTTCCTCGTGATCCTGAACGGTAAGTAACTTTATCTGTGTAAAATAAAAAATAAAAATTTGTTGTTTCCACTAACTAATCTTAATTACTGTTAAATTAAGGATAACTCGATAAAAAATACTTGTTATGCATTCAAATTTGTGCATTTTCCGAGGCGTTTTCTGATGTTGTTTTTATTAAGAATATTAAGGACAATGAAAAACGAAATTTGTACTAAATTTAATTATTACCAAGGACATCGATATTTTGTTTTTATACGGAAAGATTTAATATTTTCAAGGATTTTTTTTTATTTTAATCTATTTTACTTCCATTTCATGTGAGTAGAAGCGCTGTTACGGCAATTCTACTAAAATATCGTAAAAAGCGCTTTAAGAAAAAATGCGATATTTTACACTCTTTTAAATTTATTAACAGAAATTTTAAAAATGGCAAACAAAACACAAAATTAATAATTTGGACACATCAATAAAGCATTTTTTTTTATACATTGCTATTTTATTTTGTAACTTAAAAATGTTTAGCACACATTATTCAACTATTAATAAGATATTTCGAGAGTAGTCAATTTCATAAAATTGGCCGGCATTAGTATTATGTTTTTGTATAGTTATTTTTGTTATCTTTTGCGTTTTCTTGTTTTATAACAGCAGATAGAACTATCAATGTGATAATATTTTAAAAAAAAACCGTATGAGAGAATACCCAATCCCATATTCGATCTACCAGTTCTTAGCTATCTTACTGCCAGTAAGACAGCTAAGAACATGACAAGAAATAAAAATTATTTTATTCAACTTCAACTGCTATGATTCTATAAAATACTAGCTACACTATTACTGTTTTATTACATCCTGAAAGTCAGTACAAGAATATTAGTCTCCCAATTTAAATTTGTGAACATACTACCACTCGCTTGAAATGTCTAAATTCCAAATATCTAGTAATTTTAACGTTGTTGAATTGATGGTTACCACGTCAGGCATATTATTTTTTGTTAACCTCGTTGGCTTTAAATAGCCAGAAATTTGAAGAAGTCCTTTTTTCCGTCAAGAAATTAATAAAGAGAGAGAGAGACTTTTTGTTAAAGCACATTTGGTTTTTGGTTGCTTCGAAATAGTTTCGGATAAAATTGTCTATTACTTCATCTGTTAATTAATATAGAAGTATTGATTGCTTTCGATTTGTAAATTGGATTTATTGGCAAACTGATCATCCAGATTTGCTGGATGTTCTTGACACCGTACGTTGTTGACACTGTGCATTTTTGGCACCGTACATTTTGGAACTTACGTTTTGATACCTACAGTTTTTTTTGGTAAAATTTTTTTGTATGGATAACTTGGATATTGGATTTTGTAAATTTGGCTAGTTAATGATAGTTGATTTTTGGAGATTATATTATACTGCTTGTCCCTAGTATAGAACTCATATAAAACTATTGTCTTGGAAACATTTATATGGTATTCACTTATTGGAATAATCACGAGGAAATCCTAGTTAAGGTTTACAACTTCACCGTAGTTGATTTTTGTCAAGCCAGCTCGAGCAGAATACTTTGGGTCCTGGACCTGCTGCGCTGCTATATTTTAAGATGTGTTTTAGAATATTTATTTGAAAATCATTTGCCATTTTTTTCGTTATACTATACATTTTATGTTTATAATTAAAGATATTTCACTTTACAGCTACCCTAGTGATTTTATAAATTTATTCTTTTAGCTTAGTTCACATTCCTAATTTTGTACAACTACTTTCCACTGTCATTAATTTCTTTTTTCATTAAATTCTATTGCATCCGTAAACTTTTTAGTAATTAGATAATCAACCCCCGAGACAACATTTCATATTTTTTATATTGTAAGAATTTTTCTAGTGTAATTTTATTAATAAATTTATTTATATTTTAATTTTCTTGGATAATTATTTGTTTTTTACACATCAAGAAGGATCTGTAAGACCTTCAGGACCGATTCAGTATATTCGATCTTATACTACAATTTAAGATCGTAATAATTTTCCTACATCAGAGATAGATATAGCACATCTGATGAGTGCGGCAGTAATAACTTACCGAACTAATGTTACTTTATAAGCAACAATCCATCTTAAAGCTCAAGTATTTGTAATTTTCTTTTTGGAAACATATATGGATGGCTCTTTCAATATTTCCTTCTGCAATGTGACTTCCAAAGATCGCTCAGTTCACCACGTTTATCATATACATTATCTACTTCTAATCATGCAGATAAAACTGACGCAATGCACTCACTCACTTAAGATGCAGTTAATATCTTGGTAATCTAAAATTTTTCTATTAATAAATGATTGCTTCTCGGGTATTGTTGCGTTGTTTTATGACTGATTCTGAAAATCTTGATCATTGTAGGTATTTCCACACACATTATTCAACAGAGGATGACACTGCTAATGCTTACCAGATAATTAAACCTGTTCTGAATCAGATATTAGTGCAATATACTTTGTCACGAACATCAAAATTATGGATAGGAATTCATTTCCTAATTAGTAATTAGTTAAATTTTCTCTGAATTTTAAGGCACTACTTTAGCAGCACTAACTTGTTAATTTATAACTTGTATTGGTGTACACTTCACTCACGTATTCACAATGTGAAATTATCTTATTCAGAATACATACCGCAGGATTAATAATTCTAAATTATATTTACAATAAAGAACCAAACCACAACCAATAAAAAACAATCACCACAAAATAAAATACAATAATGATAGAAAGCAGATAGGTTGGCAGTTGCTTTAACACTTCTTCCCCCTTCCATTCAATAAGCAAGAATGTCATTGGCTGTCCACAACTAAATTCGCAGCAGAAGAGATATCTTCTCCGTTACGGATAAGTACTGAAATTGAAGCGGTTAAAGATACTATAAATATAATCAGTAAAGTCGATCATTATTTTTTAAGAACGGTCGATAAACTGATAAAAGACAATGGCTGTAATAGATCTATAAACTTAGTTTAATAGATCTATCTAATGTTTAGTCCAATAAAAAATAAAAATGAGAATGTATTGAACTCTATTAATTTCATTTCCCTGAATCTAAATACTATTTAAAAATCAGTAACATAGATTTTATTTTTGAATGTATGTTCTGACACCAATAATTAGGGGTAATTTAGGATGTAGTAAAGCTATTTTATGTTGTACCTTCCTATCATATCATAGTTTATTTTAACTCAAACTGGTTGTAAACGTGTATACTAAACATAATTTAAGTAGGTGTTTAATGCTTTTTGGGTACAAATGGAGACAGGCTTTAATTAAAGTAAATAATTTTAATAGTTGTTTATAACATTAACACGTATATAGAAATCTTATACCGGGTGTAATAGTGCTTATGTACGTTACCAACATATTCTTTATTTTTACTAGAATTTTTTAACTTAGGCAAGTTAGTTTTCCTAAAAATTCGCATCGAGTATATTACAGAATAACGTCAACCAACAAGATATTACAATTTACGAATGGCTATCGATATCCTAAGACGTGTAAAATAATTATATTGAAAATATGATATTTGCAGTTATTTACTTAAAATTTTTTCACTGCAGATCAAAGACAAGCATAATCTAGAGCAGATCCCTGTGGGACTCCAGACGTTAGGTATGCTAAATCATAGAAACAGTTGAGAATACACAACGTCTGAGGTTTCACAGGGATCTGTTTTAGGGCCATTGCTCTTTATTTCATATACAGCAGATATTTTCAATGAAATAAGTTTAACTAAAATACAATCATACGCTGATGATACTCAAATTTTGCTATCCTTTGATTTCAAGTTAGTAAAACAAGCTACCCAAGCAACATTTTACCAACTACCGACTACTTTTTTACTAATTCCGACGTCAGAATTATTACAAATAGTAGTCGAATAATAACTTAAATTTTGTAGTTGTAATACGACGTCGAACCAAATATTGCGCCGACCTCGCAAACCTACTGCTTAAGTCTGGACGATTTACCAACGTTGATTTGCCGTTGGAAAACGACTTAATAAGGTTTGATATGTTTTCAAGTCATTATCCAACGTTGATGAGACGTTGACAATTGACTAAAATAGGTATGGTTATATTTTGAATAACTTACCAACGTTGGTTAGACGTTGACAACTGACTAAAATAGGTATGGTTAAATTTTGAGTAACCTACAAACGTTGGGGTAGACGTTGGTGACTAACTGAATAGGTCAAGTTTGTTATGGAACACTTGCCAACGTTGGTTAGACGTTGGTTAGTGGCTTAATAGGTTTGGTCCTTTTTAGTTATTAACCAACGTTGGTTAGACATTAATGACTAACTTAAGTAGCTCCGATTAATTTTTCGGTAATACACCTACTTCTGTATAACGTTGGTAACCAACTTGATAGGTAGCTACATTCATCTCAAGTAACATTTTACCGACTACCGACTACTTTTTTACTAATTATAAGGTCAGAATTATTACAAATATTAGTCAAGTAGCGTCTTAAATTTTATAGTTATGATACAACGTCGGAGCAACGTAGCTTGAACCTCGCAAACCTACTATTTACATCTAGCACATTTACCAACATTGGTTTGATGTCAGAAATCTATTTAATACGTTGAGTGTGTTCTTAGATTATTATCCAACATTGATTAGACGTTGGTAACTGATTAATTAGATTTAGGTAATTTTTGGGTAACATTTCAATGTTGGTTAGACGTTGCTGACTGACGTAGTCGTCTAGCAACGTCGGTTGGACGTTGGTGTTAGGCTTTTGGTCCTTGGTCTAACATAACCTCAAAATCAATGTCCATAATTCAGGTATTGATAGATATTTAGTAAAGATTTATACACCAACTGCAAGAGACGGTCGATATTACCGTGATTGTTTGGACTGAACGTTAGTGTTAGTGCAGATTTCTGCACCAAAGCCTACTAAATGTTGGTGCATGTAAAATTATTTAACCGTGAAGTCGCTATTAGTAAAAATAGTTGCACTTATTCCGCCTTCGCCATATTTTCTGGTTCCACAGAAGGAAATAATAGGCGGCCATGTTGATTATGTGTACAATTATTTTAAATACACAAAATTTGCCTCTTTTTTTCAAATAAAGTAAGCAAAAAAGTTTTTATTTACTCGTAAAATTAATTAAACAATATTTCAATTGCGCTTTCTTTGGAAACGGAAAATATTTTTTTGAAAGTAAAAAAATAAAAATAGTACTTTCGTTCTTAAAATAAACATTATTCTTATGGGTTCACTATATTTTTCGACCTACTATATATATATGTATCAATAAAATTTCTTTCGTTTCAGTTTTTACCCCACCAGATTTATTAAAATTTTATTCGAAGTATTTTGTATATAATACGTACTCAATGATAAACACGCCTTGTCCATTTTATATAAATAGATAGGTACGACAAATAGAATAATATACAAAATTGCTTAGTTTCACTACCTACACCCGACTTTTGTAGGTCAGATTAAGGGCAAATTTTAAATAAGGGCGGTAATAGGCTGACAACCAACTTAAGACGACGTAAAATTTGGTGAACATTTGGTCGGTAATCACAACGACTAAAGTCGGTCCTCTACGTCGAATCGACCCATATTTTATTGACCAGATTAGTACAAATATGGGTCATACCGACGTTTTGTGTACGTCGCACACCGACTTTTAGTTGCGAACAGCAACGTCGGTTCGTCGTCAGAATGTTGCTTGGGTAGTGATAATATTAATTATAATTTGATTATAATTTCTATTTATTCACAAAAAAAATAATTTAGTAGTAAATGCCACGTCATCTGATTTTGTCCTAGAAAATTACATTTAGTATAATCAAACCTTACTCCTCAAATTAATGTAGTTTTATAGGCAAAACAGAAAAATTTTTCTGTTTTGCCTTTACACTCTTTTCATATCGATCTGCATTGAAACTAGTTAAAAACCATTAATTTATTGCCCAATGGTCATTGTTTGACCCAAGAATCCTTTTATTATAACCGACGTTATTTATTTATTTGACGATTATGATTATGTTGACTGAAAACCAAAGACCTCATTACTTAGTCCTGAGGAAGACAATAAATTTTATCGAAACGTCGACTAAATGAGAGTTTGAGGTTTTCTTTACTAATTTTATCCAAACCGACTAATAAAACTACATTAAGAGATTGTGGATACGAAATTCCTTAGCTAAAAGTTCAGCTTAATATTGTCAGCACTGTAAACTATTTAAGAGTTATTTTCTACTCAAAACTTTGGTTCAATAAACATGTTGCACAACTGGTAAAGAAGTCCTACATTGCCACAAGATTATTATATACAGACATAAATATTTCAAATTATAAGATGAGAAAAAAAATTAAGTGAAACTTTTGTGTTATCTATCTTAAATAAAATGTAAAATTTCAATGACCGTTATATATTTCTCAGCCTACTACTTATTGGTACTAAAATATAAAAATTAATATTTTGTAAATTTTTAAGGTAAATATTATATTATATTATATTATACATCACTAAACATTCCTCTTTGGGGCCTTTCAAATGGTGTAAAAATATATAGTGTGTTATATTTAAAAAACACAGAAGTTTAGTTCATATCTCTGCAATGCGATATTCATTTGTTTCTCTGGCACGATTTTTTGGAAAATATATTGTCTATAACTTTTGAGTTTTTTGTTTATTTGTACAAATAAAAATTAACGTAAAATGTAAATAAAATAAAAAACTGTTTATAAAGCATAATAGTTAAATATGTTTCAGTACGTTTTTTAATTAACATATTAAACTTCTAAATTCTATTGCATTTTCTAAAATTAAGTTCAAATGTTAAATCAGACTTGAAATATAGTGTTTCACAAAACGTATAATACATACGCAATTGACTGAAAATAACAAATTTATCTTTGAAAATAAAGAACATAGTGACACTAGATAATTTCATTGACGCTCGACAAGCAGTCTTCAAGTAACTAACAAAAATTGGTTTACGCTAAACTAAGTTTTTTTCTGAACGAGGTTTAAATATAAACAATATTATAAAATATTTTATTTCATATATATATTTAAAATAAGACATTGTTTGTAGTACTACTCAAAGATATGAGAAATAAAAATAAAAGTTAGTACTTGTGTTAATGTACTTAAATAATAATTTAGATGTTAATTATTTAATGCGCAAAGGACTTGAAAATATATGTTAAGTATTCTAAATCACTAGCATCAGTCGCGACATATTCCAAATTTGAATTTGGTAAACAGCGCTTCGGAAAGAAATTCTTCAGTTTACAACTTTTGAAAGAAACATAATCTGTGCGCTAATTGGAAAGTTATTTTCGTCGTCATATTTACACAACAAAATAACATGTTATCATCTAGTAAATACAGATGAAACGATAAAATGTTGTATATTTCAATCGCAATCAAAATACCTCATCAATGAAGTCCACACAACTTTTTGGTAAATATGGAGCAAGAGAGTTGGAACTGTGTGACTAATATATAAGATAAGGATTCTTTTTTTACGCTGAAAATTATTTATCTTTCTTCAATCTGATCAATTCTTCAGAATCTGGACAAGAAATCATACTTCTGTATTATTTTTTTGCTTGCATAAGGTGATACATGATATTGATCGATCATATATTATGCTCACTGTATTTTTAAACTAGGAAAGAAAAAACATCTAAAAACAAAATTCCAAAATGTCTTAGTTATTATTTTATAGATTGAAAATTAAATTAGCTAATTTTTACCGTTTTAATATATTTTACAATAATCTTTTATTTCTGGCTTAGGCGCCAGGATTACTTATTTTCTCCAAAATTAAATGACTGTTTTCAAATTCATACAGGGATGTCTTTCCTGAAATCAAAAACAACAAGATATGGATTGTGTTAGAATTTTCTAAGCTCAACTTCTTTCGAAAGGCATATATTTTTGATGTATACATTGTTTAACAAAGAAGATTTTTTTTGTCTTTTTTTTTGTTTGACCCAATGCTGCACAGTTCTTTTCTGGCCTTCGAACTTCGCGTGAGTCGTGTCGGAAAATTAACTACAGCCACCTCCCACATCTTACAAAATTAATGGCTGTAGATTCCAGAATGATGAGACTTAAGTAGACGGAGAAAACCGAGGATGGCCACATTCTGCATTTGGCCTTCAAACATTCAGTTAATTTTTTTACAGACAGATATGGTATTCAAATCTGAGAGCGGCGTACGCTTCATCCATCCAAGTGCACCAGACGCCTCCCTTGATCAATTACTCAGGGTATAACTCATACCAGAGATAGCGGTAGTTCCTCCTTCTATGCGATGTTTTTCTCTGCAAGTGTCGAGAACTTGATGATATACGTACATTTGTCTGATTGTCGAGGAGGACTATGCCAAGCTTATTGGCTTGGATTTGCTTGGCAGTCGGAAACCATGATATTAATATGAATAAGAAAATTCCACAGTCCACAGTTATAATTATGATTACTAACCTTGTACAGTTACATATTTGTCTTAAAGGTTTTTGTTTAACTTTACCTTAAAAACAGTTTTCTTAACTCGTGTACTTTTTGACAGAAAACGTCCCCTATATATGCAAATAAATATAACAAAGTATACAACACGATATAAGAACAATTATGGATTCTGGATTGTTTGATGGAGGAGAGATTTCATGCTCACTCGCACTGAGGCCTCATAGGTGGGGTTATTGTGATACACCCGAAAAGAGTGGCAGTGCTTCCGCCGTGATCTATCATTCATCAAGCCAAATAACGCTTGTAGTGAATCTGAGAATAAGCCCCAACATAGAACCTTCTATGATGTCATTCTGGACCAGAAGTTCCCCAGTATGGATCTTCTTTGTCGAAAGTGTAGGTCAGTGACAACAAATGGTCGACAGTCTCGTCTTTTAGGCCACATTCTCTGCATCTAGGATTGTCCACAACTTCCAGCATATGGAGGTGCTAATTTAGTCCACAGAGCCGTATTAGTAGACCTATAATAGTTCGTAGATTATTTCTGGACAGCTGGACACAATGTTTGCTGAACCTACGGCTGGGTGCAGCTATGGCTATTCTACTGTGCCCGCATCTGCTTGAGCTTATCCACGAGTTGGTGTGACATTTAAATATATCGTTATTTATCGAGGAAGCGTGGACCACTTTCGAGATCGTCATTATTCTTGGCAGGGTGTTCTCAGAGCCGTGATCTATCATTCATCAAGCCAAATAACGCTTGTAGTGAATCTGAGAATAAGCCCCAACATAGAACCTTCTATGATGTCATTCTGGACCAGAAGTTCCCCAGTATGGATCTTCTTTGTCGAAAGTGTAGGTCAGTGACAACAAATGGTCGACAGTCTCGTCTTTTAGGCCACATTCTCTGCATCTAGGATTGTCCACAACTTCCAGCATATGGAGGTGCTAATTTAGTCCACAGAGCCGTATTAGTAGACCTATAATAGTTCGTAGATTATTTCTGGACAGCTGGACACAATGTTTGCTGAACCTACGGCTGGGTGCAGCTATGGCTATTCTACTGTGCCCGCATCTGCTTGAGCTTATCCACGAGTTGGTGTGACATTTAAATATATCGTTATTTATCGAGGAAGCGTGGACCACTTTCGAGATCGTCATTATTCTTGGCAGGGTGTTCTCAGAGCCTTTGTGGGCTTAAGCATCCGCCTCCTCGTTTTTTTTATTTATATCATGTGCCTTTAGTTGTAATTTATTGTTTTGGACAAGCATTTAGAGCCTCTCTCACTAGCATAAATCGACCTGAATTTATCGTGTAATTATTTATCAAAGCAAAGCAGCTTGATTATCTGTTTACGAAATTTACTTTTCACACAAATAAAAAAAAACATAAAAAACCAGTTGTGCCTGTAATTTTACCTATTAAATGTGCATTTTAACAAGATCGTTGTTTCTGTTTCTAGTTATTTTCAGTAAAAAAAGTTTAAGAACGATTTACGATTTATATTAGTCACCTGATGAAAACAGCACCTAACCCAATTATATTAATTTTATTGTCTAACATCTTCGGAAGATGAAGAATAAATAATTTATTTTGTCATAGTAACCCACCCTTTTCAGTGTGTTTTCAATTACGTGTTTTTCACTATAGGGTAACGCTTAAAATATCAACCGGTTGTAGTACACAACAATTAACGAGAGATTTAATGTGTCATTTTCATCTACATCAATATATAAAATTTCAAATAATAATTATTAAAAGGGTCTGAATCTTTTAAATTCCAAATATTAACGCGGACACCCAGTATCAGACAAATTATGATGTAATTATTACAAAAAATCTAATTAAGTGTTGGCTACTTCCCGTCTACGGGTAGTCTAACCTTAATTTTATTGTTAGATTTATAATCAATTTACCAATTTGGTACACCTTGATTTTATCCTTAGTATTATTAGCTCTATATACACATGCTTTTATTAGAAACGAGTGCGCTTTTTTAATATGGCTACTTTATATAAAATATCAGAATGTTAACCACAATAGATTTTACAGATTTCAAGGAAAATGACCTCTAGCAGAACCATCAAAGCATAAAGTTTTTAGGCGCAAAAAATGTGCAAATAATCGTGCTCTGTTCATTTGCGATATAGTTGTAGGTTCAAAATTGTAATATAAAATTATATTATATTGAACTGAAGGAAATAGTTTGTAAACGTACTTGTAACCAATTTAACAGTCATTTTCCATAAATAAATTAATATCTAACGAGTTTTCCAATAGGATTTTCGGATAATATTTTTACAACAAAACAATTAAATTTAGATAATTTTTAATTTTTAATTTTTAACAAACAGTATGACCGATTACAATTATTACTTATGAAAAACAGTATCTGCTAAATGTCCAATGCGGCTCGTGGAGCACGAAGTCACTTATTTTGTCTAAATTTCCAATGACATCTGAGCAGTTCAAACTCACGAATTAGACGTCGAATCTCGTTTTCGAGCTCTTAAATCATTTGTGGATTGGTGGCATATGTCTTACTTTTCACTAAAGAAAATAATCCAGCGGCGTCAAAACGCACGATCTTGGCGGCCAAATGAAGTCACCGTTCCGTAGAAGATTTCTGCCTCTTCACTGCAACAAAGTCATCGTTTCATTGGCTGCATGACATATTGCACTGTCTTGTTGGAACCACATGTGGTCCAAATCTATATCAATCAAATGTGGCCATAAAAAGTCGTTTATCATCGCTCTTATAGACCAATCAAATTAAGCAAAAATCAGGCCCACTTTCACGATAATTTCCAACCATTCCCGACCAATACCATTCGATTCAGTATGTTTTTGAATTCTCATGGTCAATTTTGCCGTACGTTATACGAGCAAGAATTTAATTTATAAACAATTAAAGTTGTGAAAATGATGAAAATCGATGTTTCTGAATGTTCAACTTCAAACGCTGCGAAAACGGCAACAGATAGAGAAAAATTGCTCAGAACATTTTTTATAGATCGTTCAATTCCCTTCAAAAAAGTCCGCGACGGCATATCTTTACGATGAATAGTTAAGGCGTTACAATGAGTTAAATGTTTATTATTATAGATTTATTGGTGTCAAAATAAAATAAGAAGGTTTAGTGCCATATCCCCAAAAAAACAACTATGCAGCTACGGACACGTGTTTCGGAGTTATTGCCCCTCATCAGCGTAGCGTAGTTAAAGAATTGGATCTAGGATGGGATAGATCAGGAACAAGAACTAAAATAAAGCTGGAAAGTACAGTACACACTACTCAATTAGTGCATTCATGTTCCCATGTGCCACAATTGGGGCCTCAATGATCACAGTCAACACACAGAGCTCTATGTGTACTGCCCATTTCCACCTGGCAAATACAAACAAAATAATATAGATTTATTGGGGTCAAAATAAAATAAGAAGGTTTAGTGCCATATCCCCAAAAAAAACAACTTAGATCCTAGATCCAATTCTTCAGCTACGCTACGCTGATGAGGGGCAATAACTCCGAAACACGTGTCCGTAGCTGCATAGTTGTTTTTTTGGGGATATGGAACTAAACCTTCTTATTTTATTTTGACCCCAATAAATCTATAATAGTAAACATTTAACTCATTGTAACGCCTTAACTATTCATCGTAGAGATATGCCGTCGTGGGCTTTATTGAAGGGAATTGAACGCTCTATAAAAAATGTTCTGAGCAATTTTTCTCTATCTGTTGCCGTTTTCGCAGCGTTTGAAGTTGAACATTCAGAAACATCGATTTTCATCATTTTCACAACTTTAATTGTTTATAAATTAAATTCTTGCTCATATAACGTACGGCAAAATTGACCATGAGAATTCAAAAACATACTGAATCGAATGGTATTGGTCGGGAATGGTTGGAAATTACCGTTTTGAAAAACCCTTAATTTTACTGGTCTATTAACCGTAAGCGATTGGCCGTCTTCATTTTCGAAAAGTAAGGCGCAATTACGCCTTCAGACCATAAACCTCAATCAAACAGTAACACGTTGTGGTGCAATGCCACTTCATGGATTTCCCTTGGATTCTCACTGCCTCAAATTCGATAAATTTGCTTGTTAACGTACACATTTAGATGGAAATAGCCTTCGTCGCTGAAAATGATTTTCTTGCAAAAAACGTTGCAACTGCTTTGCTTTCAAGCACACAATCAGCAAACATACGACACTGTCTATGGTCTGCTGTCTTCAACTCCTGTGTCAACTGAATCTTGTATACGTTTAGAGCCAAACCTTTCCTTAAAATACACTATATGATGGTCTTGATAATGCCTAATTGCTTCGAACGGCATGGAACTGATATTCTTAGATCTTCAGCGAAGCGTTGCAATGTTTTCAGCTGAACGACATGAATCAGCATGCTCAGGCGTCTGTACATCTTTTGCAGATTTCCTTTCTTCGAATTTATATATTATACCTACTGTGAATTATTTTATCTGTTGGGCGATTATGCGGACCGAAAAAAATTACGAATTTTGCGAGGTGTGTTTTTTACAGAACATGAATTTCCGTAATAAGTTTTAATGATATGAACATGTTGTTCTACTGTGTCAAGCTTCACAACTAAATTTGTAATGTCCCACAGATGTCAAACATAATCATCGAACAATGTTGCCATATAGCAACCATGACGTAAAAACTTCCGATACGTACTATTGAAAAACGTTTTACATATAAATTAAAAAGTGGATTTGAACTTTACTCTCGTGGAGACACAAGGATTATATAGTAACTCTGACATTTTTTGTTTTTTACATGTTTTCCATATCTTTATATATATAAATATATATATATATATATATATATATATATATATATATATATATATATATATATATATATATATATATATATATATATATATATATATATATATATATATATATATAATAATACCAGTAATATAATTAACTTGAAACCTAAAAAAATAAAAGTTTTCAAAAACACACGAAACGAATTTGTTGCGTTCGATCAAATTCTCTCATTTAACAGGGTGGCTTCCTAAATACATATTTATAATTTAGGAAGTGATTACTAGAGTTATTTCATAAAAAAGGAATTCATAAAAACATATGTTCAAAAGTGCACCACAAGATTTTGATAAAAAATATTTTGATCGTTAAAAAATTGGAATAGCATTACCAGTGACATGGTATCTCCTGTAGACAATGATGATTATTTGCAAAAATACCATGTTGGTGGTACTTCTACCCATAGAGACGTCTGACTTCTAATGAGCTCCCACTCGTAAGTCCATATATGAAATGCATATAAGTCATTTCTGCAATCATGTAATTGTTCATGATTCTCAATTGTAAATAGGTACCGCTTGAACCTGATTCACTCAACAACCGAGTAAGATTTATCAGTCTCAAGACTTAAAAAACTTGAAACAGTCAAGAAGGCAATTTTTTTGTCAGAATAGAATTATGTTACATAAAATGGGCTCGATTTTAGAAAAAATCTCTCCATCACGAAAATTTCGATTTAAATTTGTAGCTCACTAGTATTCCAAATTTTTAATGATTAAAATAACTTTAATCTAAACTTAAGAAATGTACCCAATATCATCTCAATATATCCTTATGGGTAGTCAATATTCAAAAAAATTTTGCTTTATGGAGACACTCTCAATACCCTGTATCTCGGCAATAATACGTTTTTGATTCATGGTCTTATGATAACTCGAGGAATTACCTCCCGAATTATTGATATGTACTTAGGTTACACCCGGTATATTTAAACAAATGATGTATTTTTCAATAATAATATAATAAACAAGGCTCTTAAACAGGCTGTTAAATGATAATTTCCTCAATAATACAAATTATATTAAAAATGTAAAATGTCCTTGAAAAAAATTGTATAATTAATAAATATTACAGATAAAACTGGTGTCTACTATATTTATTTGCATAAAAAGTGACTTTCGTAAAACTCACTAAATAAAAAACCCTAAATTCGTGCAAATAAAAAAATTAATATTAGTTTCGTCTTTCGAAATATTTGATACAGGTTGACCCATTTCTAATGTTTCTATGTATCCTCGGAAGTGTTCAAGACTTTAGATGCGATTTTTACAAGTAATTTTCTTTTTATTTTCAAGTTTTCTTTAGATCGCTTACTTTATTCTTTCACCTTCCAGTCATACCAAAAATAGACATGCCCATTTTAATTCGGTCCGCAAGTCACGGGCGGTGCCAGGTAGAGAAATACCCAAATACGTAAGCGAGACTATTTTAGCAAAAACTAACATTTGATTTTAGTCTATTGTTATGCCTCATGGTGTGTACAACGTAATTTATTCCTCTCTGTTGGATTGTTGGTAATTTTATTTTTTGTATTTTATTCTTGATATTAATTTGATGACTCCGTGGTCTAGAGGTAACGTACTTGCCTCGAAACTTCGGGGTCCCGGGTTCGATTCCCGGTCGAGGAACTGGGATTTTTCTGTGAGAGAGATAATCGTAGTATACTCGGATATTGGGTGTGTGTCCATTGTCTCTAAATGTGTAGCCCTCTCCCACACAAGGTCATTCCAGACCTTCAGGGATAAAGGGGGTTGTAATTTCATGTGGTGTTATTAATTTAATAATAAAGTATGTCAAACCTGCCCAAGGGTAAAAAACGGTCATACGCTGACAAAGAGAATAAATTTATCAATTAATTCCCGGATTTATTCTACAATGGTGCTATAATAATTTGTAAGTTGTGCGAGACAGACCTTATATGTTGGCACAAACGTGATTGTAAACGTCACGTAAATTCTGTGCAACAGAAAACTAAAAAAAAATAGCGTACCTTCGACAACACAGTTTATGTTTAATTTACTCTTAATGATGATTGCCTGTGATATTCCACTGCATATACTCAATCAACAACCATTTCATGAGTTCTGGAATAAATACATTCCCAAGGTGACGTTACCAAGTCACGCAACGTTACGTAACTATGTACCAACTGTAAGCGAAGACATTGTAAATAAGATCAAATGTGTATCAAAAAATACACGGCTGTAGTTATGTTGACGAGATGACAGATTGTAAAAAAAATCTATTTTAAATGTTATAGTATGTGTACTGGACCCGCTTAAACCGAAATTTCCACTATTACTAGCTAGCAAAAGATTAACTGAGTGTACTGGCCAAACAATTACGCGGGTGGTGCTGGAGACCTGTCAAATAGTCAAGTGTTGAGGTTTGTGACCGATGGTGCCGCGACAATGCGTTTGGTAGTCCGTTCTCTTCAAGAATACGATTGTAGGTTGGTACATGTTACGTGTAAAGCTGGCGCTACACGTTGGGTCATACTTTGGCCGAAACAATTGTCGAAACATTTGTTGAAATATTTGTCTACAAATATACCATCCAAACGTTGGCTGATACAGTAATGTTTGCTAGAACCTAGAAGATGGCAGACGTGGAAATTGCTGCTGCGATGGCAACGGTAGGTTCTGTTATAGTTTTAAAAGCTTAAAAATATTTTCGTTGTTCCAAACTGCCATTTTAACGTTACACTAACGACAGGAAAAACATAGATACATACGCTGTAATCGGTATTTATACCCTGACATGCACCAACGTGTGGACGGGTATTGGTATGTGACGCAAGCGCGCCCAAAATCCCTTTAATTTGTGCATTATTTACCGACACCTAGGCGATCATAGGCAAACTTGGCCCTTTCGCGGCCAATCAAAACAAACTTACTATCCACACGTTGGCTATGGCCGAAGTTTGCTACATTTCGCCCAACGTGTAGAGCTAGCATAAAGTGCATGCTTTACACCTTGTAGCAGAAACTATTCGATAAGGTTTTCCAGAAGTAGATAAATTAATAGCAAGTACAAAAAAAAGTGTTTCTAAATCTCCTAAACGTCTTCGCGCATTTCATAGCAAGTATCCCGGTATTCCCGAATAATCACAGCCGATTCTTACACGTTGGGGAACATGGTTGGAGGCAGATTTTTATTATGCTGAATATTTACAACAAATAAAAGCTGCGATACTACAATTCAATCCAGATGAGGCTGCAGCTATTAAGGAAAGCCAGACAAAATTCGAAGATGTTTGTGTTGAAACAGCTTTAAAAACTATTCACAACAACTGTAAAGGATTACATGACGCCATACAAAACTTACAAAACAGTGCGTTGTCATTAGCGGAGTCACTGTAAATAGTGGACGAAGTAAATCGACTGCTACAGGTGACGCAAAAAATGAGCCCGTTGGAGAAAAGTTCGCACGTGTGTTAAAGCATGACACCAGATTAAGACAAATTTGTGATGGTACTGATGGTGCATCTGTAGATTCGTTGAGTGAGTTCAAAGACTATTTTAAGTATGCTTGTATTACATTATTGATGTCGAAAGTTGTTCTCAAAATATAGGCATATTTTTTCACCACATCGAACATTACTCTAGGAGACGACCATGGAACATGCAAATACTGCAAAGATTTTACAGATTTTTTCCAGTTTGTGATAACCAAGCTAGTTAAGAGGGTAAGTTGTACATACATTGTTATAAATTGTAATAGATTATTGCTTTTATTACTAGTTATTTTCTTTTATTACACTTATTTTGATGCATACGCCTTCTGGCGTATTTTGTATTTTTCAAATATGACACCTTGTATATTTTTGCATATTCAGAAAGCTTAGTTATCCCCTTTTCAAAACCATATCACATGTTAATGCTAAAGTTATAAGCCTTGTATTTCGTAAAAAATACACCTAATATAGCTAAGTCGGCTATGAAATGAATGAAAAAGTACGTTCATTGAGCCTAAATTGTATTTAAAAAAGAATAGTTAAAATTAATAATTAATTAATTAACCAAATTATTTTAACAAAAACAGTAAAAAAATATATAAACAACTAATTTAATAAATGCTTAAAATATCTTGCTTCCATTTCGATGATTATATGTAATATTTTTTCCAAATTGTCAAAACTTGGAGAATAAATTTATTGAATGTTTTCAATTACATTTTCTGTTTTAGTTCTTCCCCACTGTCAATAAAACTGACAAAAGTCATTTTTTTCAAATTTCGTTTATTTCCATAGCCGCCTTTGGCTTTTAATAATGTAGAAGAAAAACTAATTCACTGTCAAGAAAACTGATGCAAAAATTTCATTTATTTTCATAGCCCACTTAGATTTTTTGGTGTATTGTAACGAAATGCAGTCCCAAGTAACCTTTTCGGTTTTATATTGGTGAAAAAAAAAAAGTAAAAAATAAAGCAGATAATCACACTTGATATTATTTAATGATCATGCTACTTGATTATAATACATGCAAGAAATATGAAATTTGGTGCAAATTTATTAAATAATTTTGGATTCCGAAAGTGTAAAATTATATTTTGTGTGTTAAGGTTATGCGCGATCAGAGCCGTTTCTAGGGCCTTTTGCAACCGGAGAGACTCTGAGGCCCCTATACAGGAGAAAATTAAGTGAGGGGCGTTAACAAAATTACGCGAAATTCATAAATTTTGACCATACGCAGGCTAAAAACTGGTTGGTTGGGCTTAGGGCGTTTGAAAAAAAGTGAGGATGAACTCATCTTTAAACTTTGTTTAAGATGTTAATTCCCGTACTTTTATTCATAAACTAACATTGACAGCAAAAAATTGGTCAATATTTATTAATGATTCATGAATCGTACCGAGGTCGTATTGAACCTCTGTTACGACTATCACTTCTTGGAGCGCCATATCTCTGTTCATGAGTAGTGTCGAGGTTCAATGTTAATATATATAACCTCTGCTACTGCTCTCAATTTTGGACGCCATATTTTCATTTATGGATCGTATAGAGGTAGTATTCAAAATCAATATATAAACTCAACTTTAATTTTAGATACTATTTTGTCTCAAAGTCCTATTGAGGTCTTATCACGGTTTTTAATAATCTTTGTACAACTATCTTTTTAAAAGACCATAATCAAGTCATATTATTTTTTTAACGGCCCTCTTACAACATGAATATATCATGTTAAGAGTTGTATTGTAGATGACAACGACCTCGTTACGACTTCGTAACGACCGTCTCAAGACCATCCACCTTTATCGTCCAATTAGTCATCTTAAGCGTACCATATGACCTTCATACGACAAGAAGTTTCAATAATCATGGGTATAACCTTATAATGACCCTTAGACAACCTACAGTCATTAAAATTATTTTTACGACCATTTTAGAACCATTACATGACTAATTGGACATATAGGCATGATTTATGGCACACAAAGTGTTACCTGGGGTAGTTGATTCAAAGGCTTATAATTTTAATATTTTTAAAGTAAATAGTAACATTTGCCAGGTTTTTGAAAAGGAGATAAACCAAGCTTTCTGAATATGCAAAAATAAACAGGGGACCCATTTGAAACAACAAAGTTGATCTATACCTATAAATGGCCCAATCTACTTCTGGTATAACTAGAAGTTGAAAGGAAATGGTAAGTAATTTGAAAAAACTTAAAAAGAAAATAATTGTTGACAACAGAATCTCAATATTTTGATATTTCTGAAGATATAAGCATTTGAAACGAGTCAAAGCTCATGATTTTAGTTTTCATGAATATACAGGCTGGGGCAATAGTGCGTCGGACCTCGATATCTCGAGTTCTACGATAGCTAGACATTTTTTAAAAAATTGCAAGTAAACTAGATAAAAAAGTCTATAACTGGAAATTATTTTCAAACATACAGGGTGAGCCTTTTCGTTTTATAAATAAATAAGTGTTTATTTTTCAATTAAGAACTTTTTAAATTGAATTTTCTCAATTTTTTCAAACGAAACACCCTGTATATTTTTCGACGATGTGATGTAGAAATGAAAAACGAACATTTTTTGTAAGTACTTCCCTATGGCTAATTGTAACCATTTTCGTTTTATAAATAAATAAGTGTCAAATTCAAGAATAAACTTAAAAAAAGAGGTTCCCTCAAATAATTCATTAGAAAAATTTATAATAGGTGTTCGACGTGTTGCCATTTTCATTGACATACGTCTTTATGCAATTTTGAAATGAGGCCATTTAGTGGGACCTTATCCATTGAAATGAGTAAATAGTATTTAACCAGTCCTTTACTGTAATGTTTTTTTGTAAATTTTTTTTGCTGTTTTCGTTATTCGACAAGCAATAAAACCTCAGTTTGGTATAAATTGTCGTGTACAAAGGAGCATTTATCACACTTATCGGTCGTTAGTTACAATTTGTATTGAATTTAAAATATTTGGAATTTTACAATATGAATTTTAATAAAGCGGAACTTGTAGAAATGACTTTTGTTTTGGGCGAGTCAGACAGAAATTGTTTACTTGCCAATAGAATTTATCACCAACGTTATCCTGAAAGAAGACTTCCTGATGTTAGCAGCTTCCAAAACCTTCTCGATAAATTTCTGGAAAATGTCGAATATAAAAAAAGTGAAAGAATAAAACGTGTTGTGAATGAAGAAAATGAGTTTTCTGTGGTGCTGGCAACGGTTGAGAATCCCCATGTTAGTCAAAGAGAAGTGACCTCATTAGTAGGAATAAGTAGACGGTCTGTGGGTCGAATCTTAAAAACAAATAAGTTGCATGCATATCATATTCAAATGCACCAGGAATTATCTGATGACGATTTTCAAAAGCGCCTACAATTTTGTAATTAATTGGGCCAGAGGTAAAATGCAAGTTGATGTCAACTTCTTCAATAATGTTTTATTCACTGATGAGGCAACTTTTCATAAAAATGGATTTATTAATAGGCACAATTTCCATTATTATGCTTCGGAAAATCCTCACTTTTTTTATGCAAGTTGATAACCAACACAGATGGTCTATAAACGTTTGGGAAGGAATTATTGGTGAACATGTAAAAGGGCCACATTTCTTTGATGGTACATTGACTGGAGCTATTTATCTTCATTTTTTGGAAAACTGTCTGCCACAATTATTGGTAAATCTCCCTGGTAGAATTCGAAATAGGATGTGGTTTCAGCAAGATGGTGCTCCACCACATTATTTAAATGCAGTTAGAGACCACTTAAATAATACCTACCCTCATCAATGGATGGGAAGAAATGGACCCACTAAATGGCCTGCTAGATCCCCAGAACTTACAAAAATGAATGTCTTTTTATGGGGATACGTGAAGGAAATTGTTTATAGAGACACACCAACAACAGTACAAAATATGAAGGAAAGAATAATAACTGCCTTTAGATCTATCACACCGGCAGTTTTAGGAACAGTGGGAACCTCATTTCAAAAGCGCATAGAGATGTGTGTCAATCAAAATGGCCAACATGTAGAACATTTATTATAATTTTTTCTACTGAGTTATTTGAAGAAACTTCTTTTTTAAGTTTATTTTTGAATGTTGTAATTATTGCTCAATAAAACGAAAATGGTTGCAATTGGCCATAGGGAAGTACTTACAAAAAATGTTCCTTTTTCATTTTTACATCACATCGTTGAAAAATATAGGGTGTTCCATTTGAAAAAATTGAGAAAATTCAATTTAAAAAGTTGTTAATTGAATACTAATTTTTGGCCACCCTGTACATTTTTAGGAAATGAAAATGATTCAAAAATATTAATTAGATGTTTCGTAACTGGTATTTACATAAGTTTTTCTTAAAACCTGTAATTGTGACTGTGGTGATTTTTTTTAATATCCATCTGCAGATGGCATTATTTCAACAAAAAAATTCATTACATCAAAGTGGTTGGGAGATAGCCAATAATAGTATAGGAATGAATAGAGCCTAGAATGAGGCTTCAAAAAATGTACTGATATACATAGCATTCCATTTAGAAAAAAGGCACTTGGTCCTGTAATTTCGTCCTGGCTCGCCCTGTATGTTCGAAAATAATTTCCAGTTATAGACTTTTTTATCTAGTTTACTTGATTCTTACCCAGATGAATAACAAGTGTGACTGGGTAAGTAAGATACGACTCACACAAATAACTTAGGGGTTTTAATAATAATAAATACTACATAAATAAAACAACCGCTGAACCCAGAGCCGAAGCTATCTAGAAGGATGTTTCACTTAGAAAAATGTGGACATATAACGAACACACCCTTTAACCGAGAACCACATTCAAAGAAATGCATACAGAAACTGGCTCCGGAAATAAAGAACACTAAAAGTTTACCATGGTGGGCATTTTAAACAACTAGTAGTAATAAGCTACAGTGTCCGTTGGCATGCCCAATTTTATTCACTCCTAGAACACCTTCTGGGTAATTGCAATAATCAGGACCTGACGCCTGGACCACAACGCCCATGGAAGCTTTTGTGCAAACAATTGAGGCAACGACCTAGATTTTAACATGTCTAAATGAATGATTCCCATTCCCACATACAGTGTGTCCGTAAAGTATGGAATAAATTCATTATTTCCTAAACCAAAAATAGTTAGAAAAAATCCTCGGACACGTCGATTTCTAATTTCAATTGCGCATCTTATCCTTTATCTCTTTTTTGGTTATGACGTCATCACTGTTTCCGTTACGACGTCATTGAAATTTTTTTAAACCAAACACCCTGTACATTTCTTCATTTGTATTCTACTTCAACAGTTGATTCCAAATATGTATGATACTTAAGGTCTAAAATTGATAAGTTGGAAGATACGGCCATTAAAAAAACAAATAAAAAATTAAAATAAACACGTTTTTTTATTAATCTCTGAAGTAGGCTAGTTTTCGTTTGTTTCTTGTTTTATCATTATCATCTTATCGTCTTTAACAATGAATCACTCAATAATACATTACCCCAGTAGTGGTTTCTCAATAATTGTTGTCGATTTATTATAATTTATAACATGAGTGTATCTGTAACGCAGATAATTGAAATTCTTACGATGATGATTGAGTATGGTGATAGGATGCGAACTCAACAAGAATTATGTAATTTATTTAATACTAAATATCCAGAACAACCCTTAACTCAATTGACAATGAGAAAAAAAATTAGAGGGACTGGAACGGTGGAAGATTTACCCAAAACAGGTCGCCCAGGTGTTACCGAGGATACAAAATTAAATATTTTACTGGCTGTTGAAGAAAATCCACATACCAGCATTCGCCAGGTTAGTCGCGATTATGATATTACTAAAACGACAGTACATACAGTATTAAAATTAGATAAATTCCATCCCTTTAAGGCTCAGCTTGTTCAAGAACTAAGTGATGATGATCCAGATCGGAGTATACAATTTTGTGAGACAATGATGAATATGTGCAATGGTGACCATCTTCTGATAAAAAATATTATTTTCTCCGATGAATGCACTTTCAAATTAAATGGTGAAGTGAATCATCAGAATTGTAGACATTGGGTAAGGGAGAACTCTCGATGCGTGTGGGAGCACCACACACAGTATCCATAAAAGGTAAATGTGTGGGCAAAAATTGTAAGAAATAGATTTGTCAGACCATATTTTTTCTATGGATTGTAGACGGACCGGAATATCTCAAATTTTTAATGGGCTATCTTATCACAACGTTATTAAAATTATTCTCTAGTAGAATTAATTCTGGAAATGTTGACGAAAGCCTGTGGTTACAACAGGATGGTGCGCCTCCCCATTATGCAAGGTATCTTAACCAAATATTTCTGAAGAGCTGGATTGGTAGACGTGGACCCATCATTTGGCCACCAAGGTCAACGAACCTCAATCCATTTGATTATTTTATGTGGGGCCATCCAAACAACTTAGTTTATAAAACCAAACCGGAAAACATTGCTGATGTGAAGGAGAGAATTAGCACAGAAATAAACAACATTTGTTAGGAAACTATAAACAGGGTTCATCAACACTTTATTCATTGTTTAGGGTACTGTCAGCTGCAACAAGTATAGTTCGAACATTTACTATAAATTGCTTTTATTATGAACTAACTGTTAGTTCTAGTAACTATTTGTTCAAACAAAACATGAAAAATTAGTAAATTCTTGCATTCGAAATGGCCGTTATGTTTCATCTTATCAACTTTAGACCCCAAGTGTGATACATTTTTGGAATCAGCTGTAGAAGCAGAAACCCAAAATGAAGAAATATATAGGGTGTTCTGTTTAAACAAATTTCGATGATGTCATAACGGAAACAGCGATGACATAACCAAAGAAAAATAAAATATAAGGTGCGCAACAGAAATTAAAAATATACGTGTGCGAGGATTTTTTCTAAATATTTTTAGTTTAAGAAATAATGAATTTATTCCGTACTTTACGGAGACACTGTATAGAGTGATCATTTAATTAATTTCATTTCAAACAAAGAAATGAAGATGTACTTATTTTATCTATCAGTGTATGAAAAAAGCTGTCTTTTATCGATACATAAAATCTTATTTACATAGGATGCATATTTTCCAAAAGGCTGGTATGGTCAAAATCTCCTTAAAAAGTTAGACAATCCTCAAAACTGTTCAACGTAAGTTATTCAAATTTCAGTTAGCAGAGACATAATGAATACATAATTTACAATTTTTTTTCTGCTCTGCAATTTTTATGATATTTGCTCGCAGTTAAAGTGAAAGCTTTAATACATTTGAATCGTATATTAAACTAGCTGACCCGACAGTCGTTGTCCTGTCAATTTATACAAAAATAGTTATAGATAGAAGATAGATAGATTATTTTAATTAGGATTTAATGTTGAGATCAGGTTGCAGAGCACCCATATTGGAATATTACAAATATTTACAAAAATTAAGTAATGCGTTCATCGCAACGTTTGGTGAATTTGTCCTTGAATCTGAAAATTGAAAACAAATTCTCGATTGAAACGTTGTGAATTGTTAATGTTTGTTTGTGTATGTGGTGTGTGTTGCAGTCGAAAATGAATTTACCTTAAAAGTTGGACTATAACTTCGTTCTTCAGTTACATTCGATCCAAATGATGTCATTTGGAAGGTACTGTTGTATTTTTGTATATTCTGCAATAAATGCTTCGATTGAGGTTCTTGGCTAGAAAGCAACGATGCCAGTGGCTCTAGCGGCAGTGTCAATTGTGGTAATTTGACATTTCCGCTAGCACCATATAATCCTGGCGGTTCGTGTCGCAACCTCAAAGCATTGCAATGTTGACAAAGAGTGCTTATGGTTCCGAAGTCCACCGATACATCCGCGGCGTAATCGACTGTAGAGGTGGGAGGGTATTTCTGTAACGTTACTTTGGAACGGTATTTTTCCGTCCCGTTCAGTCGCATTCCAAATGATAAAATAACGAGTTACAGGTGACTGAGGTTACTTCTTACTTCGTAGTCGCTTTCGCGGTCGCGTTCGCTGTTCGCTGCCGCCAGCCAAGCCAGCTTTCGGTACTCGGTGGGTCTCGAGGCAGTCGAAGCGATTTGCGATACAGCGTTCCAGCGTTGCGCAGTATTATATTAATGTAATGTATTATTTTGTTTTGGTAGTTGGTATATTTGTCGAGAGCGGAGCGGAGCGAGTTATACGGTGGCAAGAAAACGGAATATAATGCGAGTTTTATTTTCAAGTGCGATATGAAATTGTATTGAACAAATAATAAACAAAACAACAAGCCACAGTGTACCTTGTACCTGGTAGGTGTCCAAGCCGTACACCTATAATAACATTTAAATACCCTTATCTATCGGTCCGCGACATGCCGATGAAACCATTATACACAGCATAGAACACGTCTAGCCGCTGCAGCGACTTGTACGTAGAGTCGTTCCAAAGTAACGTTATTTTGGAGCGGTATTTTCCTGGAGCGGACGCGACTGGAGCGCTCCACATAAGGAACCGTTCTTCCCATCTCTAATCGACTGTTGGATCGAATCTGAACGCCAAACGTTCATGCCGAATTGTTACATTTGGCCGTCTATTTCGTCGACGTCTCAAATTATTGTGTACGTTATCTCCAATTGAGCGAATCGAACTCGGCTGTATCCGTTGTTCCGGAGTCATAATTGATCGCGCTTGAGAAATTCTTATTCGATTTGCTTCCAAACCTGTCTATGCTCTTCATCAGTCTCATCAACTCGACGATCATGTATTTCTCTTGCGTTGCGCGAACGCCGACCAATATTTCAACGCCTTATTGATGGCATTTTTCCAAAGACACCAAAATAATCTCTTCAACGCACGAACGATTTCCAATGCACCAAAAGATCGCCACCAATAATACAATATTTTTTTTTCACTTCGCAAAATGTCAAATGGTTGTCAAATGTCAAATGGTTGCAAGACCTTTAAGTCATGCACGGTTTTTTTTTTGTTAAGAAAACATGTGACAGCAGAACTCTCAAACTGTGCCTCATTTCACGTAATGACTATCAATATCAAAACGTCAAAATTTAACAAAGATTTTATTCATATTAGAATACCATCCAAATTTCCGACTTTTCCCGTGGATTTTCCAAAAATTTTAATACAAACCTTGTCCTGACAATTACGAACACAACGAAAAAGAAATTAGCCAAATCGATCGAGCCATTCTCAAGTGATGCTCCGTCATACATGTGGCAATTGATTTTTATTTATATAGATAGATATAATAAATTTATTTATGCCAGTTAGGTAGTTTTGATAATGATATTTTGATAGTTTCACATTTGTTTTCCTGCGTAAAAGATTTTTTTCAAAGATTGCAAAAGGACTGACTGTTGTGCATTGAAATGTTCAACTTTAAAAGTAATATGAGAAAGAACTACTATTTTCAACTTCACGAGAAACTGTAATTCGATAGTTGTGAACTATAAAACCACAGTACAATAAACCCAACAATCAAATATACATGTTCTAGATTTATTTTTAGATATCCAAACACCAAACATAATTTATTTCTGCTATTTTTTTTACTCAGCTCTACAAATTCATTTGTAAAAGTACTCGATTCTGTCTCCGTCAGTAGTTAATGATTAATGTATTGTATTTCGCTTCAAATACTACTGCAATAATAATAATTTTGAAATAGATTTGTTTTTATATAGATATTTACTGATGTATAGATAGAGACGTCACGTTTTATGAAAAGATATTGCATTGCAATAATCAGTTAAAACCATAATTAAACGGAATGGTGAACTTCGGATTCCTTTGAACAAAGTTAATTAACGATTGTTTTTGATGTAGAAAAAACTTGGCTGTGTCCATCATGACTAGCAACTTTTTTTGAGTAAAATTCTTTTTTTACATTTAAATAGTTTTGTGCAGAAATGAAAGAAATTTATTTTATTAATGTGTTAAAATAAGAAAAAAATAAATAACTAATCTAACGCTACTAATTTTAAGAAAATTGTAAAAAACAACGTGTTCACATTATTTATATTAATTATTAACGTGTTTCTCAATGACATTTCGCAACTGTTAAAAGTTGTCCATATTCAAATTATAAATTTTATCTTTTAAATTTCTTCTGCTTGAAATCTGGACGTCGTGGAGGACAGGGATCAGGTCCACGTGTCATGTACTTATACAAATGAAGGAAGTTAACTATTTTATTGGTACTGATCCCTAGTGATACTTTAAACTTACTTAATAAACAAATAGAACAATGTTAGCTAGTTGTCAATAAATTACACATAATAAACTGTATAGTTTAACAGTATTTAAAAAATTGTTTAACAGATTCGCTGTCAAAGAGAAAAATGGTATAATATTCGCTTATAAATTGGTCAAATGAAATACAGAGTATGTTTTATAGGTACCACCCTGTGCTTTATTTTGAATACACCTTATTTTTCGTTAATTAGAGACAGGTAAGATCACATCAAATTGTAACAAACACATTTTCAAGAGTATACAGTCTTTTGACAAATTTTCGTCACTTTAAATCAAAAAGTTAGTCTCGAAGTTAGCATATGATGTTTTGGAAAAAATTGCACTGCGAAAAATTTTGAAGCAGGATTTATTATTCGTAATGACAACTACAATAATAGCACGTAATTTTTTTATATAGATAAGGAGAGTAGTCGGTTCAGGACAATAAAATTTAGATTATAGAGACGACAGTTAGAAGTCCCACTTTACAATTATTATTCTGAGCCCTGAAGAAGTTTACGTAAAGTAAATGAAACGTTGGTGAAAGAATAAAGTTATGTTATTGTCCTGTACTGACTACTCTCCTTATCTAATTAACTAATCAAGGACACAATTACTAGTATAGATTGTAATTTATTTATAAACTAGTTTTGAACTAGAACAAACCAAAAGAAAACTTTGGTACAAACAATCGATTTCTCGGATTTTTAAATCTACTAAATCAACAATGTTAAGGTAAATAACAAAACAACAATGTCAAAATAATCCTGGAACCTCCCATCTTTAGTAAACAAGTATAAAAAGGGTTTATTTGACATACTGACTCTTTTTATAAATACCGTAGATTTTATTAACTTTCCTTCCTGAGGAATTGAGCAGCCTCGTTATATACGTGTTTGTTAGCTAAAGCTGTCATGTTTTCTTTAGAAAATTTTTAACTAATTTTTTTAATATACAAATGCAATATACAGTGTGTATCATTTAAGATGGATACACCTAAATAACTTTTTAATTTTTTAGTAAATTTAATCATTTCTATTCGTATAATATGTATGTATATGAAGCTTGTAAAGCTCTATTAGAGGTGTAAACTACATTTTTGACTTAGTAAACTATTACTAAAACTACGATTAAAAATGAATGCAGGAAAATCAAAAACATATCAGACATTTGTTTATTAAAAGAATATGTTAAGAAAAAATTGTTAATAATTATTGCGAAAGGCCAGAGTCGAAATTAGGTTAAATACAAAAAACAAAAAATTTCTCCAGGAATTGAATAAAATAAAAAAAATTTTTTTTTTCATGTTTTAGAAAATTGACCTACTGGAGCAATTCTTAATAAAAAATTTTGATTTAACAAAAATAAAAAATATCGTCGAAATTTTCTATTTTTTTGTTTCTAACCAAATTTCGGATTTGACCTTGCAGGATGATTAAGAACAACTACTATCCTTAATAATTTTTTTTTTGATAAAACAAATGTTTTTTTATTGTTTGCATTTATTTTTAATCACAGTAGTAAAAATGTAGTATTTGTCACTAAAATATATAAAAGTTATTAAGGTGTGTCCATCTTAAGTGACAAATTATATGGAGTTCCGCAGGGCCAAACAAACTATTATAATTTCAGAGTATGTCTCTTTAATGCCCATGCGAGTATTGTATTAAATTAAATAAAAACATGGGTAAAAATATTTCTAATTTAACATACAAAATGGGTATTGTTAATTTTGTTTACGTACACAGATTGTTTCAATTTTAAATGTACATACGTTATATGTGGACAATTTAAGGATTAAAAATTGCATAAAAATGATAGGCATAGAAACATTTAGGAGCAAATATCTCAAAAAAGAATAGAGATATCGAAATTAAATATGATTCACGTATTTAGGTTACCAATTCAGCTCTTTCAGATTATCGGTTCATGTTGCCCATAATTCTACAGGTAAAAAAATATACCACGATTTATCAAAGTATAACTAGCGCCCTCTATGAGTAGCGTTAAAATTAGTTGCAAATTCTAATTAGTCATGCCAAAAAAACGTGAGACTGCCAATTTTCAAGTTTTTGCTATGAAAACTTTCAAAATTATTGAGAAATTTCAAAATAAAATTCTAACTTTTAAACCAGCAACATTTATATAATGCATGCTTGACTCAATCGTCATATTTTGGTCTCGTATCTACAATTTCGGGCTTTTTTTTACGCCTTATTTATATGTCCCATTTTTAATGAATCACCCTGTATAAGTTAAGCTACACATACCTACATATATTTTAGAACATTTTGGCGTACATAAAGGAGTTAAACACATACATTTTAAAACTGCGTCGTATATTTTTTTGTACCCCAGAAAAAACATCTCACATGAAGATAATTATCTGATAATTTAACAGGTTTAATGGTCGTCATAATTTTTATTGGATGATAAAACATTTTAGATTACTTAAAACTGTAGCAAATATTTGTTTTTGTGACATATGAAACCCATTATTAATAATGGGTATTTCTAGACATATCTTAATGAAAATTCCAACATATAATTAAATTCGATCGTAAACAATGTAATCACACACCGCAGGCTTACCAGTGAACCCCGTAAAATTACAAAATAATCCAATGCACTATTCAAACTTTTCGCACACCACAAAGAATCACATAACTTAACAATGAGTACGGCACAAAACAACATTTTGCATAGTCGAAGATATTGGAACTGCTTAAGTCGGGAGAGGAAAGCAAATCATTGAAAGTCACGCATATACCTTTTATTGCTGCTACAGCTGCATTCAGACGGATGGAGAGGCAATAAACTTGCAGTAAATCTAAAGCTAGACAGGAACAAACTGTTACTCACAGTACAGACTCCTGCAGATCTCAACATTTCCTCCGAAAGCTAAAAGTACACTGAGGTGGGTGTTATCAGAGGTGAGAGGCGCTGATAAACACCTGGACGTTGCGTTTATCTGGTTTATCAGTTGTAACAGCCAGTGACGGGCGTGATGACAGGAAACAGAAAAAAGGATCGTTGAAAACATTTAATACTCCTAATGCTTAAATTGCAGGGTGTGTTTGTTTTCAGCTCAACAAACAGGGTTAAATTAGTTATTCATGTTGCTTTAGAAATGCAATTTAATTAATTTGAAAACAGAAAACACAGTTTATATCGTACTCATGTGATACAGAGAACAGACCTATAGGCGCATGGTGCAAGCTAAAAATACTTTTCCATTTTCAGTACATTTCAATAATTTTTAGTGCTAAGCGCTAAACACTAATAATTTATACCGTATTTTTAAACAATCGTTTTTTCTTTTTTGTGTATTATTTATTTCAACTAGGTACAGATTTTCATTGATAGGCTTGTTCTATATCTTCCCGAATTCAATTAAATGAATTCGGTTTATAATGAATACATGATAATTTTCAAAGTAATACTGAGTCAGTACATCCGTCTGTCTGTATGTATCCGTTATAAATAGACTGGGCCAAAATCCGAATAATTCAGCGGTGTCAAAGAGAACGAACCCGTACTATGTATGAAATACACTTGAAACACGGCCGGATATTGCATTGCAAGGTAAAGGAAGACCGCATATCGAAAATTAATCGCATTCTCGAAAGCCACACAAAAAAAATTATGGACACATTAAAACAAAAAAGGTGTGATAGTACGAATTCTAGATCCTTGTGGGTCGCCGCGCGCTGCGTCGCCTGCATTTTTACTTGCTAGTAAAGAGTTAAAGTTGTAAATGCGAAAACTGTACGAAATATAATTATAACATCGTTGAAGACAATGGGTATTCCTAGTGCACAAGTGTTAATGCTAGTAATTGAGAGACGCAGCACGGTATATGCTTAAAGCTAGCCAATTGCTAAAAGCTGTCTTTCCACATTTAATATATAATATGTAACATGTATGGCCCACGCCCTATAGTTAGTTGCAGAGGGAATTTAAGAAATTACACAAGGGCAGGCGAGCTAATTACAAATACAAAACACATTTTTGTGAAAGCCATTAACTATGTTAAGAACTTTCATGTGGCCTGTCTCAACATTCCACTGCCACCACAACCAATTTACACACGTTGGATGATTGGAGCTCTCTATAATCACTATAAATGACATAAAAATTTTTGTGCTTCAGTAGTGACTCACAATCTATCTCTGAAACTCAACTATTATTTAACTATCAAGATATTGGGGATGATATACACATTATTTATGATAACAATTGTACTGTGGTATTGGACAATATCCATAAATTAGAAAGTCCTTCCTTGCCACTAGCAACTCTCTTGAATTACTTGAAATTGTACAACTGTATTACAAACCTTGACAAATGTCCCCGGTATGAGGATTAGTAAGAGATTTAGTGACATTTTACAAAACATCCAGTATGTAATGTAAATGGTACTCTTCCAATGGCCCCAAACAAAAGGAAATTAATTTACTATAACTATACTTAACTAAACTATTTGAGATATTAAAAAAAATAAAAAAAATTAAATAAATGAGTGTTACGACGCGGCGTTATATGGCGTGGTGGTGAGGGACCGATCGAAATAATTAAAAAATTCAAATTTAAATGTTTTAAAGTCTTTTAGGCACAAGCACTGTTAACTAACAACATTTTGTTCAGCAAACAACATACTTTTTATTCTAGAGTTAGATATTTTCGCAGGCACATATTTAATATTAGAATCTAGCATGCTCCACATATATATTGCGTTATATGTAAATGACTTTTGAAAAGTGGAGGATTTTTGTTTAGGTATTCTAAAATCTTGCCTATGTCTAGTATTTTGAGAATGATTATACATTGGGAATTTGTTACGCAGATAAAGGGGCTCATTAGTAGTGACCATTTTATAAATAAGTCCATATGTGTGTGACATACGCCTGTTTTACATTTTTAGGATAGAATTTTGATTTAAATAGGGAGTAATGTGATTTCGGAAATGAATATTATATGAAAAGCATTTTGAACTGTTTGTATTGCATGACATGAAGCAACACTAATGAAATTATATTATATCGTCGTAATCAAGAAGTAAGAGAATAAAACTGTTACACAAACGATATTTCGCGACTGATGACATGCAAGTTTTATATGGGTACAAACCTTTTAGGCGACTAAAAGCCAATTTTGTTTTGTTAGAAATATGCGATTGAAAGGTAAGTCCATCGTCAATAATTATACATAAGTTTTTGCTTCACTTACTTTGGGTATTTCATCAGTGTCAATGTTAAGAGTAAAATCAGATAATTTATCCTTGATATGTTTTGAGCCCACTATAAGTGAAACAGGTTTAGTTGCATTAATTTTTAAATTATGATCCGAAGAAAACTTCTTTAGTTTTTGTAAATCTGACAACATATTTTCTTGGACAGCTATTTTATTATTTGGGCAAACTTCTAATATTAACTGAGATTCATCTACAATTAAATTATAATATTGAACTTTACCATTCATGTTAGCGACATATATTAAAAATAATAAAGGTCCTAAAATGGATCCTTGGGGTACACCTTGACTTAATGGAGCATATTTGGATTTAACAGTCTTATTATCTACGGTTACAGCTACGCATTGTTCCCTATGTTTAAATAGGACTTGAAAATTGTAATACATTCATCAGAGAAACCAAAATAATGCAGCATAGAGAGCAAAACTAATGGATTCAGCGTATCAAATGCCTTACTAAAATCGAGTTCTAAACAGGTGGCTTTATTAGTGTTTTGACAAATATCATCAGTTACTTTTATTAGTGCAGTCGAGGTGCTATAAGTTGTGTTGATGAGGTCAAGTAGTTTTCATTCAAATAAGGGCAAATCTTTCTAAAATTTTTGAAATTACTGGTAAAACATTAATGGGCCTGAGATCTTTCTATTCAATGGTGTTAGTTATTTTCGCTAGTAGCTTAACAATTGCCTTTTTCCAGCAATGTGGAAATATGCTATCAAGAATACATCTGTTTAAAATATTTACTAGATGATTTATACAAAATGGCAAACATAGTTTAACATCTCGAATAAAGATACCATCCTCGCCAATACTGCAAGTTTTAATATTATTGATTATGCTGTAAACATCAAACAGAACATTTTTAAATTTTTAAAATTTTAGGAAATTTAAATGAAATTCTAAAGGCATTACGCATGTTTGCCGTAAAAATTACCTTTCTCGGGCAATGACGGCATAAAAAAAGGGCAAAACCTGGTACGCAGCGGGAAATTTGTATCTCGTGCTCCTTATCTAAATTTTAATTACTTCATTTTGTAATTTTTAATTTACAGAAGTTAAAATTAATACATCGATCAAACTGCAGTAAACGTCGCGCAATGTAAGAGTTGTCTAATAGTAATTAGAGAGCGTTGAGGTTCACTTTTATTGATACATCTCAAATGTGAAAAGATGCAGAAATCGAATGGAAATGAAGTTTTAAACAGGTTGCGATTCATAATATCATGAGCGTTAAAATACCATGTCACGTGAACTAAAATAGAAAAATATTGTTTCTTCACTGCATCTCAAAATTTGTAACTATAGGAACATTTTATGGTTAGTTTAGGATTCAGCATATTCAAATTAGTGAGAACAAAGAAATTACGTGTTCAACACGAAATGGCTAGTAGTGATATTTGTTTATGTTTCCAAGGTTTCTCCTAGTTTGGAAGACTTTAAATGTGATTTTTTTTTAAATAAGCATCCTGAAAGCACTCACCATTCTCATGCATCGCTATTTGCAAGATAACTATACCTAATTGAACTTCAACGTTGTAAATACAAATATTTTCATTTTTATCATGAATAAGTTTTAATTTGACACCATATTACTTTGCAGGTGGAAGATGTACTTACAAATGTGCAACAAATAGTACTTCAAGTGATTCATGCTAGCAGGAAAACAATGATAATATTTGTCAAAATTTTAATTATGAGTATTTCAAGAGGAAGAAGAAGAAATAAATTAAGTTTCAGAATAATAACTTATGTGTGAATTTCGTAGCTTCCTATTTTCCTTTAAAATTCCAGTTTACCACTGCGTCGGGGTAGACAAGTGGTAAAGGTGGCCCTTTTCGCAACGGATAGCTCGTCATAGCCCAACGCCTCCCGACTCGTATCAATCGGAGTTTTATATTATAGAGGAGTTACTTATATAAAAAACTGAAACTGCACTAGGGAAAAATTGATCGGACGTATTTTTGATTCACTCAATCAGGTAAGAGGAACGCAGATATTTCGTTTTGCATCAAAGAATCCCTGCCTCGTCGATGGTAGGCATGTATTCAATTGCATTACTTATCTTTCAATCCACTAGCTTAGCTATCTATTGATTATATTTTTAGCTAAAGTGGGTCATTCTAATTACTAAATACACATTTGACTTCAAACAAATCGATTCTTAAGTGTATATGAACTCAAAATAAGACGTAAAAATTAAAAATAAAGAAAGGCAGATAAATAAACAAACGTATTTTTGTAATTTGCAACAAAATAGATAAGACATAAGATTAGATAGATATTACAAAACTACGGAGAAAAGTTATTTATTGGCGATCGCTTTCGAAATATTGAGGAAACTGACAAAAATATATTGCAGAACGAAAAAACTTGCCGAACGATTTAATAAAGAGAGGGGAGTTTTTGGCAACATAGAAAGTATTCTACAGAGTAAGGTGGAGCTTCACCCTTAAAAATAAAGGAAAATATGAAAATATTATATTATTATTAACAATAAATTAACAGAACTAAATCTGCCGTTGGCCCTTAATGAAACATTATTAAATATTTTAAATATATGAAAGAAATTTGCTTTTTAATCTTTCAAAATTTTTTTATTAAAAACTCTATACATGTTTTAGTTTTTTAGGCCTTTGTCAAGAATGCAGGGAATACTGAGTAGTAAAATTTGTGTTCATTGCAAAATATACCCACATCTTGTACCTATTATAAAGCTATTGTAAAATATGTTTTTATAAGTTGGACATTACTTTATTCTTTAAATCTAAATTATTTTATCTAAAATATGGTGACCGGTAAAAATTCAGACAGTGAATATGAGGTTTTACTTGAAGCCCAGTATTATGAATTTTACTGGCAATGTCCAACAGAGAGTGTTCAGTACATCCAGTGAATCAAACTCGCAAAAAAGTTAGGACAGCATCATACTCGACTCGACTCGACAGATTCTTTCAGTATGAGAAAATGGACCCCGCTACTTTTGATTGCATGTTCACAACTTCACCATATTTGGACAAATTTCAATCAGCAACCCATAAGTCCAGAAGAAAGCTGATTAGAAGTGAATGACGACTGCAGTGTTTATTGCGTTGAATCTTTTAAAAGAAATCGAGAATTTAAATCGTGAGGTGATGCTCTACTAGCATCGATGGACGCTCTGCTTGCATCTTTAGTATGTGCTCCCATTGAATATATAATTCGGGCATCGCTGCTTGCATCTAAACTCAACGCTCCAGTATTTTTATACATTTAGAGACGTGGTCCCATCATTACCTACACAAATTCATAGGCCAGTGAAACGATAGGAAAACGATTTCTACAGTTGCCTTTTGGGGTACAAACATTTTAAATAGTTAAATACATAATGACTTTGTCCTTCCAAAAGAAAATTCGTCTGTGGCGTAGCACGGGGAACTGAACCCCCGCAGCTCAGCTCATATTCTTTTGAAAAGAAATTTGCAATACGTTTCACCTATTTCTGAAATCACGAGCCACCACTGGTGAAACTACGTACTCTTTTTTAGTTTTTCATGTTCATCGTAACAAAAATTACAAACCAAAGTACACACTAATTTTAAGGAGAGGAGTGCAGTATACAGTTCATTAAAAATAAAACAGTTAACGTCCTGTAAAAAAAGTACAGTAATGGAGATTTCTACGAAGTTTTTTAATTAAGCATTTTAATGAACACCAACCCCAAAAACCATTTGCCTCGCGTTTTTTAATAATGTCCACCGTAAATTACCACAAGTGGTGCAGGTGAGATTGGAAAATTGTTTATATCTAAATCATTTTCTTGGAAACGTGTAGAGATAGACGCACGGCAATGTGCAAATTGCAAACTTTTATCGTGAGGTAGCCTTGGCAAGATGAAATATAAGGTGGGAAAAAAGTTGACGAAAAATGGCATTTTCTGATGTTTGCTACATAGTAAACCATAATAAATTTCGTATATGTCATAGAAGAAGTACCTGGATATAAAGTGATGTTATTCTTTGAAAAGTATCTATGAGGATGAATGATTATATGTTTCCTATTTCAGACAAATAAACGACACACAGCCTCACTGAAAACAAAGTTAAATTCCCTATTTAATGTCGTTTTTGTACCCTCCTTGGATAGTCACAAAATTAAAACTGATTGAACGGAAAAGTGATCCCATTTATCTTTAATAAGATAAACAATTGTAAATTCAAAATTCAAAAATCCAGTTAGCAAAATTAGTAACTAAGGATGAACTGCAGAGTCATACGGTTGGCATGTCAAGAATATTAAGGAAAATAATAATCAATAATGTATTTCAAACATTTAAAACATGCAGTCTTATAATTTTGTTTATTTAAAGTGTTTTCAGCCATTGAATAAATTTAAATAAATATGCGTCAGTACATCAGCAACGGTATTGTTTTTTTATAGGTATTCTTAAAAGACTCGTCTTTAATTTGATACGTTATACTAGATATTCTTTGCAAAAGTTTACAAAATTATCATTATCCAAATCCGTCTTATTTCACATGCAAACTTTATTGCAAATAAATATGTTTCTAAAATTCATATAATTCAAATTGCAAATAAATATGTTTCTAAAATCCATATAAATTCAAATTAAAATAACGATTTTATTACATTTATTTGCGTTTTAATTCGCACTGGATAGGTACCCACATAAAAGATAACTGATTTAAGTATCTTAATAAATATAGTTAAAAAAAAACTAAAAACCACGCTTTTAAAGCACATCAAACTAAAAAGTGAAAAATAATTATTAATATAAACTGAAAACAATAATGAACGAAAAATACTAGTATTATTGTGAAAAAAGCGTGGGTTGCTCGATATACGAAAAATATGGCACAAAGCGCCCCACGCTTTTTTCACAATAATACTAGTATTTTTCGTTCATTATTACGATCCAACAGATATTTCTGAAAAAAAAAATTTTTTTTTTATTTCAGCCATGGGATTTGAACTCACGCCCGAGGAGTCCGTCGTTTCGCGTCGACTAAGACTTGCCCTCTCGGCCAACGACCGAACTGAGAATCACGGAATATACTTACAATATTAAGCCTCTTGCTCTCACGCAGAGGATACGTGAGGAAGGACTGGCGATCCTGATCAGGATAATGATATAAACTTATCAAATTATTGTATTGTTACCGGTTCTTCGTAAGTGTACAAAGTTTCAATTAAATCTGTCCGTTTAAAGTGGGTCAAAATCGAGTCCAAAGAGTCCGTTACAAACAAACAAACAAACAAACATACAAGTGAAGCTAATAAAAGCGTGTTAATAAAAAGCGTGTTAAAAATTGAGCTAATAGTATACATGCTGGAGATAGACGCTCAAACCAGATGCATTTGCTCATAAAAACATTCTTCTGCTATAAACTGTAAACATTACTACAACAAACACAAAATTCGCGGCCTTCATCGAAGGTTAAGATTGCGAATTGATGACGAGAAGTTCGTTCTAGCGACTTATTTCGGCAGATTGGACCAAACATATGGGCAATTTTTCGGTTAAAAATATTTCACAATTTATTATTTTTCTAGAGGAATCTGTCTATTACGATCTTAAATAGTAGTATAAGATCTTTTATACTAAAATGGTCCCGAAGGTCTACAGAAAATTGTTAAAATATAGTAAATATAAAATGTTATCTAAGGTTCAGAAATTACTAAAACTATCTAATTACTAACAAATTTACAGATGTTATAGAGTTAAGACGAAAAAAGACGGAAAAAAAAGAACTGATAGCAAAAAGTTGTATAAAAATTTAGAATTAGAACTAAGCAAATAAAAATATATAGAAAACCACTAGGGTAGCGGTAGGTAAACTATATTTTACTATAAACTATAAAATACACAATACAAAAAGTAGCAAATGATTTTTAAAATAAACAATTTATAGCAGTTACAATATATAGCAGCAAAGTAATCTGCTCGAGCTGACTTGACAAAAACGAACTACGGTGGAGTAAGTAAATCTTCACTAGGATTTATTCTACTGAATGTTCCAAATAAATGAATACCATATAAAATTTTCCAAGAGAATAGTTTTATGAGTTGCATTCTGGGGACAAGCAGTATAATATAATCTCCAAAATTAGTTGCCATTAACTCGCCAAATTTCCAAAATCCAGTATCCAAATTATGATCCAAAAATAAGGTATATGCTTCTATACCATCCCAAAAAAAACTTCACCAAAAAACTGTAGGTACTAAGACATATAAGGTACTAGAACGTATAAGTAACAAAACGTTTAAAATAAATCAAGAAGACAATTATTCAAAGTTAATCTTGAAACAGGTGGTCGTTAATAGAAGGAATTATGAATTACAACTTACCCAGCAAATCTGGACGTTTAATTTGCCAATAAATCCGATTTACAAATCGAAAGTAATCAATACTTCTGTATTAATTAACAAAATTAAGTAATAGACAATTTTATCCGAAACTATTTCAAAATAAAATGTGCTTTAACAATGTGTATAGATACTTTACTTCGGCAATACTAAATGTTCTTTATTAATATATTGACAGAAAAGAAAAGCTTCCTCGAAATTCACTGGCTATTTAAGGACAACGAGGTTAACAAAAAAAAACCGCTGCCAATTACTTGGGGATCAGTACTTCCTCACCGTAGTAAAACTTGACGTGTGGTGGAGTTTATAATAAAAGTCATATTTTGACATTTTAAAAAAGTCACATTGGTTAAATGTCACTAATATTTTTTTTAGACATTGGGACCGATTTTGCTCATCAACGAATTCAATTTCTTCCTTGACCTGTAGAATGTGTGTACCAAATTTGAAAGTTTTATCTCAGAAACTGTAGCTGCTATCGCGAACCACACACACAAATATACAGATAGAAAAGTTCTTCTCTATAAAATTTTGTGTATCGTCATAATTCGTTGAGATTCGTCCAGAAATGCAATAAAAATTTTCAGTTTTTTTCACGAATACATAACTTCCTCACTTTGAGGGGTGAGGAAGTAATAATACATGATACGTCGTTAATTCAACAACGTTAAAATTATTAAATCTTTGAATTTGGATATTTCAAGCGTGGTAGTATGTCAAAAATTCAAGTTGAGAGACTATTAACTTTTAGGATGTAATAAGTGTCAGATATTAACTTAAGTTCTGATTCTAATGAATTGATAAATCTGGAAGAGGGGTTATTTCTAAAGTACGCTAGTAAATCGTACATGACGTAAAAACTAGGGGCTGATCCAGGACACCGCGCCGACATACACATATATTTATATGGTAAATGGAAATTTTGTAGTATCCAAAATAACAGGTGCAATAAATATTTTACTGCACACTAATATTTTCAGTTTCAGTAAATTAGCAGCATCTGTTCTAGATGTTCAGGAGTTAACTTTTGAGGCCTGTTGCTCAAAATTCATTTATACGAGGAAATCGACCTACCGGCATCTACAGAGGCAACAGGAATATACTTTAAATATACGAAAATTTTCAAGGAGGGCACGTTTATATTGGGTTGAGAAATGTCTACCTTTTTACCTACAAGGAAGTCCACAATATCACATAGTGTACGAAATCTGGGATTATTTCGTAAAATTCTTTCAAATTTATTTTTCACACGTTCAGAAGAGTTGCTTGATAACTGAAAAATGAACGGGCGCAGATCGAATATAATGTTTCCTGTGTTACCTATTGCATATCTATGTGAAGTAATTGTACACTCAAGATTCCTTATTGACAAATAAATTCTTCAAATATGACTGTGGATATATATTAGATCTTCCCGAATAGCTGGGTATGTGAAATAGGGGAGTGCGTCGTTTGCATTCAATTTTTCGATCACCATTTTTACATCACCGAAATGAGCATAATAATAGCTTGCCACTTCTTATAGCATCATAACGAGCTGTGGCGTATTCGGCCGTTTGCTTTTAAATAATTTCCTTGGAGACAGCGCTTTTGAAGATCTCTTCTTCACGCTGGCTATTAATCTGTCTATTTCGTTTCTTTAGGTCAACTGTTTACGAAATAAAATTAATGCGCGGTGCATACAGTTTTGTGAGTTTTTTTTTTACTGAAAATGACTGTTTAACTCTTAGAAACAGAAATCGTTTTCTGAGGACGAATTATATAACATCTTGCGGAATAGTGATGAAAGATTTTGAGGAAATTAAATAATTATGAGAATGACGAATCCGACAATGACTTCAGTTCTGGCAACGAAAATATTTACAATATTCAGAATGTTGTTAATTGTCAACCAGTTGATGTAGATTTTTCACAAAAAATTTTTATTTTTAGTAATAAAATGTATTTATTTTTGTATTTAAAAGAGAGTTTCACTTAATATAAATTGTTTTTAATTATTCTGGTCAATATAATCTTGAATTTTGGACTAACTTAAAAAAAAAAACGAAAAATAACAACCATCGTTTTGGGAGTTAACTGTGGGAAGTGATATTTCTGCAAGCGGTTAGGGCAGCCGTTCTGATCAACCGTTTAGCGAAATAAAAAATTGTGCTTCTGCAAAAACGTCTATTTTCATCATATTGTATACCTATGTACGATACGACATGTACGCACCTGGAATGTACGATTTACTCGCTATTTTTAGATATTTCATTTGGCGTCGGGGAGATAGTAGGTAAAGCTCTCAGCTGATATACAGCGTATGATAACGTTCATTCAGCGAACATCGCGCTCACAAAATATGATGACGTTATAAAATGTACGGCAAATTGCATACATTTAAGAAAAATTCTTATTGACGTTAATTAAATTTTAAAACAACAAATTTAAGTTTTTCTCAATAAATAAGTCACGGTCATAGAAAATATTACCGTGAAACTCGTACGGAAAGCGTTTTTGAAATACTCGTGTGACTGCCCTCGCCTATGTTTCAGGATTGCAGTCTTTATTACACTCATATTTTAAAGCCACTTTTTCTGCGCTAGTTTAATAATATACTTAATTAATCACGATTTTTCGTCACCAATCAGCACAAAAAAAGATCCAACATTTTAATTTTGTTTGAAAAAATGGAATACAGAACATTGTTTAGAATCTCTGAATATTTTAATATCTTTGTTCACTCTAACATTCACACTTAAACACCACCTCTCTCCGATAAAGTCAAGGCGCATTTTTTATATGTCGTGTAGCATCATTTTAAAGAAATTTTGAACTGCATGCCATGCGATAGCAAGATCTGTACTCAAATTAAAAGGCAATAATTTGAGATTGGGATTATTATTTGAAGTGGTATTGGTTGAAGAGATGGTGTTAAGCTTACAGTGGCGGCTGGTGAAATTTACGATATGTCATATCTTAGTATTGTGAGCCTCCAAGGTTATTTTTTAAATGATTTGTAAAATATTTGCAAAACATTTTTTTTGCAGAATCAGGTGAAAAATATTACAGATTTCAAATTTCACCAAAAAATATTGGTTTTCTATAAAGTTACATCCTTTCGAAATTTTATTTTAGATTCATTTTTCACTGTGCAAATTTACATACATCAATGGACACTGAACCGAAAAATCTGTTTTTATAACATCGATTTTAAAATTTAATAAAAAACATAACAAGAAATCACCAACAAAGTATAGAGAACATTTCTGTAATACCAACATAATATATGATATAATATACGACTATATCAATCAAAATTTGTCATTATCAGTTACACGAAAAATTATTGTTTGCATTGCAATTATCCACTGACATTTTAATTACTGTACTAAGATACAATTTAAACGTACTGAGCCGTCACTTTAACTGCGAATATCTTAAAAATTGCGTTGTAGAAAATGTTAAACAATAGATATTCATTGTGGGTAAAGAAAGTTTACCCGCAACAGTTTGCTCTACGGAGGTAGGTGTTATTTTGTCAAATTATGTGTCTAAAAACATCTCGACAAAAGGTCCGGAGGTTAACACGCAATGCACTCTTTGGGTGTAATAATAAGTGAAATTTTCTTAAAAAATCATTAATAACATTGTCTATTACTTTTATAAAAAACCATAAAGAGTGAAAAGTTTTTCTAAATTAAATTTTATTTTTTAGTTAATTTACAAATTCAATAAATAAAAACATATCTTTTCCAAAAAAAATCAATTGTTTGTATTACATTTTAAACGTATTCATCGCCAAGTTCAAAGTTGTCATAATAAAACATTACATCTTGAAATTGGGGGTGGGATAGGACAAATGATGGTACACCTACACCCATGGAAGGTAATCCAGTACCAGACGACGCGACGTTTAAAATAATTACTTGAAAGTGCTCAAAAGTTTGCAGAAAGGCTGGACTGCAATGTTCTATAATGTGCTGAATGTGTACGGGCAAAAATTGTGAAAATAGCCTCAACTTTAATGAACCTAATGATTCACAAGCCCTAGATTTAATCGAAAAGTGATATTGATAATTTTGTTGAAGATGTAATGCGAGTTACCGAAGATGATAATGAAAGTTCTGAAGATGATAATGAAAATTTCGAAGATGTGTATGAAAGTTCTAATAAAAGTCTAACCAACAATTCGGAATAAAAATGTGTAAATAGAAATTATGTATCTGAGATATATTTTAGTATTTAATAAACACTAAATAGGTAGTTATGTTTTACAATACAATGTCTTTTTCATTTTTATTGCATAATTAATTAACGGTTCCTTTTTATGTCTCTATTAGAAATCGACGTTAAACATCTATTTGAATTTGTTAGATAAATGATGATATTCGTACATAATCGTATAAATAATTAATAATAATAATAACTAACAGATATATAAGTATCTATTACAAAATATTATGCATAAAGGAAAAAATAGGATTTACTTGATTTTCGTCCACCCACTAACATTCAGAAAAAGAAAATGTATAGTTGAGGAAACCTATATTGTAACGGGACGTGCGGGGCAAGACGCGACATGTGGGCGAGAAACGTATAACACATGACATCTTCTATCTTTTGCACCGCTTACATTAAAGCGAGAACGATGATTGTTGTGTTTGCTGGCACGCGACCAAAACGGAGTTTAGCTTACACGCTGTGATACTTCAGGGCCGTACTTAATTTTGTTACCGAATCGTTCTAGCAGGGCTGATATATTTGTATGTATAATATTATAAGATAAATAATAATTATTTAATATCTATTTATTTGCTGGCGTGTTTTTGAAAATATTTTAAGAACGTTATCGCGTTGCAGTGAGTTATGTAATAGTGTAATATGATTAATAATTATTTTATATCTGTTAATTTGCTGGTGTGTTTTTGAAAATAATTTAAGAAGATAATTGATGTAAAAATGTTACGACCGTGGAAGGCTCTACGTCTGCATCTAATTGTGTTTGTGAAAATGAAAGTAATAGTCATTACAGTGATAAAGAAAATCAAAGTTCATTAGTGTTTTCGGTAAGAAATAGTCGCTTACATTTGAAAGAGCAAACGAAACAAATTTGCCTTAATGTTTACAATAATTTTTTACAATAATCTTTGGAGTTGCAAATTTTTTTTAATAGAACATGATCTCCATTATGAGGAAAATTATAATAAAGCACAACTGTTGGAAGTCCTGCAAATGAAAAATTATGATAAGTATATTACAGATAATGTAGCGGTGAGATACACAAAATGTTGAGATTACCTCCATATTTCTGTATTTTCAACCCGATTGAATTAATTTGGTGTAAATGTCAGAAAAGCAAATATTTTTCCGAAATTCGATAAAATAGTCATAGAATTAATTCAAAATGAAGTGTTGAAAATTAACAAGGAAGATTGGGAAAAAAATTGGGAAGGTAATTACAATTGAGGATGATTATTTAAAAATTGCCAAATTTTATATAAATAGTGGAAATAAATTTACTACAAATTTGAACGAGGATAGTAGTTCATCTGACAATGAAGAAGAGGGTGAGGAGGGCGAGGATTCAGAGGAAGAAGCAATGTAAGGTGAGTAAAGTGAAGTGATGTGAAGTGAAGGAGTGAATCAACTGCATTATTTAATTCAGTTTTTGTGCTTTCGTAGTTAAGTACTTGAGAAACATTCTTTTTCAGTTTATTTTTTTCATTTCGACAAAAATATGTATATCTGTTTTTATTGTAGTAATAACTTTACTATTAGAATTTAATTTTAGTTGTTTTATTGAGAAAAAAAAATATTGGTTTCTGTTACTATTTTGAGAGCATATTTTTTATTTTTATTTTGTTTCTAAAGGTTTCTTGTTACTTTTTAAATAATTTCCTTATTCTATACTAATATTCCATACCCATCTTTTCCTGGCAAGAAATGCTCATACCTCCTCGCGATTCTTGCTGGGTAGTAACAATTTATATTAGACAACAAAGAAGGTTTAGTGCCATATCCCCCAAAACGAAACAATTATGCAGCTACGGACACGTGTTTCGGAGTTATTGCCCTCATCAGCGTAGCGTAGCTAAGGAATTGGATCTAGGATGGAATAGATCAGGAACAAGAACTAAAATAAGGCTGGAAAGTACAGTACACAGTACTCAATTAGTGTCTTCATGTTCCCATGTGCTACATTTGGGGCCTCGATGAGCACAGTCAACACACAGAGCCCTATGTGTACTGCTCATTCCCACCTGGCACATACAAACAAAACAAGATAGATTTATTAGGGAATATGAAGACACTAATTGAGTACTGTGTACTGTACTTTCCAGCCTTATTTTAGTTCTTGTTCCTGATCTATCCCATCGTAGATCCAATTTCTTAGCTACGCTACGCTGATGAGGGGCAATAACTCCGAAACACGTGTCCGTAGCTGCATAATTGTTTCTTTTTGGGGGGATATGGCACTAAACCTTCTTTGTTTTATTTTGAACCCCAATAAATCTATCTTGTTTAATTTATATTAGGCGAACTTCAATACTGTAACTGCTCTATGTGTTGTCAATACGTTAAATTCAATACTTTTATTTCAAGTTAATATTTTTTTTGTACAATTGTTAAATTGTTGCTAGCTAAACTGAACACAAAAACCTACATTAAAAAGTAAACGAAGGAACAATACGTTTAATCCGGCTCTGCGTTCCTTAGCGTCTTACCCCGGACGTCCCGTCGCAATATAGGTTTCCTTAACTATACTAATAAAAAAATTGCAATTTTTTGAAAACTTTTTAATAAACAAACATTTTCTTATTAAATTTGTAAATTAACTAAAATAATTTTAAAACCTAACAGGCCAGGCCTACTTCGATAGGAAATTTAATTTAGAAAAACTTCAGATTTTTAATTTTTTTTTCAAATAAGAAAAAATGATAATGGTTTGTAAGAAAATTTCACCATTTACCTCTAAAGAGGGGGATAGGGAGCAATCTAGGATCTTTTGCTAGTGATGCCTTTGGATACTTAATTTAACATAAAATAAGACCTACTACCTACAGAGGGAAAACTATTCCGGGTAAACTTTTTATCCTTTCTTGTATTTCTATTATCTGTCATTGAAATTTTAACAATTTACGTTGACAGTTTTGAGGATTTGCTGTTTTGTTAAAAAATGTAGATTTTGACCATCCCAGAAATTTTCGTCATTTTCTACAGTCGGCTGATTTATCGATAACACGCGGCGGCTCTTGAAAGAGGAGGGATAGATTGGTACAGAACGACGTGTTTTGTTCCATACTCTTCACTAGAATGTTTCTTATTTGGCACAAAAAAACATATATATTTTTTCTTATGGGGCACCCTGTCATCATATTAAGAGTCATGAGAAAATAACACAGTATTTTTTTTATAATTTTTACAAAAGATTTAGGGTCGCTACCGCACTTTGAAATTTGTTATATCCGAAAAAAAAAGGACAATTTTTTAGCTCCTCATAAATTTTATTTTAAACAAGTTAACATCAATGTTTATTTTTATGCATAAGCTAAATGAACTAAAAAACTACATTTAAACGTATTTGCTACATATTATCAAATAAAAAATTATTTAAGCAAAGTAGATTTTTTTGGATCTTGGTATATTTTCCTATACAGTTTAGTCAGTAACAATAGGTATTGCTTCTGTTCTTAATTTGCGGTATGTAACTTGTTGTACTCTTTCATCAATGCCACTCCCCCGCTCGGCAATATCATTGACAACCTTGATAGAACAAACAAGTTTTTCTTGTTTTATAATCGTCATCTTCTTCCCAAACTTCAACATTTTTCTCGAGAAACGTCGATGAAATTCCTATGATGCTGAAAAATCTGCGAGTATTACTGGATACAAAATCTTCTAAACTTTTCTTATGAACGACAACGGCATCTAATGTTATACGCTTCATAGGACTCTAATCTATTCCTTCGTTTTATAAGGCACCCATCATCTTCTTTTTTATTTCAAGAGACTGCATCATCAAAAAAAGCGAAAGCAACGAGGTCTTCTGATAGGTACCAGAGGTGGCGAAGAATTCTTTTCAAGACCACTTTTGCAATCGCTTGATTTAATTTCTCATGTTATTTTAAGTCGTTTGGCAGCTGCAGATCATTTCTAGGTGCACAAGACCCGGAAAGTGCTTGGAACTAGTATTTTAAATGAATTTTCACTGTAAGAATGCAATCCTTACAAATCTCTGTCTCTTCTTCCTTAGTAAGCTTGAACTGATTTCTAAATAAATAAATCTTCAACGAGTACATAGCTTTGACCATCCACCTAGCCCAAGGAAGACCACCAGGAGCTCTAAATGATATTCCCTTTTCTGGGATACCTCCTAGAATATAATTGCAAGTTTTAGTAGCTCCTTGTAATCATCTCGTAGCTGGAACCCTGTGAATTGATTCTGGGCAAAATTGATAATCTCTGTAGTTATATTTTTCATTTGTTTTAGGGTGAAAACATCAGAAGTAATAGTTTTAAAGTCTGTTTGATTCATTGTGTTCCAAGCTTTCTTAAATCTTTTGAAAATTAATATTTCTGGGCCTGTCGAGGGTCCAAGTGCCTGAAGAAGCACAGCTTCCAGCATAATCTCCATAATGTGATGACGGCAGGCCAGCCAAAGCATATCCTTTTCCATCTTTTGCTCTAGCAAAATACAAGCTCCATTCCTTGGTTCAGTATTGGTTGCAGTTGTGTCAAAGCTCATGCATTTTATTCGGTCGTAAAGTCCCCACGCTAATGACGTCTCATAAACTGCAGAAGCGGCTGAATCTCCTGTCCCACAAGGAAGTTTTGGTACTCTTATTCTCGCTGTAGCATTATTTTCTCACGAATTTTTAGCTTTTCAGCCCATTTTTGCTTTTTCGCGAATGCTGTCCAAACGGTTCTATCTATGTTGCCAATTTTGCCGCGACGACCTTTTTCTCGCTGCGCAATTAAAAAAATCATTGTCTTCCTTTACTTTATTAGCTCTAATAACTATCTGTAAGTAAGAAAATAAATAGTAAACCATGTTACTTGGCTAACAACAAAAAACAAATGTATTTGTTTACAAACAATAAACATTAAAACTCACGACTGTAAACAAAACAATCCTAATATCGACTAACTGCGATGTAATGCTATCAGCAATTTCGACTTTACTGGCAGAAATAAAGAGAATGCAAGAGGGGCAAGTAGTGGTCGACGAGGGGGCAGGCTCAGTCGCGTGTGGGTCATAGATGTATTGTAGGCGTGAAAATATTACAATCTTTATATGATAAGTTCGAACATGTACGGTTTAATCTCTCACAGTTGTGCTCGAATTAAGTCAAACTTAACAATTTTGACGAAACTTATGATATGCGGTAGCGACCCCTAAAACATAATTAAATATAATAAAATTTTACACAGCCTAGTCTTTCAGGTGGGGTAATAAAATGGCAGGGTGCTCCGTTAATATTTCAAAAGTTAATTTTTAAGAAGCACCCTACTCTTCACCCACAGCGCCATATCAATGATTTTCTAATAGTCATGAAAGCTCGAATATAAACGCAAAACCGTCATGATACAAAAACTAATATAATACCAAGACTATATTCCTTTAGTTTTGAATCAGAGAGTATTCCAACTTTTTATAATATAAAATATTTTACATTTTAGAGTTTCATTTTCAGGTGAACATTTTATTAAATGGACATGGATAGGCAAAAATATCCAATTTATAGTCAGTTTTTACATATAACTCTACTTATTTTAATAAAACCTTGGCTGACCTCTGAGCAAATATTTGCTGTCAATTAAATTATTTTTGGTTACAATTTTAAAATCCTCACAAAAATAATCAGATAAATGTGTTACTTTTTATATAATAACATAAACAAACATTGATTTTGCCCGCTTTATCATAAACAAATTTAATATTAATAAACAAGGAGTATCGAATGCTGATACTATATTTCCAGCAACTGCTTATAATAAACATATAACGACTATGGATATAGGAATATAAATGCCAATATGGATTAAACAAAATTATACAGAAACAACATGTATATGCAATCTTGCCTTATATGCGGTGTGCAACATTTATGTGAACTTATTTCTGCTAAGACCAAACCAATACCAGGAAGTTGTTAGTATTGCAATATATCGACATGATCTATTTATTGTAAACTTATTGTTTTCCGTTAAGTTCGTATATTAATAATATTGATTACTGATGAAATCATAATTTCACCCAGTAGCGCAACGGAGGGAATACAGTTCTCTTTTTTTTAATAATGAAATAATTGTAATAATCATATTTAGAAAATTACGAGGAAAATTATTTTGACACAATATGAGACTCTGTGGCTTTTAATGGCAATAATAAAGCAACCTCTTTTTATTAAAAGACAAGTACGATGATAATACCTATGATCCCTAATTTCCCCTATGTTTATTTATTTATATATCTATTTATTTTAAGTAGAACTGTCCACTGGCGGTTCTTCTATAGGGTCATCTTGTCAATGACCTCCTACATACAAATAAAAAATTAGAGCTATTCATTTTCTGAAGTTTAAAAATATATAATATATATATATCTTTAATATTCTTAAAAAACATATTAAAGCTTCTAGTTCATTCTATGCACAATACTATTCAAATATCTAGATCGCAGGATTTCATATCCCCTCGAGCACCGAGCCTCTACATTCATATTCATTACATTAATCATTTATAGAATTTAAAAATCTTGGGTCAATCCACAACTTGCCCTCAAAGCTAGCTACGGACCGAATTTACAACGAATTAAAGTGAAATAGACTTATGCGGGAATCGTCAGAAAGCAAAAGAGACAGAAAACACTGGCGGGGACAATGTCCCTAACACATTTTACGGAAACGGTAACGCACGAAGGTCAGTACAGCAGTCTTAATGCTGACTAGGTATGCGTTAGTCGGTAAATTCTGTCGCGTTGTTTTTAATGTTTTTATTTGTGAACATTTTATTAGTAAATCTCTACTTGTCGTGAAATTAAGTAAAACAGTGTTTTTGGTGTTTACTATTAAATATGAGTGTTGTACAAAATATATTAAAACTGAAAGATGGACATAAGTTGGGTTATGAAGACCGAGTGAAATTCAAAGGTGGTGGCCGTCCAAAACCTAATATGACGATAAAGCAAACATCTCTTGATAAGAAAAAAGAAGGTAATAGGTATTTTCGAAATTCAATGTATGATTTATTCGAGTGGAAAATCTGAAATTAATCAATCTGACTTCATGGCAGTTCAAGTGGATGAAACCACAGATAGTTCCAGATAGTTCCAGTAAAGTACAAGTAGTTTTTGTGTTTAGATACGTTTTAGATGGTGTTGTATGTGAGAGATTTTGGAAATTTATTCAGCCTCAAGGAACGACATCGCAGCATTTGACAGATGTAATTTTAAAAGAGTTAGAATGTCTGAAAATTAATGAAAATCCTGAAAAATTGATAGCACAAAGTTACGATGGAGCAGCAGTAATGAGTGGTGCTTTTGAAGGTGTACAAGCCAAAATTAAAAAAAGTTATCCTTCAGCAAATTTTATTCATTGTTACGCTCATCAACTAAATTTAATTTTACAAAAAGCATCAAGTCAGGATAAAAGCATAAACATTTTTCTGCTAATTTACATAGCTTTTCTTCATTCTTTGGAAAATTGCCAAAAAAAACAGCCATGTTACACAATGTTGTTAAGTGAGATTACCTAAAGCGGCTCCAACACGATGGAATTTTAATACAAAGTGCATAGAGACTGTTTATACCTATCGAACAGAATTATTAGATTGTTTAGAAAAAATCATTGATAATGAATCAGAAAACAACACTCAAAACTACTTACAAAATGAACGTTTTCTTTACTGGTTAATTTTTTTTCATTTAGTTATGCCTCATTGTGATATATTGTTCAATCAATTCAAAAGTGTAATGTCGATGTCATAACAGTAAATAAGTATATTGGCGTTTTTAATAGTAAAATTGGAGACATCAGAAATAAAATTTGAATAACTATTTGGAGGAGACATCCATGCAGTTTGCCTAGAGATGTAAAACGGAAGAATCAAAAAGGAGAATTTCATTAGAAGTTTGTGATATAATTACATCTGAGATCAAAAACAGGTTTGGCTTCAGTAATCATTTAGCAGTGTCTCAGTTATTTCACGCAGATCGATTTAAAGATTATAAAAAAAGCTTTCCTCAAGATGTGTTTAAATTAGTTAAAACGGAGTATCCAGTCATGAATCATTTGAAATTTAAAACTGAATTAGAAGTATTATATAGCCGAGAAGATTTTTCCAACAGTGAAGGTGCAGTTGCTTTGTTACAGCTTTTTATTAACAATAATTTGTGCAATACTTTTTCTGAAAGTTTCAAATTGTTAAAAATCTTCTGTACTCTTTATGACTACCGTCGAAAGTGAACGTTGTTTTTCCACCTTAAAAAGAATAAAGACATTTTTAAGAAATACCATGGGCCAGGAAAGGTTATCTTCTTTAGCCATGCTTACCATAGAAAGGGCATTAATAAAGAAGATAAAAGACTTTAATGAAAAAGTAATTGACTACTTTGCATCTTAAAAAAGACCGGAGGATCGCCTTGGAATTTAAATTCACTTTAAAAGGTAGGTAATACAGTAAACTTTTCTAATTGACCTCTCTATCTCTTGACCCATGAACCGTCACTGGAACTGTCCAGACAGAAATCCAATTACAGAGCAGGGAAATTACAATTTTAAGATACGAAAAACATAATATGACACAAAAGATTATAACAATAATATTACAGAATTGACACAAAAAAAATTCAATATAGATAAGAAAAGTATAGTTTGAGGTCACTTACAGAATATTTTAAATTTTATATAAAACTATATTTGAATCTGCAAGTTCAAGAATAAGTTTCCTTATTTTACTTATTTTCGTACTATGGTATTATATTTAATTACAGCTTATTTGCACTACACCAGGTTGATAGCAGTATGAGATCAAGTTGCATTGTAAATCATTGGTGATCTCATTTATAAAGATATTAAATAATGAAGGTCCGAATACGAAGCCCTAAGGAACACTAGATGTTGCGCTAATTTCATTAGACCAGAAACCATGATATTGTAGTTAGCCGTCTATCTTCTAAACATGACTCAAAAATTTTTAAGAAGCATTCAGTTGGAGCAAATTTTAACAGCTTGTGTAGCAAAATATCGTGATAAAGTCTGTCGAGGGCTTATGAAATGTTCTTATAAATGACATCAACCTGTTTTCCTGCATCTAGATTTGCAGCTAGGAATTGGATGATGGATATCAAATTGCTAGTAGTAGAATAGCCTGGAAAAATCCATGCTGATCATATGACAAATTTGAGGTTTTACTTGGCTGAAAAGAATATTTAAATAAGCTAAAAATTTGAACTATATCAACATCAGAGCATACCATTATCATTTAGGTATTTCTTTTATAAAAATTCCGATTTCATGTTTTTTTTCACATCATAATTAGCCCAAAAATATTAAAAAATAATTTTCAGCTGCATCTTTAAATAAACATATGGGGGACAGCTTAAGGCAACTAATCTCTTATGCTTAATCAAACAAATTTCAGACTTGCTTATCATTTATTTTTTGCCGAGAATTAGTTCAAAATACACTTTTTTATTAACGGAAAATTATTAAAATTATGTTTCTTCGGAAATAATAGAATTACTGAAATTTGCGCTCTTGAAACAATTCTCTTTTTCTTAAACAATTGTCGGAACAGAACCGAAGATAAGAAAACCATTATTTTGCATACGTTTGCCTTAATCAACTATAAACTTCCTCAGGACATATTAACATTAATTATGTAAGTTGTAGGTACAATAATTTTGCTGAATCCTTTAATCATATTTTAAACTTAATCATATTGATTAAAAATGAAAAAAAAATAATTTAAAGAAATCACACATAAATTAAAAACAAGTTACCAGAGCTGAAAATAAAGTGATATCACTTTACTTCAGTACTGAATACAGTGTTATATACTTAGGAAATCCAAAGTGAATATGTCAAACAATTTGTTAATAATGGTTTTTTTTTTTGATGAAAGAAAAGAAATTTTAAATAACAATTGCGCCAGAGCTGCTGCTCGTATCTTCAATGAAATGTTTTCTGGTAAAAATGTTCGTCCCGTTATCAATGAAGCAGTTCAAATAGCTATACGTATACATATATGAAGATCTCAATGTTGACCGTGCTGAAAGTGAAGTGTAAAGTTGTCTCAAGATTCCGTCATGGCTAAAATTAGAATTCATAGAACTCTTAAACTTGCAAAATTCGATTCATGTAAAATTAGACTTTTACAAGAGTTGAACGAAGATGACAATGGTCAGTTTGCGAAATCACATCTTATCGTATTCAAGAAAATTCAAATTTGATGTATAATATCTATTTTTCAGATGTGGGTTCGTTTAATGTTAAACAAACTGTTATTAGATACAACTATAGATATCGGTATGACGAAAATCTTCTTCTCTATAGAGTATCATACTCAAATACCGTATAATATCTGGGTGGGCATTTTAGGAGATGTTTATATCATTGGTGCTTTTTTTATTCCGGATAATTTAAATAAAAAGATTTATTTCAATTTATTAGAAAATAGTCCACATTTTTCTAAGTGTAACCTGACAGCTTCGGCTATGGATTCGGGGTGGTCTAATTTCTGTGGTGTTTTGAAAATGAAATAGATCCCATAATCACTTAAGATTTTGAGGAATCTTTTTGAAGATTTTAACAGGACGGGGCTCCCACATTTTATGCAGTACCAGTGAGGAAATATTTAGACCAAAAATTTTATGATAGATGAATCGGTAGAAGATGTTCAATTAATTGGTCGGTCAGGCACCCAGAAATGACACCATTGGATTTATTTCTATGGAGGCACATTAAAACCAAAGTTTATGCTACTAAACCTGAGAATTAAGAGGAGTTGGGAGCACGAATTGTGCACAAATGTCGTTGAATTATTCCCCAGATTTTGCAGACAGTTGGTGAAAATTACCAGCAATGTTTTACTACTGTATGGAAGTCGGTGTTAGGTATTTTGAGCAATTAATTAACTAATATTTGAATTATTTTCCACTGTTTGTTTCATAAACTGAATTTATTCTCTTTTGTTCGTTAACTTTTTAAATTTTTTCTGTACGCCTCATTAAAGGTTCTGAAAAAATACAGCTGAGCAGCAGCAGAAATGCAAAGTTAAACTAATCCCATGCGTCATTATTAAAGCTGCAAATCGTTTCTGTGTATCATGGTCGTAGAGTACAGATGTACTTACTGTCGCCGGCATTCACCTTGACCACGAAACTCTTTCTCCAGTCCAGTCTATTATTAGCTTTCGAGTTGTGTACACGTTGTCACTTGGGCGTATTGGATATTGTTTTTGTGTTTTTATTTTATTTCTTGTACTATATTGTTGATATTAATTTAATAATAAACCATGGCAGACGTACGCAGGGGTAGAAAACGGCCATTTGCTGACAAAGTGAATAAATTCATAGGTGAATTCTATGATGGAGCTAAAATAATTTGTAAAGTGTGCAAGAAGGACTTGCTGGGATAAGTGTGATTGTGGACTTCACATAAATAGTGTACACCATAAAAATAAAAAAATGGTGTGACTTCAACAACACAGTTTATGTTACTATTGATGCTGATTGCCTGTGATGTTCCGCTGCACATATTCGATAAACAACCCTTTCGAGAGTTCTGGAATAAATACAATGCACAGGTGAAGTTACCAAGTCGCACAACGTTATGTAACTATCTACCAACTGTACACGTAGACATGGTAAATAAGATGAAATGTAAATTAAAAAATACACGGCTGTGGTTATCTGTTGATGAGACAACAGATTGTAAAAAAAAATTCTATTTGAAATGTTATAGTACGAGTACTGGACCCTCTTAAACCGACAGTTCCACTGTTACTAGCTAGCAAAAGACTAGTCAGTGTACTAGCGAAACAATTACCAGGGTGGTGCTGGAGACGTTAGAAAAATTTGAACTGTCAAAAAGTCAAGTGTTGATGTTTGTGACTGATGGCGCCGTTACAATGCATTCGGTAGGCCGTTCTTTGCAAGAACAAGTTGGGGAACATGGTTGCAGGCAGCTTTTTATTACACTGAATATTTCCAACAAATAAAAGCTGTGATACTACAACTCAATTCAGATGAAGCTACAGCTATTAAGGAAAGCCAGACAAAATTCGAAGATATTTCCGTTGAAACAGCATTAAAAAATATTGCGAAGAACTATAAACCATTACATGAAAGCATAAAAGAAATAGAAAACAGTGCGTTGTCGTTAGCGGAGTCACTGCAAATAGTGGACGAAGTAAATCTACTGCTACACGCTATAGGTGACGCAACAAATGATCGTGTTAAAGAAAAGTTCGCAAGTGTGTTAAATAAAGACACCTGTTTTACCAAATTAAGACAAATATGTAATGGTGCAGCCGTTAAGTGCGTTCAAAGACTATTTTACGTATGCGTGTATTACATCAGTAGATGTCGAATGGTCGTTTTCAAAATATAAGAATATATTTTCACCAAAGCGAAAACCACCCATGGAGACAACTATAGAAACATACCTGATGCTGCAAAATGGCTACACATCTTCTCCAGTTTGTGATAAGCAAGCTAGTTCATCAAGCTAGTTAAGAGGATAAGTTTTACATAATAATAATAATAATAATAATAATAATAATACCAAGGTACCAAGGGGGTACCAAGGCTAACCACCTGGTACCCCTTCTACTTCGGGTTCCTTATGAACTAAGAAGAAGGGCCCCTCACGATCGACCCCAAGCGGATGGGGGTCAGAGACAGGCGGGAGGGGCCTCACCGGATAGTCTCAACAACGACGACATTGGCATTGTACACGGACGCTTTAAGTGGACGAGGGAACTTCGGGATGACTTGCTGACCTGCCGCGAGAGTAGCGAACCTGAGCGAAGGGGATACATGGCGCGAATGCATGCACTTTGGTGCGAAATGCACCCAGAGCATCGCGCCTTCTCTCAACAACATCTGAGAGATCAAGTATCCTTTCTGCTCAGGACAGGTTACGTAAGGGCACCCCGTCAGCCGGAAGAATTGCTAGCCGCAGTCCCACCGCGGCAATTACCAGCTGATGGGGAACATCCTTTAGAGTTCACCGATGTAGACTTAAGGACGAGGGTTAGCCTTAACACCAGGGCTAACCTAAAGCCACAAGACCTGGCTAGAATGGACGAGGTCATCGATGAGGAAATTCCGGAAGATGCCGACATCTGGCAAATCAACAGTGCCGTGTACAACGCCGCGAAGCAACTCGTCCCCCGTGAGAGGTCAACCAATCACGGGGTCGAGAAAGCCAAGCGGCGTGTACAAAAATCGAGGGCAAAATACAGTCGGCCAGACAACACGCTTCTCGGATCCAGAGTGTGGTGGAATATAAGACGATTGGGAGGGTCTTTACTCCCAGAATACGGCCCATAGCAGCTGGATTAAGACGTCAACACCATACTCTAAATCTGACAGTGATGCTTACCATCAAGCAGCACTGTCTAGATAGGATCCGAGCACTCATGGCGATAAAGAAAACATTGAGGAGGCGGGTGAGGAGTATGGAACAAAACAATTTGTTCCGTACGAATCCTTCCCGCCTCTTTCAAGAGCCACAGCGTGTCGTCGAGAATCCGCCGACTGTAGAAGATGTCGAAACCTTCTGGAAAGGAATCTACGAAACGACACGTCCATTCAATAGCGACACTCCATCAATTGCACACTTCGAGGCTCTGTGTCACAGACATCTTGAAGAGCCAGAAGAAGTGTGCCCGGCAATCAGTACGGAGGAAGTCCAACAAGCACTTGTTGGTACCAAGAACTTCGCTGCCCCGGGCCCAGACGGCATTAACAACTGGTGGTGGAAGAAATTTCCTTCCACTCACCGTCGTCTGGCGCGAGTTTTCAACTCATGGTTGAACGAGTGGCAGCAGATTCCGGACTGGTTCGTCGAGGGACGTACTGTGCTTATCCCCAAAAAGGGGGATCTCTCCGACCCGAGGAATTATAGGCCGATCACTTGCCTTAACTCCTGCTACAAGATATTTACACGTATCTTGTATGCTAGGACACTGAGGTCTGTTGATCCAGTCTTCCAGCAGATACACGAACAGCGTGGTGCCAAGAAGGGCATGGCAGGTTGCAAGGACAGCCTGCTGATAGACCGCTGTATTACACAGGATTCTGTGCAATACAAGCGGAATCTATCGATGGCCTGGATTGACTACCGCAAGGCATTTGATACAACGTCGCATCAGCTATTGTTGCACTTACTCGAATGTCTTGCGGTACCAGCACCACTAGTGAGATGCATAGAACAGCTGCTGCCGCTCTGGAAGACCCGCTTCACCATAACATCAGGTGCACAGCGGGTCACGACAGAGCAGGTGGCATTTAGGAGAGGAGTTTTCCAGGGTGACTCCCTGAGTCCTCTCCTCTTCTGCATCTCACTGCTGCCGTTGTCTGTTGGGCTCCGCCAAACCCGCGCATATCAATCTGGACCACCCAGCGACCGGAGGCATAAGGTCACCCATCTATTTTATATGGATGATCTTAAACTTTATGCCTCCGGAGAGCGCGAACTACAAAACGCTCTTAGGGTGGTCGAAGAATATACGCGGGCAATTGGTATGGAGTTCGGGTTGGACAAATGTGCAGTCGTCCACCTCAAGAGAGGACGATGCGGGGAATTCCCTGAAGATGCGCAGCTCGCAGACGGAAGCATCCTAAGACATCTGGATGCCGGAGAGACCTATACATACCTGGGTGTACAACAAAGGCACATCCAGGATGTAACACAAATAAAGGAATCTCTCCGCGGCAAGTACAGACACCGCCTCCGAAAGATTTGGTCCTCCGAACTTTCGGGGAAGAACAAGGTGTCTGCAACTAATATGCTTGCCGTTCCGATTCTGCTCTACTCCTTCGGAGTAGTAAAGTGGAGGGTAGATGAGCTGCGCCAATTAGACAGAGATACCCGCAAGATGATGAATATTCACAGAAGTATTCATCCTAGATCGTCCGTTCCTCGTGTGTACCTCCCACGTCAACGGGGGGGCCGAGGACTCTTGAGCCTGGAGTGTACGCATGGCAGAGTAGTACTGAGTATGGCATGTAACATCCTCAGGAGCTCAGATCCCCTCTTGCGGTTCGTAAAACATCACGAAACTGTAGGAGTGGGAGCAGGATTGTTCAAGGCAGCAAAAAGAGCCGCAGATGAACTCGGTCTCGCATTTGACATCAGGCGAGGAGGCCGGCGAGGTGCTGATGTTGAGTCAGTCACCGAACTTCAGCCAAATCGTCTGAAAGCCCGAATTAGAGCTGCCGAACAGGAGAAACTGTTTCGGCAGCACGTCGATAAACCCCAGCATGGTGTCTTCTATAAGAACATAGAAACACTGGGTTTATCGACCAGGCTGACCTTCGCCTTTCTAAGGTCAGCAGGGCTTAAGTCGGAGACCGAGGGATTCATTATGGCCTGTCAAGATGGTGTTATCAACACCTTGGTCTACCGTAGCCGCGTGTGGCGTGTAGAGGTTCCTGATATCAACTGCAGGACCTGCCATCAGGCGCCGGAATCGCTCATGCACTTACTATCTGCATGCCCTATATATGCGATTTCGGCCTACATCCACCGGCATAACGCGGCGTTACGAGTGCTATACTACCATCTAAGGCACTCGTACGGGGTAGACCAGACACCAGTGCTGCCTTACGTCCCCGGAGATATCGAGTCCGTTGTCGAGAACGAGAAATGCCGGATTTACTGGAACTACTCGTTCCCGACTGTCAGGCTAATCCAAGCCAACAAGCCTGACATAGTCCTCCTCGACCATCAACTCAAGGTGATGTATGTCATCGAGTTCTCGGCACCTGCGGAGAAAAACATCACCTTGAAGGAGGAGGAGAAACGGACCAAATATCGCGATCTCCGGTACGAGCTCCAAGTGCTGTACCCAGGCTACTTGGTCAAAATGGTCGTCCTTATTATCGGTGTACTCGGAGGGATAAAGCCTACGCTGCTCTCGGAACTGAAGATCATACCGGCCTGCCAAAAACCAGCCGAGTGGCTGGCAGGTCAAATGCAGAAGGCGGTCATTCTGGGTTCTCTCCGTCTGCTTAGGGCACACGATTCTGGTATCTACAGTCACTAACCCTGCGGGATGTGGGGAGTGGCTGTAGTTGATGCGCCGGCGCGACTCCCGTGAGGCGTCGGAGGCCACGGGAGGACTGACCGGCATCGGATATTCCGAAAAAAAAAAAAAAAAAAAAAAAAAAAAAAAAAAAATAATAATAATGTTTATTTAAAAGGATAAAATACACATTTTGAAGCACAGGAAAATATAAAATATGCAGTCTGTATTTGCAATTAAGTGTATAAAGAGATATGAATAATAAACATAGTCCACAGAAAAAAATCTGTTCGTGGACTATGCTATACGATAAATCAAAGTACCTGTTAAACATGTATTACAATAGGGGAAGAGAAAGAAAAAAAGGGAAAAAAAAACAGTGATATGCATAATTAAATACCACTCACTAAAATAATAATAAGCCAATTTCATATTTGGGACACGTGCATATATATGCACATACATCCATATATACACACACATTCATACATACACATATACATATTTGCACATATATGCATATTTAAACATATGCATATTTAAACACACACACACACACACACACACACACACACACACACACACACACACACACACACACACACACACACACACGCACACACGCACACACGCACACACGCACACACGCACACACGCACACACGCACACACGCACACACGCACACACGCACACACGCACACACGCACACACGCACACACGCACACACGCACACACGCACACACGTACACACGTACACACGCACACACGCACGCACGCACGCACGCACGCACGCACGCACGCACGCACGCACGCACGCACGCACGCACGCACGCACGCACGCACGCACGCACGCACGCACGCACGCACGCACGCACGCACGCACGCACGCACGCACGCACGCACGCACGCACGCACGCACGCACACACGCACACACGCACACACGCACACACGCACACACGCACACACGCACACACGCACACACGCACACACGCACACACGCACACACGCACACACGCACACACGCACACATACATACATACTTATAAACATTTTATTTATTCATTTAATCTTTCTTTTTTTTTTTACTAAATCATTTGATGAATTACAGTTCTAGGTGTTGCCAGAATCCATTCCGATAGTTTTTTTTAAATAAGTTGTAAGAATTTAAGTTTTTTAGTTCATTTGGTATAATATTATACATCTTAGAACTTAGATAAGTAAAGCTTCTTTGGCCAATTGTTTTTCCCATTTTTGGTACGACTATTGAGTTTAATTTATATCTTGTGTTATATGTGTGGTCAACTATCTGGTTTTTGGTTATATGTTTTTTTTTATGTAATATCAAAGTTTGGCAAAACAGCTGTCTAATGTCTAGGATTTTTGATTCGAGGTACAGATCGTTGCTCGGAAAGAGGTAGGGTTTATTAAATATTATTTTTAAAATCCACCTTTGAGTCACCTCTAGTTGTTTTAGATGGCAGTTCATTACGCCTCCCCAAGCAATGTTGCCGTATATTAAATGGGTTTGCACCAAAGCATAATACATTGTTTTCATGTGGTTGACGTCGAAATTTTTTTTCAGATATTTGAATTTTGGAATATGGCATCGCAATTTTTGTACTATACTACTTATATGTGTATTCCATTTTAATTGGCTGTCAATAATAATTCCTAAGTATTTTATACTTTGGCAGGATTCAAGTTCGGTATTAGTGTCATTATGTTTAATTTCTATGCTTTTATAGGTCGGCAGGTTGTTAATATAGCTTGTAAATGGTAAATATTTTGTTTTTTTTATGTTGATAGTAAGTAACTTAGCAGCAAAAAAGTCTAATAGTATAGGAAAGTCCTGTTGGATTTTTTTTTTAGACATAGCCAGCTCTTGTCTTTATAGACCAATGCCGTGTCATCGGCAAAACTTATTATTTGGCCTGTGATGGGTATATTAAATATTTCATTCACATAGAGATTGAATAACAACGGTCCCAGTACAGTACCTTGTGGAACTCCAAAAATGACATTTCTTGTACTACTCACTACACCGTTAATATTAACACATTTACTTCTATCTTGTAGATAACTTTTTAATAAATCATATGCTTTCCCTCTTATACCAATATTTTCTAATGTGTCTAATAAATCAGGGTGACTCACCGTATCGAAGGCTTTGGCCAAGTCAACAAAGATACAGATAGCTGGTTCAGAATTATCCACGGCTGCATATACTTTCGACATTACCTCAGCAATTGCATCCTGGGTTGACTTGCCCTCTCGAAATTCATATTGTTTTGCTGATAATATATGATATCTATTTATAAAACTTAACAATCTTTTTTTAATAATTTTTTTCATATATTTTTGACAGACATGACAGCAATGAAATAGGTCTATAATTATGGATGTCTAATCGGTCACCAGATTTATGTATTGGTTTAATAACTGCGGTTTTAAAATTACATTGTTATAAATTATAACAGTCTATTGTTTCTCGTATTAGTTAATTTCGCGTACGCCACTGTCTAATGGAACATTTTTGACAGCCCTAGTCATTATTCTTTCTTAGTATATAGGGAAGATTTAGAAGCGAGCATCTTTCTTATTTCTTTTGTACTACTTCAACTTATAATTTGGTGAACCTAACTCATCCAGCAAAATTATAGTATGACAAAATCCCCGACCGTCTTCTCCTCGTTATTGTCATCCCATTAGATTCCAATTTGTACATAAAACGACGGACATTACTTTGCAAGAACAAGATTATGTAGAAACTCAAATCCATGAACTTGTTCCAACTTCGAAGAAACGGAACTCGAAGAAACGGAAATCTTTATTACGCATACTCTGGTATTTACAATGATTGATGGTAAAATTTGCAATGTTGCATCTTCCACAACCTCTACGAAATAATGCTATATGTTTGGTGCTACCTCGAAGACATTTAATAATATAGATTTAATGTTGAAACAGAAGATAGATACTTCAACATTCCGTTTCGGTTTATTTACTTTGCACGCCTGGATACGTTTCTTCGAGTGTTTATTACATGTGGCATACGAACTGCCTATTAAATCGTGGCAGACATGAGGAGAACAATAAAAGAATAGTTGCAGAAACGAAGAAAAAAATTCAAGATAAATTCTTATCTAAGTTGAGTCTCATCGTAGATCGAACGAAACCCGGTTTTGGTAGTAGTAATGATGGAAATACAGCCCGCTGATTTTTTGAAAATTCTGAACTTTCATCCACCATTACAGAAATAGACAAACATTTGTATATTTATACTGTATCCACTTGATATTGTTTGTAAAATAGTAAATTTTTTATAACTATGCTTTGACGACAGCCAGATTATTTGCAGAAAGATATTCCTGGTATAGTATACCAACAACTGTACACAAGAGTTTAATACACAGCCCTGCTGTAATAGCGTCTGCAATACTGCCAATTGGGAAGCTTTCGGAAGAGGCTCAAGAAGCATTAAATAAACACATAAGGAAATATTGTGAGGGATATTCAAGAAAATGCTCACGCGAAAAGACCTTAGAAAATGTTTTTATTCGACTTTTATTGTGCTCAGATCCTTAGATATCAAGTCTTCGAACACTCCCAAGGAAAAAAGCAAAACCGTTCGACAAGGAAGTTGTGTCCTTGCTATTATCTGCAGAAGCTGGATTAGATACAGCAAGTAAAGAAGATTCTGAAGAAGACACTGCTAGTGACTCTGAAGAAGACACTGAAGACTCTGAAGAATATCTTTCAGACTAAAATTTCTTCATAGTTTGAAGAATCCCTGTCAAAGATTTTTTATTTATAAATATGACTAAATATAAATTTATAAATTTCATAAACTAGATTTCTTTTAATCGTCAGACATTTAACAAGTATTATGCATTTTATAAGAATCCGAAGTTTTAGAACTTTACTCAGTTAAGTTTTGAAATTTTACTAAGTTCTTTCGATTTCCATGTCTTAATAACCACTCTATTTCATCAAAGTGATTTTCCACTATTTTTTTCGTTAATTCGTGGCACGAATTCTATAAGAATCAGAAGTTTTCGACTTTTGCTCAATTTTTTATATTTCCACCCCCTAAAATCCACCCTATTTAATCAAAGACATTTTGTTCTCTATTTTTTTTGTAAATTTTAGGGGTCGAATTCTATAACAATCAGAAGTTTCAGAATGTTACAAAGTTCTTTCGATCCCCCCCCTTAGAAACAACCCTATTTCATCAAAGGAATTTTTTTCACTATTTTTTCAATAATTCGTGGGTCGAATTCTATAAGAATCCGAAATTTCGGAATTTTACTATTTATTTTCAATTTCCATCCCCCTAAAAACAACCCTATTTTATCAAAGGAATTTTTTTCACTATTTTTGCCGTAATGACCAGATCATTTTGGACCGTTTTATTACTTTAGAGAGTTTTGGTCAGCTTTTCGGGGATTTCGCCCTACTGTGCGATTCTTTGTATACTAAACAAAAAAGTGTAAAAAGGACGGTAGGACTAAATAGTTATTATGTATATAATTGCTTCAATGGAAACTCCTTCATTTATGCGATAACTAAATAAACATTAATACGATTTAATAAAACTGGATCAAAGGGCATGAACACAACGTGCATAAAACTAGTTAAACGCTGGGAAGTTCAGAGTTCGAATAGCAGATGGTTATGCAGAGCTGCATAATTTAACTTAACCTCTTCATAATATTTTCAAAATAATATGGCAATGGCGTCTTATAATAATAAGCTTATCATTTCATGGTGTCATTATAATTAACTAATTTAAACTAATCCATTAATTTATTTGTTATTAATTATTTATTAATTTAGGAGTAAAGTAATCAGGCATCTAATAAAATCAGTATCTCGAAAGTAATAGTGGCCATTATCGAGCAATGTGGATCGTGTTTTTGGTTGCGTTTTTTCGTGAAAAACTGTTTCCTAAAGAAACTTTAAAAAATCCGAATTACTTTTCAAATTCATGCTATCAGCTCGGTGGTATGGAAGATAGTGGTGCGAGTTTCCACCCAGACTACCCAAGTTCGGTGTAACTGCGATGTGAGCACGTTAAAAGTCTCTATCCGACGATAAAGTATGGGTCAGCAAAATTCCCAGGTTAAGTGGGCCAATGCTTCCACAAGCACTGATGAGCGTGCTTATCTGCTAGCGTCGGTAATTGGACTTGGTACGGAAATAGACTAACGTTAAATGAGTGAATAAAAACAACGTATGCTAATCCTGAACGTGGTTAGAATCTTTGAAATGACACTGACACTGAAGTAGTTTTTCAGATATTAAAATACCGTACACTATAATCGACGGAGGTTTCATCAACTATGTTGTTGTTAACTTAAATTGAAGATGCAGCCTGTCTAACCTAATCTATGGCCACGTTTCGATGTAGACTGAACAATAAAAGACTCGGCTCTTCCTTATTTGAGATAAGCCATATGTTCTTTAAGCCTAGTTTGAGCTTATTGTCTCATTTGTCCAACATATTTTTTATTACAATCATTAAACCTAAATCAAAAATTGACGATGTTTCATTTGTTTCAGTTTTCCGCTGAATTGCCTGAAAATTATTATAATTTATTACTCGATAGATAAATAACTGTATATCACAGGATCATGCAATTTTACAGAAATATATACCAATCTTCTGTAACAAAAATTTTATTGTTCTTTCGCATTTGTGGCTGTAGCGATTTGTGTAATGAATGGTAGTCGGTGAAATTAAAATTTGCTACAAAAGAATTAATTGCGCCCGAACTAGTAAATCTCCAAAAAAATTCTATACGTGAATAAGCATCATTAAAGCATTTCAAAAAATGCGAAAATTTAAGAAAATGTCATCTAACACCCAGAATTTTTTTGTTACATCTTGTATATTTGGAAATAATTTACAGAAATGCCCGTTCCTCCCCAGTTTAATCTTGTTTTTGAATTAAACTTCTAACTATAATAGGAAGCCGGTAATCGAAGACCAGAGCGCAAGTGTAGAACCTTGTATAATTGATTATTAGTTAATTAAATCGTGGCAAATTAAACGGCTCTCAGTAGCATCCCATGTGGATATCTACGTTCCCGATAATTTATAGCACATGATGAAATAAGTAACATTGTTTTCTTTTTACATGTTAACGACCGAGGACAGTGTCTGAGATTGCGTATCAACGAACATTCGAATAACTAACACAGTTTCTATGTTTTCTGCTGAAAAAGATCATCTTTGTGGGGTAAACACATGTGTGTATAGCGAAAACGATCTTTCGACACCTACCGATGTAATATTTCTAATGGCCGATTGCACCGTACCGTTAAGCTTGGCTTATATTTAAGTCTAACTTAGATTGTGGCGTTTGTAAAAATAATCAAATGGTGAAAGTCACTGTCTAAACGCTACTTAAATATACGCCTAGTTTAACACTACGGTGCAATCGGCCATAAATGACTTGTAGGATGATCCTCATTAAGATACCGATTAATATTACATAACGTTTCGTATCTCACATTTTTATGTAAAATATCGCATACGAGGAACATCTTTTAGAGTGTGTAATTTATTTTATACATTATTAATCATCTTTAATAATGATTTGTGTTCTGTAATTTGTTTATTTTATGAAACTATTCGTGGGTAGTAGGACAAAAAAATTACTAAGTATTTTTTATTTAGATTGATCAATTTCTGCAGCATAATCTGCCTTCCTCAGAATCTAAATTTAGTGTCACAACAACGGATTTACAAGATACTAAAAAACACTTACCAATCTAATGATAAAACATATTACCTCCAATTCTTATTTTAATTGGATTAGTCGTAAACAAATTACTAACAAATACATTAAAAGTCTTCAAAACAACAATATAACATTACATTAAAAAGCAATGATACATTAATACACAATTTGATTTTATACACATGAAGAATACTCACGATTTAAATAACCTATATAAAAATAATACCTGTTTAAAGAATAGTAGTTTCATTGTCCTACTACCTACGAATAATTTCAAAAAACTATGAATTACATGTAATGACTCTTCTAATTGAAAATGAAGAATTTTCTAATAATTGAATACCGTCTAATATCACTATATAATTGTTGTGAATCACATGTATTGCTGCTTCTACATCAGGATCTTTGAAATAGATTTGGGCCTCGGAGATGGCTTTTGATTCGCTAGGATTTAACTGTAAAATGAAATCATTTAATAAAATAATTATTGGGTATACAAACACTCTTTCAAACCTAACATGATATAATAATAAATATCTATAGAACTTTCTATTTTATACTGTCATTATTATTTGAATGTGCCAATATAAAAGTTTTAGGCAAATAATGGATAAAAAAACATCATTTTCAATACATTTCTTCATAGAAACGACTACTCAGTTAGGAGCAACAGCTGCATTGAATTAAATAACAGTCTTTTTAGTACTAGCAAAAAAATTGAGATTGAAAAAATATTAACTGACCAATAAAGAAAATTTTCACAATCAAGAAATGATTTCCTCCGGTTACAAATAATATAAAAAACGAAAATCCTAGTCCAATATATGATATATATATCTACTTTCATTCTTCTGAGATTATATTATTTGTTATTTCTTTCTTTCTATGTTGAAATGATTATTGAAGCTTTATGTTTAAAATATTTTATTAACAGTAAGGTATTTTACAGTAAGACAAATAAAAATCAAATACATAATGAATTCAATATGTCTTTAATATATTGATCGACACAACTCGGTATATAGTGCCATATTTGTACAGTACCACCATCTCGGTCTATCAGACCGAGACACGTATTCGAGATCCTGACGTCGAATTTTACTTTATTTACAAAATCAAGCTGTATTTGGTTTTCTTTGATTTTTTTCTTAAATTCTTCATTCTCTAGCAAGAGGACATTATCATTACGTAGTAATTCTTCATATGCACCTTCTTGGGGATTTTCTTTACTTGTGGATGGAATGTTTTCCACATTTTCTATAGACAATAATGGACTTAAAATTTGTTTAACAAGATCTTTGCGTTCTTTAGTTTTAACACATTCTCTTGCAGTTGGGCTAGATATTTTTGTCAAAGTTTCAAGCAACAAATTAAGTGATGGAATAGCTAAAACATAATAAAATCAGCCATCAATTATTTTTCAGTAGATAAATTTTATATTACCTACCAGTTTTTTTAGTTTTTTTTGTAACAGTTTATTGCAAAGTCTTTTATTATCGGGGTTAAATTTTTCTTTAACGTTTTCTAATCCACTCTTTTTTTAATTAAAATGTCAGTAGGAAATGAGAAAAATGATATTTTTTCACCATTCCTCTTTGCCCTTTCAGCATTACTCTTACAAATAGCAACTTTGCATGTAGTTCCAGTCAACTTAAAACAATTATTTATTATTAACTGGATATTTCTTCTTCTTAAAATAAATATACTTCATCTTATTGTACATACCTTTTCAAAATAAATGTTATTTAAACCAAATATGGTCCTTTATATAAAAATCCAAATGTCACTTAAAAGGTCAAAAAGACGTAAAAACTATAAAAAGAGGTCCATAACAATATAATATAACATAACTAATAATAACTATACGCAAAATATCAAAATAATTGCAAATAACCACACAAAACGATTATAAAATGAACACAACAAACGTATAATCCACAACACGGCATACACTATGACGCGTTACATTCCCCTTTCGTCTCTTTTCCCCCGAGTTAAGAGGTAACCTACTCCTTTACGGAAATCGGTAATAAATAACATACGACAGTAGCGTAGAGCAACTGTCTTTGAAGTCTACCAGTTTTCTATTATTCCATCACTGCGTGCTACATTAAACACAGGTTTTACATGAAGTAGTGGCCAGTAGTGTATAGTGTTTGTTGCCTACGTACATACGTTAGATTTACCACGCTCTATTAATCTCTAACGATAACCTATTTAATTGAATTAAAATATTTTACTAGCAAATGTATTTTTCTCTGTGAAAATACCTTGAGGTCTTTTAGGTTCCTTGATGTTCACAGGAATATTTTTTTACTATACATATAAATATAAGAAAATATTTTTGCGATTCCCAAAGAATCTAAAAAACTTCGAACCGTTCTCGAATAGAAAAATATATTTACTACCTAATCTGTTCAATGGTTGTAATAATAAAAAAAATAAATGAATAAATGAATAAATAAATAAAAACTAGTCTGAGAAAAATAAATAGCACTTACTATTATGCATACTAGAAATTTAAACCTTCCCTGAAGATTATGTACAGAAATATTATTTCGCAATACACCACCCAAGTTGTTTCACACGGAAGCACATAAAAATAAATCCTTTGATAAAAACAGCGTAATGAATTTTTGTCAGTGATTAATAAATGTGAGCTAATTCATCGAGTGACCTTTGTTGTTGGTGTGTGATAACAAAGTAGGCGTATTTGTTTCGTAAATTTATTTATTACCAGAACCTATCGATTTGATTTATGTATAACAATTTGCCATTGTGAGTAATGCTTTTTGTGTAATTAATATTCACATTCTAGTTCCATTTAGCATTTAACTTGAAAATTTGTAAGGTTGATAACTACACCCTGTAAACATCAAAGTATGTGACTTACTGGGCCTTTATTGGGCTAGCATTTCCTGTAAATGCCCGGTAAATCCCCAGTAAAGGCCCATACTTCGTTATTTACTGGGATAGTTTAAATTTTTAGTATCAGACTAATAGAATCAGGGCACCAACAACTATTCATTAGGAAATTAAATCTTAAATTATTAAACGCATTCCATGGTATCGTTTCCAACTAATTTGACATCATTTTACACAATGTAACCTTAAAAACGTGTCAGATCCAAAATAACTGCTACTTTTCAAAATATATGGCATTAACCTCTTGTTTGTAATACCCAATTTAAACAGGCCCCAGTTAATATTATTTTAATGGAAGAAAAATTAAATTAGTCTTGATGTAGTATATGTAGAATCTAAAATAATGTAAAATACTTTTTTCTCGTCTTAGCTTTGTTTCCACTCTATAAATTTTAACCGAGTCAAGTATAACGAACCAGTTATAGACCTAATTAGCACGTAATAATTATAACGGATAATATAATAGTGTTGCAAGTAATCAGGATTTATTACCAGTAATAAGTAATAAGCAAGCATTATATTATTAAAGTTTTTCAGTACTTTAGTCTATTTGCGTTTGATCAACGTTATACCAAAAGTATATCCCAGAACAACTACTATCATTTTTTAGTAGCAGGAGATGTCTACAATAAATCGCCCACCTGTAATTGGACAAAGATTAAAGGCTAATGTGACTTGGAGAATGAGAAGTAATCTAACTTATTTATTCGTTAACAATACCTATGGCCATATCATCAGTTGAGTATGACATATTAATGAACCAGATACTAGGGAACGTAAATAAAATAAATAAATGCTTTTAGGCTGGATTATTGTTTGTAAAAATCTGATACTACTTTTTTAATATTTTTGATTTCTGGTGACATAAAATATGACATCTAGAACAAACCATGAGTAGTTGAATAAACATATAAGTAAATACTTATCCCGTATTTATTTATTTAGTAATTTGATAAATTGGTAAAATAATATCAATAACATCGCAATATTAATAATATTATAATATTGTTTTCAGGAGGTTAGAAATTTTAAAATATTATAGAATGCTTTGTCATTAGTTAATTGTTGCATTTAACAAATATATATTTTCCTATTATGAAACTTTTAAAACGGTGTTTTATTTATTCAGGAGAGGGTATGAAGTTTGTATTTTTGTATATACAGGGCTTTCCAAAAATGCATACGGGACAAATTCAAGATCATATTCATTATGTCAAAATAAAAAAAATCTTTATGAATGAAGACCGGATCTCAGGTAGTCACTTCAGTTTTTAATTGGCTTTAAGTGGTTATGTGTCAGATTTGCATGCATATATGAAACGATATCTTACCTTGAAATTTTTTTTAGCGAATTCAGTATAATCCAAAGTGGACAAAGTCAATTTATTGTAAACACTCACTCAAAGAGGACTGGAGGTATAGAGGGATGTATTTAACAGTAAATTACGCACACAAATATTTTTCACTGCCTGTTACAAGAATAAAAGTATATTATTAATATCTGTTCTAATGTTTTGTAGTTAAACTTCGGCGTCTTTCGTTGAAAATCCATTTATATTGCGAGAAGGACCGCTCAAAGTCGACAGATGTAACTGGAGCATACTTAGAATATGTAAACTTTCGCGAAGTCACCACATTCATGCCCGGTCGGTGGTGTGCAACTTCCAAAAAATTTGTACACGTATTTAAAATACTCGCAAAATTATATATATTTAAATGTATCTAGATATATTTAAATATATTTAGATGTATTTAAATGTATATAGATGTATTCTTTTTCTTGAACGATATTGGTTTGAGCTACTTTCTCTATCACCTCTAAATCAGATATATTTAAATCTGTCAAAGTTGTTCTGTTATCAAATCCTGTAAATATCAATAAATTTTTTATATACTCGGGTATTTTAACATTCAACGTATTTTCAAAATCAACAAAAATGTTTAAATTCTCTGAGACCTCGTCTGAGACGTTCTTCGAGGCCTCGTTCGAGGCGTTCTCCGAATTAGAAGACATCCTAAAATACAAATATCGCATTATGTTAAACTCGAGGTTAAACTACCTATGTTAAAAACTACTGTAAGATTCAAAATAATTAATTGATCCTCGAGTTTCAATACACAAAAACAGCGGGAAAAATTAAGAAAATCGGTATTAATACTTCATCATTTTTGGGTTTTGTATACTAAACATTTATCCTCACATGTCGCCTCGCGTTTACCTTAAGTTTAGTGGATTAATAATGTGTCCTCGAAATTGGCCAACTTAAAATTCTTACAACTTCAGACTTCAATTTCATTAACTAATATCTGTTAAATTTGCCACATTTATGGAGCTATACCTCTCTTACGAACCCATTGAGGGCAAATGTTTATTTCGATGTTTATACATGCAAAATTCAACTTATTTTTTTTTTGTATAGTCCCTTAGATAATATTTTTGTGTTTTCTCACCCCTACAAATGAGCATACTTAATATGGGACACCCTGTAATTCTCAAGTAAATTTTTAAGTAAATTTCATCATAAAAAAAGTTTTTCTTCGTTTTTTTCTGCATCCGTGGATTTATCAAGTCGAGCACATTAATTTGTTTAAAAGCAAAATTATCATAAAAATATAGCTACCTACTCGCGGTTTGTGTAATAAGATCAGAGCTCGAGGGGTATGTCAAGTTATTTCCCAAATGGATAAATACCTTACATACTTATACGTTTTATATGTTCTTATTTATAAAATTTTTTATACAAGTACAATAATTATTATTTTATTATAAAATTATCTCGAAAATTCGAGCGAAAATTACAACCAGATGAAAACAATTATTATTATTTGTTACGAAAATTCGAACAATGACAATTGTTCTGACTTTGTAAATCTGAGAATTTGTATCAGTTTCAAGTCGCATAAAATACACCGTTGATTTATAATAATTATAAATAAAAATGATAACTCTTAAATTTGTCTCGTTTGTAATATGTTTTATTTTGTTTTTAGTGCAATTAAGACCTAATTACATTAATAATGCGCATTTAAAAGCTAGACGTAGTTTAATCGCTGTTAAACTATGGCTAACGAAAGATAGATGTAGATTATTCAGTGTAAAACCTATCGTCATTGGTTGTGATGGTGTGAAATTTCACAAAATATCATTGGTAGATAATGTGTGAGGGAAATAATCACTTGTAATCATTTTGAAATTGTTATAGAACAATATTGCCTCGAATATTGCTCACAAAGAATATAGTTATAACTTTTACTTACCTGATTTTAATTTACATTTATAATCACGAAATAAACCGAATGAAGGCACAGTAGATTACGATCGAGCTAGTCGTGAGCGTTCGGCGTTTCCTGGTTGATGTTTTTTGTCATTTATTGTGTATTTAAATGTATTTATATATTATCTGTTAGTATATAAATGTATTTAAGAATATTTATGTGCATTTTAATGTATTTAAGAATATTTATGTGTATTTAAATGCATTTAAAAATATTTAAAAGTATTTAAAAAGTAATTAAACGTATTTAAATGTATTTAAAAGTGTTTAACTTCAATGTGTACACCTATTTAAAGAAATTGCACACCCCCTCGTGCCCGGTGTAGCAAAGTCTTCTTCTTTGCCGTTTAAAAGGTCTATTATTCCTGTCATCGTAACAAATCCGGTATTTTTGTTTTAAACAGTCTGGAATTTTGTTTGTACCCTCGCAGCAATTTCTCCCTATAATTGAACAATATCTTGTCGAAGATCGAACACAACGTTTATTGCATCAACTAGTAAATTCTGATGTTGGCTGATATTGAAGGTCCCGTATGGCTAGAAGAATTCGTGAAAAACTTCCGTGTATGGTCTCCAAATTTTCTTGAACTGTTGGATCCATAAATGCCCGTTGCGCCTGTGAAATATCACTGTGCCATTCGGATTTAACTGCTATATTGGGGATTTCACATTTTCAAAATGACACTAATAATACGATGCTACCTCTAGCCAAGTTCCCCATCGTGTTATAAAGGGCTGTGGAGGTAATGGAGTATTTGGTAGAATTTCATGAAATAACCGTACACGACTTGGTGCTTTAAGAAAAATATTCTTTACACTAGATATCAAATTATCAACATTAGGGTAGCATCCCCAATAGCTTCAGTAATCCTGTGAAGCTCATGTGCTAAACATGTTACATGAAGTATATTCTGATATGTTTCCTTCAAAATTCTTCCATCAGCTTTCATATAATTCACTCCATCGGTAAGAAATAATAAGAACTTGTCCTTATTCTCTGCATATTTGTCACCCCATAACTCTTGTAGACTTGAATTCACTACCTCTGCTATAGTGCGAGAATCTGTAGCTTCTAAAATTTTAGAGACAAACTCGCAAGCATTAGTGGTTTCGTCCACGCTCAGCCAGATGTACTTCCCATTAAGCTCGGAAGAAATTTTCTGTCTAATATTTTCACACTCCGCTGAAAATATTTTTTTGTTAGTGTAGACCCCCAAGGCACGTTAACATTGCTATATTTGCCACTATACATTTTTCAAAAAATTGTCCAAAATGTGGATTTTCTAGTTTCGACCACGGTATGTTACATCCTATCATAAATTTCACTAAATCTAAGTTAAAGTTACGTTGCATGTCACTATAAGTAAAGCCACCTACGTTTATGGTTTTCTCAGAAAACATGTCTATTAATATGTGACCACGAAATTGTTTTGTTATATCTAGTGTAATAACATTGTCTACCATCAAACTGTAAATCGGGAATATCGAGAATTCAATAATTTACTGTAGCTTCCGTCGGTTTATTACGTTGCGACATTTTAACTGGGAATTATTAGTACCTACGTCCGAATTAATCCAAGTAATACAAGATACTGTTTGATCGTGTTAAATGTTTTCTCCCCTCCACGCTAAGGCCAGCTGTTGGCCTTCAGTAATAGCTTTGTTCGTAGAAATGATTTGTGACAATTTCATGACTATAGAGATCCGATTATTACGAGAGTTCTGCATCATAAAATAAAATGTTTTGATTGAAAAGCGCATCTCTACAACAATGTACGCATGCTTCTGACAGTTTCAAACGGTTGGAAATTGCTCTACGCATAAACCTAATGTAAATTACCAATACACTGTAATTTAAGTATGTATTAAGTATTTAATTAAGCACCTAATTAAGCATGTAGCACTTTTTCTCGAAACTACCGTATATTTTTCTTAAAAACACGATTAGTAATAATTAAGTATAATAATAATTAGCATTAAGCATCTAGTACCTACTTCAAATTTCACATGTATCTACAGGTAGGAGTGGAAGAATGGCTTGTAGCCAAATCTCTTACCTCTTGTGTAACTTTTGTCATTTGTAATGTCATCGTCTTACACAATAAATCATTTTATTATTATTATTATTATTATTATTAAAAGAATCTATTACGCATTACGTTTTAATTTAATATAGTACATTCCCTGATAAAACTAAGTTACCATTAACATTGTAAAATTAAATAAAATGCACTTAATATGTTTTTGTAGTTTGGGAATGTTTCAGTTGGTGTTTGCAATATATTATACTATATTTGTAAAAGCCATCCCTGGGAACCGATCGGTAAATCTCACGTATGTTTACGTACAACTCTCGTACAACTAATAAAATGAGATTAAATAGTGTGAAACCTTCTCTCATGTCATTTTATTATATATTACGAAATCCAAAAACACAACATATTTATGTAATAAATTTTAAATGTGGGTGCTGTCATGATACAAATATAAGCTATAGTACTTAATTACCGAAAGGGTCTAAAACAAGTTTTCGTTATTTAAACTTGCATGAATGAATTACCTAAAACTAAATAACAAAGCACTAAATCAAATGCAGATTTCCTACGATCGTAACAGGTCTGTTAAGAAATTGAAAACACCTATAACATGTCGCAGTTTGAATAAATAATATACGTGTAAGACAGAACTCCCACCACCTACATATGTACATCGCAATAGGGTGTTAGACAAATAAATTATTAAATTATGTGAATACGATAATTTCTCGAATAAGAAATCAGAAATTATCGGTTTGTATTCACAAAAACATGAGGTTGACTTATTATTTTAATTTTAAAATTGCAATTTTTTAGTCTGTGAACGACATGTCACAAAACGCTACCCGCCATGATAATTTTAAATGTGACGTCACTCTTGTAGTAAGCGAAACCTACGGTTATCTTATCGTGATTGTTTTATCAATATTTGGACTGATCTCGTGTTGTTTTTTCAAGTTTATAATAACTAATAATGGAGGGTGGTTCTTTAAAAGCGGACAGTACGAATTTGCCAAGAATTGACACGATAATAATGGCTAAATTCTATGCGACTAATCCGGATTTTTGTTCTTCCGAATTTAAGAACATTAAAACGGACGGGTTACCATGGCAACTCATTACAACAAAATCACAGTGGATTCATTGTGATTAAGGGACAATTAAATCAAAGGAGCTATGAAAGTACTGTCATAGCAACAAGATTTAAGTAAAGTACAAATACAGCCGCACTGTCAAAAGTTTTTTGTGATTTAAAGGAATAACAAACTTAGTAGTAGAAAAAATATAGTGTGTAACTCTCACCCATTGCTTTATTTGTATGATTTTAAGCACTCGCTTCGTGTAGCAAACTTCACACTAGTTAAGAAATGAGTACAATTGCGGGCTCGTCATACAATACTATTCCGCATCATATATGTGCAGATAAGTGTGCATAATGAGTTTATTTGATTTGAAAGAACAGTGCCAATTTGGTAAAGTTAGATATCGGCTTACTGTTCATTTGTCATAAATTTACTTCTTGCTCAGAAGCATACTGCTCAATACTATACTCGTGTAACCTCTCTTGTTATAAATAAATTAACTGTTTTTTTGTAAAGAAAATAAAGGAGTGAGTGCATAATACTGTTGTTAAAAATGTAAACACATAAAACTGTCTAATTATAAATAAATATTTGTAAAACAAACTCAAATAACATAATCTGGTTGATTATAGATAAATGTCCTGAAAGAAAATAAACACACAAAACAATACTGCAAGAATTTGTCTTGTTACACTTTAAAGTTTACTATGTGCATACTTGCAAGATAAACATCCAGGGTTTATTTTTGGAATACATGTGTCAAGACAAATAAAGGAGATGGCACCGTAAACAAAGACAAATGTTATCTTTCTAACGTTTAATTCATAGCACTAAATTAAATCAGTTTACAGTATGAAATAGTCCTTGCTGTGATTTCAATTTATTAATTTCTTTTTTTGGCACAAACAAATTTTAAATTATTTTTGCAAAAAAGGCGTCATTCCACTTTATGTCTTGCGAATTACTGGTATTTTTCTATATTGTTTCATATAGAATGTATTTAGAATGAATAATTTACTAAATGCCAGTTTTATGAAAATACCTTTCTTTGAAGTTACAACCGTTTGAGAGAAAAAGATACTTCAATTACTTATCAGTAGAGTTGGCAAGTCGTGCGGCTATTCAGTAGTGCAGGTGGATAGATATCTCTTGAGGCAATGACCGGCTGGCGGACAAATCGAAGCGAGCCGCGAGACTAGTCCATTGTTGTCTGTCGTAGTGTTTACACGCGAATTTATTCCTCACCGTTGTATTTTATGTTGTTGTATTGTTGATAATTTTATTTGCTGTATTTTATTGTTGATATCAATTTAATAATAAAATGTGTCAGATGTGCATAACGGTAAAAACGGCCATATGCTGATAAAGTGAATAAATTTATCAGTAAATTCCAGGATTTATTCTACAGGGTGGTCCGAAGTTTACCTGACAAACTTCGACACGTGATAGAGGGACTTAAAATAAGCCGAAAAGTTCCTATCAACTTATATCCTTAGGGGATTGTTAACAAAGATACAGGATGTTAAAGTTTTGTGAAAAACAAACAATTTTTTTTAATAACTCTAAAATTACGAAAGCTATCGACTTGAAGTTTCAGGGGCGGTGATGATTTTTAAGTCTCTATTGTTTCATCAAATCTCATCTTTGTACTGCCTCCAGTGGCGCCGCCAGAGGGTGGGGGAGATGAATTTTTCGCCGAAACTATGTTACGCCACTGTTTTGTGCAGTTGATTTTGTGATTGCTCGATTCAGTGTTCAATTTGGAAGAAAGAAGGTATCTTTTAGTTTTTTCGTACAACCCTTACTTTTCGAGTAAAATAGTAAAAAGCATTTTCATGACTAAACTTTATTGAAAGTTTATCATTTATTTCATAAATTACAGAATTTATGTAAAAACTAAGAACATAAATAAAACTCATTACCAAACAGTGAAACACAGGAAATTAAAGAAGTTGCTCAAATTGGAGCCCATTCACTTCAATACATTTGTGACACCTCTGAATTGTGGAATTGACAGCGGCGGATATTTGATGATGATTTTCCCTCATCTCGTTGCAAGCTTGTTGGATACGCTCACGTAGCTGATCTCGCGTTGTCACCGGTGTAGCATAAACTTTTTATTTTAAATAACCCCACATATAAAATTCTAAAGGCATGAGGTCAGGTGATCTTGGTGGCCAGGCCACCAGACCTCTTACAATATTCTCCTGGGAATTATAATTGTTTCCCACACGACTTATCCATCTCTCAGGATAATTAGTGTCCAACCATTCGCGCACCACCCGTCCAAAATGCGCCGGAGCTCCACCCAACTGTATCCAACTTTCATTTCGTACATCAAGCGGAACATCTCCCATTATTTCGAGAAGGTCATGAGTGAGGAAATCCCGAAACAATTCTGCATTTAATCTAGGCGGCAAGAAGTAACATTTACACTAAATTCATTTTGAAATGATCGAAGGCGGGTTTGGTGAGGATTTGCGTGTGCCCAAACATGCATATTATGGTGATCCACTACTCCAGCTCTGGTAAACGTCGCCTCATCGGTCCATAATATTTTTTCTTAAGAATTCGGGATTCCCCCTTACAGAGTTAATTAGCTAACGACAAAAATTTAAACGCTTCTCTGTATCACCGGGATGTAAATTTTGTACGGGATATAAATGCTAAGCTTTTCTGTGGTCTCGTTGTAATACTCGTAGCACTTTAGACTTGGATGTTCCTAATTGTTGTGCTGCCCTGCGAGAACTTAAATTTGGATTTTCGCCAAAAGCTCTAAGAATTCTTCCGTTTCCATTTCTTCCAATATTTCTTCGATCTTCGTTTCTATTTTGTCGGTTATCTCGCAATACCCTTTCGCAAAAATTGCGATGGGTGTCTGTAAAAACTTGAACATTTGGTCATCTCCTCTCCTATTTGGATACCTCCTTCGGTATTCTCGAACTGCCTGTTGAGCATTGCCATCACAAAACCCATAAATAAAATAAATATCAGCATACTCTTCATTGCTGAACAATTTTCGTATCTTGTAGCTTGGTACACAACACTAACACTAATTTTGACAGGTCAAACATTGACTGACAACACTGTTTCATTGTTTACCAAAGGCAACTAGGATTATTCATTTTATCATTAATGTAGGAAAGGTTTTACTGTTTTAGTAGAGAAAGCAGAAATAGCCGTTTTACTCGAAAAGTAAGCGTTGTACGAAAAAACTAAAAGATACCTTCTTTCTTCCAAATTGAACACTGAATCGAACAATCTCAAAATCAACTGCATAAAACAGTGGCGTAACATAGTTTCGGCGAAAAATTCATCTCCCCCACCCTCTGGCGGCGCCACTGGAAGCAGTACAAAGATAAGATTTTATGAAACACTAGAGACTTAAAAATCATCACCGCCTCTGAAACTTCAAGTCGATAGCTTTCGTAATTTTAGAGTTATTAAAAAATTTTTTTGTTTTTCACAAAACTTTAACATCCTGTATCTTTGTTAGCAATCCCTTAAGGATGTAAGTTGATAGGAACTTTTCGGCTTATTTTAAGTCCCTCTATCACGTGTCGAAGTTTGTCAGGTAAACTTCGGACCACCCTGTATAATGGTGCTACAATAATTTGTAAGGTGTGGGAGACAGACCTGGTGTGCTGGGATAAATATGATTGTAGACGTCACGTAAATACTGTGCAGCATAAAATTAAAAAATGCGTGCCCTCGAAAACACAGTTTATGTTCGATTTACTGTTAATGCTGATTGCCTGTGAACCATTTTGAGTGTTCTGGAATAAATACAATCCCAAGGTGACGTTACCAAGTCGAGCAACGTTGCGTAACTATGTACCAACTGTATGCGAAGACATTGTAAATAAGATCAAATGTGTATTAAAAAATACAAGGCTGTGGTTATCTGTTGATGAGGCGACAGATCGTAAAAAAAATCTATTGTAAATGTTATAGTACGTATACTGCACCCTCTTAAACTGATATTTCCACTATTATCAGCTAGTAAAAGACTAACTGAGTGTACTGGCAAAATAATTACGCGGGTGGTGCTGGAGAAAATTTGATCTGTCAACAAGTCAAGTGTTGATGTTTGTGACTGATGGTACCACGACAATGCCGTTCCCTTCAAGAATACGGTTGTAGGTTAGTACATGGTTACGTGCAAAATGCATGCTTTACATCTTGTGGCAGAAACTATTCGACAAGATTTTCCAGAAGTATATGATTAATAGCAAGTACAAAAAAAGTGTTCCTAAAATCTCTTAAGCGTACTCGCGCATTTCACAGCAAGTGTCCCGCGAACCACCACAGCCATTTCTTACACGTTAGGGAACATGGTTGAAAAAAGTTTTTAATATGCTGAATATTTACTACAAATAAAAACTGTGATACTACAAATCAATCCTGACGAGGCTGCAGCTATTAAGGAGAGTCAGACAAAATTCGAAGATATTTCCGTTGAAACAGCTTTAAAAACTATATACAAGAACTATAAAAGACTACATGACGCCAATACAAAACTTACAAAACAGTGCGTTGTCGTTAGCGAAGTCACTGTAAATAGTGGACGAAGTAAATCGACTGCTACACTCTATAAGTGACGCAGAAAATGAGCCCGTTAGAGAAAAATTCACACGTGTGTTAAAGCAAGACACCGGTTTTACCAGATTAAGAAAAATTTGTGGTGGTACTGACGGTGCAACCCCAGATCCGTTAAGTGCGTTCAAAGACTATTTTAAGTATGCCTGTATTACATCAAAAGATTTCGAATGGTTGTTCTCAAAATATAAGCATATTTTTTCACAACAGTGAACATTACTCACGGAGACAACCATAGAAATATACCTGATGTTGCAAAGTTTTTACAGATTTTCTCCAGTTTGTAATAACCAAGTTAGTTCATTAAGCTCGTTAAGCGGGTACGTTGTGCACACATTGTTATAAATTGTAACAGTTTATTGTTTTTGTTACTAGTTAATTTTTTTTATTACGCTTATTATGATACGTACGCCTACGTTCCGTCGCACATTTCTTCCAACTCTATTTATCAGGATGCATGGCAAAATTGTAATAAATTACAACATATATTACCTACCTAAGAGCTGTAAAGATAGCTAATGGTAATTAGTATATTCCTTTTAAATTTTTGCATGTATAAAGACGATGTATGGCTGGCCATATTCTAATCAAAGATATTACTCTCTACAAGATTAATGTTCAATGCACATACAAACCAAAACCGAGCGAAACTTATCGTAGCTGAAAAGGCGGGAAAAATAGGTTAGAACATCTTGATGTATCTGTGCATACCGGAAGCACGACTGAGCGAGTTGTCGCGAATTCAAAACGAGCGTTCGGCACGAAAACAAATCAGTTTGTCTTTAAGGGTGAAAGACTGAAGTTCGTTGAGCTGAAAATGGTGGATATCGAAAAATTATTCAACGAAATTTTTTGCAAACCCCTATATGGGATCAAACAAGTTCGTGTTCGTTACACCATGTGATCTAATTTCAAAACTGTGGTAAGAAATGACAAATTCTCATGGAATAACAAGTAAACATGTTTACCTAAAAGATTTATTTACAAAACATTATATTGAAGTAGTACAGCTCCTACAACAGTAATGTTATTATGTCCATATGGTTACTGTTCGTCGACTTGTCAGAAAAACAACTTAAAAATCTGCTCTGTACACAGTACATGGAAAGTTTGGTGGAAGGTGTAATAGAAGCTATTTTTTAATTTCTGTAAGGTAGAGATTTTGTTTTTACCTTTAGTGATTCGTTGTGATCCTGTTTCTGATCTATGCCTATCTTTTTTTTTTTCAGTCTTTTTGTCTATTTCATTTTTGTTTGCTTCTTAAACTTCTTTGGATGTGTTAATATCGTTTAAGTTCTTAGAAAACAGAGGCACCACTTATAGCCACTTTGAGGAAAAAAATTGCTGAAGTTTTAAAAAATTTCTTCCAAGTAAATTCACACAATTTTAAGTATCCTCTTTCACAATAAATATAACAAATAATTGGAAATCTTGAATTTTAAAAACTTTTTTAATATTTATCAAAAAAACTGCAAGATCCCCACTTTTGGCCATTTGTTCACCATATTTGGTCACAAAATTGCTCTACCTATGGCCAGTAGGATTAGATTAGGTTTTAAAAACTACATAGTTTCCAATAAACATATTTATAATAAATGTCAAAAAACAATAATTATTATTAGGTTCATCATAACCAATACTTTTCGTATACATCAACGGAATCTGAATCTTTTTTTATCAATCTTCCTCCATCATATTCCAAAATCGGTCGGGAAGCTGGCCTATTATATCTTTCTTACCGATGATCAACACGTCGTTTTCTATTTAATCAAAGCTTTTCTTCTGTTTTTCCAAACTCTTTAGGTATTGAGTATTCCTCAATTAATAAAACTTTTAAAACAATTACCACATATTTATAAGTGATGTTATTTTTCCCCGTTTCCTTGAATATTGCCAAAATAAAATTTCCTGGTTTTAAGTCTTCAGCATTTAAAATTTCAGTTTCTAATGTGGTGCCGTCCAGAAAATCAGTGTCATCACCATTATTTCCCACATTTTTTTTAGTACTTTTATCTTCAAACATAGCTTCGACATTTTGTTTTCCAGTTCTTTTATTAATTTTTTTCTACTTCCTATTTATAGGAAAACACATTCTCGCACAGTCGAGTATCCAGTTAGCCAATGGTTTTTCAGTTTCTTTTCAAAGAACGAATTGATCAGTTGAGTTTCTTGTAAATTTACCGCTAATTTTATTCCTTAGTTGTTCATGGCACATTAAATACAATGCTTAGCCTTTGAAATAGTCATCCCTTCTGATATAGGGTGTGATGTTAAATTTATTTTGCTGGAGAATACTGAAATTTATGATGTTTCTATATTCTCCGTTTTTTAAACAGTTTTCGTCATTTTTGACTGAAATTTAAAAAAAATTATTGGGCTCGAAAAATTTAAAAAGATGGCTGGCTGGCCAAAAGTGGGTTTGGGAAATTCGACTAATGGTCATCCCATATTGCCATAACTAGAGAAATGTGCCTTTTTTGTTTCCACTACTGGCCACCCAGTATTTTTATAAAAAATATTTATCCTTAGCTTACAATGTACTTATTTGTTATAGTACTTCCAACACTCCCAATATTCCATCCAAACAATACCTGTGTGAAATCTCATTAAATAATGAAAATACTCTTTTAACCAATAACTGAAAGTGATTGTAAGTGAGGTAGTGGCCATAAGTGATATCCCTGTCTTATCTTACTCACACTCATGAGGTTGTAGTAATTTTCCTGTTTCCCACGTTGCGATTTTTATATTAATCGCGTTTCTTGTTACCATGTGGTTTCTGTGCTTTATTTCATCTGCAATGTATTGTTGTTGAATAGTTTGCATTTTATTTTGATTTTGAAGGTGTATGTGTATGTGTATGTGTGCCTGTGTAATATTTTGTGCTGGGCATGTGGTGTAATTTTGTGATTTTTTTCTGAGTCCTCTTCATGACAATTTACGCGAGTGTCATTTTTACTACTGTCGACATTTATTGTTATCCCACCATCTCCTGAAGTAACGTGTTTTTAGGGCTTTCTGCGAGCGCTACCCTTTCTATTTCGAGCTGGTAGTGTTTCATGTATTTGCTTGAATTCCTTTAGTTCTCCCGAATTGACAAGAGTGTTCTCTCTAACATAAAGTTCTCCATTTTACCAAAGACTAATTTTTTGAGGATTGCCACTATTTAAGAACTTTAGTGTACTTTATCAACGATACCTAGGATACTCCAACTGCGGTAAATCGGAAACAAATGTTGCTTCAGACTCTGCAACAATTTTTGTTCACACATTTTTTTCTCGTACAACTCAAGCTTTTTTGTTAAAAAATGCTCTAATCATTCGAACATAGATATAAATTTAAACGAACTATTTACCGCCAAAAACACCGTGCGCTGGTTGCCCCTGCTTATTGTGACGTAGTAACTAATATCAACATAGCAACTTGTGTTTACTTGGCAATTTTTATTTTTGTTATTATTATTTTGTTAGTTAAAGTTACGAGTATAATGAATAATTTCAATATTTAAATAATTAATAAAAAGGCGGTGATTAATTTATTTACTCTTACTTATCCTGCTTCTTCAACATCTTTAAATTCTGCACTAAACCGTTCGATATTGTCTATGAATTTTTTAATTTAATGTTATATAAAACGCAATTTACATCACAAATACTTCCAAAACACAATCAAACATGCATATAACAGAAAAAATCCGCCACATATGAGTTGTGTCCATAATTTGAATTTCTGGGAATTTTGTTTAATTAATAACACTGGTTAACACGAGTTTTGTCCCAAGCAAAAAATGCCCGTTTCCTGTGTATTTTTACACGCTTCAATTAACTATGTTTTCAGATTTTCTCAATTAGCCATAGTTTTTTGTTCAAGTATATGTATCCATACAATATTGGAAAACATTTAATTAGAGTGCCTGCTTTGTGTGTGTGTACATAAAGGATAAAAGTAACAAAGTCACGCATGGGACAGAAAGAGTATTATGCATCAATGTTGCCTCACTGTACGTTGTGTTTGTGAAGTAAAGTGGGCACGCCCCATGATATCCCATAGCGATTTGCAAATATTCTCTTTATCTAAAACTAAAAGAAAAACAAAGAGAGATATAGTGAATTGGCCACTTGGGGTAAATTCTCCTAAACTCGTCAAAAACCACAAAGTTGAGAGCACGACCATTGGTATGCGTAATTAGTAGCGGGCAAGTAGTAGCCAATAAATTATTCATCTTTAGGTCATGCGCTGCGATGGCCCGCCCTTCATCAGATCATAGCAGGTATCCGATGACACTGTTGGTGGTGTTTTGGTTAGTACATTTCAAAATGTTGTAGGGTATAGTTATTTCTGTAAATAACTACGTATTCCTATTTATTTTGAGAATTTCTAGTTATTTGATGCATAATTGTTTTTAAAATGCATAATTTTTGGACATTTGGCGTGAAAGCAAACTGACATTCTGCTATTAAATAAAAATAAATTAACAAATATTCTAACGAAAATAAAATAAAAAATTCTAAAATGAAATAGATTTAAAATTTATAAGGGGCTCAAAAATGTCGCCCTGTGGTACTTATTTCTTTTCAGAATATTCCGCGCTGTATACTATTATATATGATATATCTATATACGTACTAGTACAATATTGGGCCTTTAAGACAAAACGTTAGTAGAGCACACCTATTCTTACTTTTGAAAGGAAAAGCATAGATAGGAGAGTCAGTACGAGCTTGCAGAAATACGTCTTTGCATTTAGAAACAGTCTCCGCATACGTGTTTAAGAAATTAGAAAACTATCGGTTGTAAAAGACTTGTTGATTTCCTATTAAACTATGGGGTGCAATATGAGTCTAAAAATTCATTTTTAAACTCAAACTTGGACTTTTTCCTGGACAATCTCGAAATAATAAGTGACGAACATAGCGAACATCTCAGCAAAACTTAAGCTTTGTCACATGAAAACTCTGCCTGATAGAAAAATTCTGAAAACATAAATCTGAATTCGGCATAAAAAGTTCTAAACCTATTTTAGTTCATGGGACAAAAAAAGTAACAAAGTTTGTTGCCCAGTGTAATCAAGTAAAGTATACGACGAGTATAACCTCTTTGTAGCACATTCAGCAAACATATTATTCACAAAAATTTAACAAGTTTAATAAAATTTATACTTAAAATAAATGTATATATTGTATCTCAGAATGTGGTATGTGTGTAACATACCTGTTCAGTTTGAAAGACATATGGATATCTCAAATTAAAATTCTGTGGTTGAATTTATCACTTTTCATTGTATCATGACATTTATTTAACAGCATTTAACATATATGATTGAACGACAAAACGATTTTGTATCCATAAATGGATTATGACTAATTCTTAAAATACTTGATGTATTAGTTCATGGGTTTTGGGGCACTCCTTCGATTTACAAGAACCATACAATATCTGCCATAATTTAAACAGGTCTGGCAATTTAATAAGGTCCGTCTAGATAGCAACCCATATGTTGAAATATAAAATTTATCCGGCGTCATCATGTTGTGCCCATTTGGTTCCAAATTGTGCTTCATGTTGCAAATGTTGAGTTCTTTCTCTTTACGAGTAATGTCCAGTATTAAAATTACTCACAGTGTTTTATGTGAACAACTGAACAACACATGCAATATATATTTTTTTAAAATATGAATACTTTGTGATATTTAGTGTTAGTTTATGCTATAAAATATAAATGTTGTGCTTCTTCATTTTCGAGTAATATGGAACATTAAAATGAGTTGTCATCTTGACGTTACCTGCGACTCACACGTGAAAAATCACAAAGAAACACTTATATTAGTTCTTTTTGCCTATTTTGTACTAATTTATTTGTAAAATATACATTTAACCAGTGATAAAATGAATCTTTGTATTGACGTTGAGACTAATGTGGAATAAATTTAATATTTTACTATACTTACTTGTATTTTAGGCTCATCTTGTGCTAATTTTTGCTGTAAAGCAAATATTCTGTGCCCTTTGCCTTTTGGAGTAACATAATGAGCATCTCTAAAATAAAATTAGGGTTCTCAAATTACTTTAATTCGGTTTCTCTAAGCAATAGTAGACGTCAGTCAAACTGTATGTAATAGTCTAGAAATATGTCATGTATGATATAGTTCAAGGTTCGTTTACGTTAAAATAAATTACTACAGGCTTAATTGAAATAGTATTAGTTATCCATTGAACCATAAATTATATTTTTTGGCAGTTCAAAGTACAAGATTTGAATAATAAGGAAGGTAGAGAATTTGCAAAATTAGACTGTAATGTTGGACAAATGATATAATCTATACAAACTAGATTTAAAGAGCACATGGCTCTACTCTAACAGATAAGTCTAATCCTCAGATCACAACAAATAAGAGACAAATATAAATCTTTAAAAGCTTAGAAATTAAAAAATATTTAAACATTATAAATCGTGGAAATGGGCATATCCCAAAGCATATCGCAGTCCGCTTTATTGGGTATAAACCTAATTTCAGTTTATCCTCAATCAACCCTAAATGATATCAACTTAATTGGAGGAAATTTTTTTGATTGTAGTGGACAGTGGTTTGGTGTTTGTGGAACCTACTTGAGACTAGTGCCACATCAAAAGTTTCTACTCTATTCAATAAAATGACTGAATGAATCTGCCCACTTGCATGAATACAATAACTGGGTATAGTTCAAAATAAGATGTAAATATATTTATTTTCAGTTTACCACATAAATTTAATATCGCTGAATTCATATTTTAATATTTTTATAAAATATGTAACTTCCTCAAAGTTATAATAAGTGATGATGGTACCTTTTTGATATTTCAGTTTTTGCATCAACACAATAGTTGTAATTATTGGAGGTGTGAAGTGAAATATATACAATATTTTTATGGTAGTGTTTGTTTAGAATAAGTAATATGACATCACACGTCCGTTTGTATGATCTCATTTAAAATTTTACTATTATCGTATCATGTAAAGTACAAATAACAACCAATGACGGAGCATTGGGGAAAATGTCGAGGACATAAAAATTAATAATATTGTAATATTATGTATTAGACCGAGAGCTCGCGTGATAATATACTATCAAAGATTTGCCTCCAGAAATAAACAGTGAATGTGCATTAAAAACGTAGCCGCTCGTCTGCCATTCGCAATGGGTCGCCTAAATTACCAATAATGAAATTAATTTGGACAAAATCAGTCACAACAGCTAGATCGCATACAAGTCAGGCTCAAAATGTAGGTAAAATTATGCAAATTCAATATATGAAAACAAAATTTGAGCAGACGGTTCCATTTTACTGGCAGACGCCGTAAAATATTGTCAAGCTGCAACACGGTAGAAAGAGACGTCTCCCCGCTATCAATATTTTTCGAGTGTACACAAAACCGAATTTTTGCAATGCTTTAAAATGTTTTACACTTTTTAACATTAATAATAATACAAGCAATTCAAATAATAATTTTTTATGTTAAATATGTAGTACAAATATCAAAATATATTTAAACGCATTTTTTACATTATATTGTATTATGCAGGTACATGAAAAGCAGTCAAATAAATATTACATGATCAACATAAATACCGACGAAAACGCAGTATTATTAAAATGATTTTTTTAGTATTGCTAAATTTAGATTTTTTCTTCTTCAATTTCTGTTTGCAGTTAGAAAAACTTATTTTGCTCTTAATATTCCGCAGTCTTATTATGTATAGGCTGCATTTTATTTAAACAGGCTATAACCTTATAAGGAATTAATTGTTGTAATAATAATAATAATAATAATACTAATAATCTTTATTTACCGTTCAAGATACAATTAAGTACATATGGAGGATGTTTATAGATAAATAAAAAAAATATAAAAATAATACTAATATACATAACAAGCATATAAAATATTCGTAGTCATTATCTTAAAAAACTTTTGCATGCAGATTAATCATAGTTTGACACGATATTTAAAAAAAAATCCACATAAATTTAAAATAAACGATAAAATATAAATGCACGACACACAAATAAATACCTAAATATTTACATTCATATGTATATATATATATATATATATATATATATATATATATATATATATATATATATATATATATATATATATATATATATATATATATATATATATATATATATATATATATATATATATATATATATATATATATCAGGGTGAGTCAGTTTTTTTGTAGATAAACTTTAACAGGAGATAGAACACATGTTTTTAAAAAGAAAAGTTCCTATAAACATATGTCGTAGAACGCTTCGTTTCCGAGATACAGGGTGTTGAATATAATTTTTTTTTCTCGAATTTTCATTATAACTTATAAACGAATGCTTAGATTTTTTTCCATGTTTGGGGGATAATGCCTATTAATTAAGGGGCATAAAACAAGCGATAAGAATGTTCAAAAACTTTCACAGTGGCGGAGTGGAGGGGGTGCTCAACCCCTTTTTTTAAACAGAACTTCTACACCAATGACTATTTTTAATAAAAACTGTTATTTTCATTATCTACATACAGTTTAACAAAGATAATGTCCCTTCTTCTATTTTGAAATTCCTGTGCGTTTCCGAGTTATTTTGATTTTTAGTGTATGATGTGGTACTAAATTAAGTAACTTATTTATTATCAATTATCGGCTAAATATTTAATTCTTTCAACGAAACCTACCTAAATGTGGTTTGTTAAGGATTCTAAAAAGCCGAAATCTCTTATTCTTTATCTCTTTTCAATGTAGTCAAAATAAATATTTGTTATATCAAGCCATACTCAAATACAATACATACAAATACATTCTCAAAAAATTCGAAAAAAAAAAATTATATTCAACACCCTGTATCTCGGAAACGAAGCGTTCTACAACATATGTTTATAGGAACTTTTCTTTTTAAAAACATGTGTTCTATCTCCTGTTAAAGTTTGTCTACAAAAAACTGACTCACCCTGAATAAATTACTTAATTTAGTACCACATCAAACACTAAAAATCAAAATAACTCGGAAACGCACAGGAATTTCGAAAGAGAAGAAGGGACATTATTTTTGTTAAACTGTATGTAGATAACGAGAATAACAGTTTTAAAAAAAAATAGTCATTGGTGCAGAAGTTCTGTTTAAGAAAGGGGTTGAGCACCCCCTCCACTCCGCCACTGTGCAAGCTTTTGAACATTCTTATCGCTTGTTTTATGCCCTTTAATTAATAGGCATTATCCCCCAAACATGAAAAAAATCTAAGCATTCGTTTATAAGTTATAATGAAAATTCGAGAAAAAAAAATTATATTCAACACCCTGTATCTCGGAAACGAAGCGTTCTACGACATATGTTTATAGGAACTTTTCTTTTTGAAAACATGTGTTCTATCTCCTGTTAAAGTTTTTCTACAAAAAAACTGACTCACCCTGTATATACATATATATCGTGGGCTTACAAGCAAAATGCACTATGTCCAAAAACATGATTCTGAGATACTTGCATTTTAAACTTTTCATTAGTTTTAAAATTATTTGTTACTTTTTGTTTAGCCTTTAATAATTTTTTATGACATGAACTCATGTTTTAAACATTATTACTTTATAAACATATAGAACTAAATCAAATTTGATATTAAAAATAACTAAAATGTAACAAAATGTATGACTTAGTGCATTTTGCCTGGCTTACATTTAGCATATCTACTCTCTTAGGAATCAATTTAAATTGACAAGAACTATAAAATTTTAAACCTTTATTTTTAAATTAACACTGATAACGAACAATATTTTATATGAAACTTAAAGTTATAAGAACTATTCGACTGTAAACTTTTTTTGTATTAAAGCTAAGAACAATCATAACAGTATGGAAAATAAAATTTTTAAACTTATTTTTTTTTATAAATTGCCCGAAAAATCAGAATAATTCATAAAACTAAAATTCGTCTCATTATCTATTTTATCTATTTTAAAGATTAATGACAAGGCAAACTAAAGAATAAACCCAATTGCATTTAGTCATTCCGTGGAAAACAATTCGCTGAATTAACATTCTCAGAACTGTAAAAACGCACTAAAAACGTTTAGTGAAATCACTGTATTCGGTTTGCAAATACATTGAACAGGTACATAAATGACATTAAGTGACTTAGTGTAACGTTAAGTTTTATATTTTGAAAGTCTCCATACAGGCAAAAGGCATTAAGTGACTAAATGCAGTTTTATTTTATATATTTCAGTAAATCTAAAGCAAGGAAAAGGCATTAAGGGACTTAATGTATTTTGCTAGTAGATAAATACAGCTATAGTAAATTAATGCTTTTTGACATTTGTTGAAATGGGTGCGCTATGACAAATATAACTTAGTGCTTTCTTCCAGTATGTAAAAAATCACATTTGAGATATAATGCACTACTAACCCTATTTTAACGATACTTTGACTTAGTGCATTTTGCTTGTAAGCCCACGATATATATATATATATATATATATATATATATATATATATATATATATATATATATATATATATATATATATATATATATATATATATATATATATATATATATATATATATATATATATATGTATATGTTGTTTTTCAGGTTTTCGCGGGTGGTGAATGTTAAATTCGTTTTCCGGGTATACTCCCGCGTAGGTGATAGGCCCCGAGAGGGACCGTGGTTGTCTGAACGACGTTTCGGCAGAATCCCATCTGCCATCTTCAGGTTCTAACAGATAACTGCTTACTGCGGCTTCTGGTTACTCGAACTGAAATGGCAGATGAGATTCTGCCGAGGCGTCGTTCAGACAACCACGGTCCCTCTCGGGGCCTATCACCTACGCGGGAGGTACCGGAAAACGAATTTAACATATATATATATATATATATATATATATATATATATATATATATATATATATATATATATATATATATATATATATATATATATATATATATATGTTAAATTCGTTTTCCGGGTATACTCCCGCGGTATATATATATATATATATATATATATATATATATATATATATATATATATATATATATATATATATATATATATATTATATATATATATATATATATATATATATATATATATATATATATATATATATATATATATATATATATATATATATATATATATATATATATATATATATATATATATATAACGTAATTGTCACATGATACAAAAAGATGAACACTGCCTTCAAAATAAATTATAATTTGGCATCTAAATATTCTTGAGTTGAATAAAAAGCTTTTTCAATAAAAAAAGTTTTGTTTTTAAATTTGACATAACTATTTATTTCTTTTAAATGCAATGGTATTTATTAAAAATTACGGTAAAATTATATACAGGTGACTTTTTAAAGAAAGAAGTTTTATGTGATGCATTATTCAAATTGTTTTCATGTCTGGTGCTATAGGTACGATATTCACCGACACATTTAAAGTATGATTTTTGTTTAAAAACATACAGAGCACATTTCCATAAGAATACTGAGGGAACAGTTAGAATATTTTTAATATTGAAAACATCTTTACAACTACCCATATTAAACATTAATCTAACAATACATTTTTGTCCTATTTATACCCTATCTATGGTTTTTCCAACTCCCCAAGAGACAATATTATTTGCCAAGTGATTGTCAGCTAGCCCATAATAAATATTTAATAGACTATCTGTGTTTAAATATGCATTCATTTGAAAGATTGCAAAAAATGCAGAATTAAGCTTAGCACACAAAATCAATATGTTTATGCCAAGATAGTTTGTTGTCCAAATATGTACGTCCCTAAAAATTTTACATTTTCAGATAATTCTATTTTATTTACCGTTTCAAAATTTAGTGGTAATGGTTTTCTTACATGAAAATTGAAAAATACAATTTTTTTCATTATTTAAAATTATTTTTATCACGTTGGCACCTTGCCTCAATTTCATCACGTACACACATACTAACTGAAAGATCTGAAAGTTGTTTTCAATTTAAATATGGGTTTATAAATTGAAAACATACAACATTCACGTTAACGAATTAGGAACCGGCATTATACAGCGTGTCCCTGGATTACTGATCAGAAAAGAAAAAGAAATGTAGAAAGTTTTAAACTGATGGCGAAAATTCGGTCTTATGTGCACTCGAATAATATTGATAGCGGCAGACGTCTCATCTACCGTGTTGCCGCTTAAGCTCTAAGAGGAAATTAAATTACAATCTTTGACGGCCTCTGCCCGTGAAATGGGACAGTTTGCTCAAATTTCCTTTTCATATATTGAATCAGCATAATTTTCCCTACATTTTGAGCCAACATTTATACTGGTATGCGATCATGCGGTTGTGACTGATTTTTTCCAAATTAATTTCATTACTAATCTGGGTGACTTATTGCGAATGGCAACGAGCGGCTATGTTTTTAATGAACTATACACTATTTATTTCTGGAATCAAACTTTTGGTATCTTATCACGCGGTTTTATTCACGCGAACTTTCGGTCAATATGTAGTATACAATATGTGTGCTGAACTATTAAACGTGTGTCTCTTCAATGGCAACGTTAAATGTAAACCAGAGGCAGACAACCCGTCGCTGTTCAGCGCATTCATTTTCCATCTAGCTGTCGTGCAGTCAAATACCAAATTTCAGTCTTCCTTTAATGTATTATATCTAATTTTATTACGCATCCTGTATATTACCTTGGTTTGATGATCGAGGAGGACTATGTCAGGCTTATTTCCTTGGAATAGCCTAACAGTCGGGGACGAGTAGTTTCAATAAATACGATATTTCTTTCACTCGACAATGCAACAGACTAAATATCTCTAGAGACATAGTTTGAGTTTATAAATAATCATAAGACAAATTTTTGTTAGTGTCAATAAAACTGAATTATTTCATGGGAAAAAAATCAGATCTTAGTTCTTTAATTTTCTTCAGTTCAATTCAAAACATATATTTTTTTCATTTGAGAATAGTCTTCTTCTATGTAATATATTAATATTACTTTAATTCAGCAAAAAGATTGCGTAAATAAAGATTTATCGTTACCCCACTGGTTAATACAGGCCTATTAGTGCAACGAAAATCCAGTCGCTACTATCAATCACTACACATAAAGTTAGGGCAAATCTAAAGCTTTCAGCATTTGTCACTGATCCAGTGTTGCCACATTCTTTACTGACTTGCTATTCTCATTAATTTCGCATCTATATGTCTCATGTATTAAACTTTAATTACTGTTTGATATTAATGTAAAATCATTAATTAATTGTCACATAAACAATCATTTACGCTTTGGTTCCATGATTCGTAATTTTATTGCTAGTAAACATAGGTAAACGAACAAAATAAAAGCTAATTTCATATATTTTTTTAGTAATAATTATTTTATTATTATAAATGCAAGTCTTCTAATTTATAAGTAGGTACTTCAGTGCGTCTAAATTGTTTTAACACTTTGAATTAATGTACCCACCGGATCATTAAGTATTAAGAAACTTTGTACTAAAATCCCATACCATAATATTCTGAAATTAAATAGTATGTCTGTGTATACAGATTAATGCAAGAAACTAGTGACATGCACCAATATGTGATGAATTTATTCCCGATCCACCCAGCAAGCGGACATGGAACGAAGGTTAATCGACAATATATTACAGATATGCAAGACTTCAATCTTTCATTTTCCGAACACTTACTGCGGTAGTGCATTGATGACAGTGGGGTCAGTTGCATATTAATTTTGGAGTCAATTTACGTGATTTAGGTCATCTAAAAATTATTCGCATAAAATTTTGTAAGGGCTAAATGACACGGCCCTATGAAGTATGTGATATATTGGGTGAATGGGATAAAAGGAAACTAACAGTCTTAGTATTACTTGATTATTCTAAGGAATTTCACACCATAACCTCTTATTTTCAAAATTAATAGTGGCTAAGGTAAAACAACTAGGTTTTACTTTCCATTTTCTTGTCAGGTTGTAGCCAGTTTTTTGTACATAATAATAACCAATCAGCTTCCATCACTATCACTAGTGGTACCTCAGAGATCGATATTGGGTCCGTTACTATGCATACTCTACACAGAAGATTTATATAAATATTTAAGTCATTGCAATAGTCATTTTTATGTTGAGGATAACCAAGTTTACCGTAGTTTCTATCCGGAACATGTTCATCATTTACTTTTGTAAATAATAACTCAAATAAACTTACTAAAATTTCAAAACAGCATAACTTACATATTAATCATATTAAATGCATCAGTACTATGAATCCAGTATTAAGAACTTTATAAACATCCTAAATTTCCATTTCCAATGAATATCAACAAATGCAAAAGAGTAAGGTTTTTCTTAAATTATTGTACTCAAATCGGTTTATTCTCGATCAACATTTTAAACATACTTTATTCGTACTATCGCATTATAATTATTGTGATGTTATATCCCGACCTTGCATTGATTCTTTTAATACCAAGATGTAGAAGATGCAAGAGCTTTGAAATACTTTTTCATTCTGATATTCCTTTATTATTCGCCGAGAAACATTCTCTTTTCTGGTTTCTAGAAAAGAAACGCACCCATATTTTTCGAGATGTTGTATGAAATGATTAATAAAATGAAGAAGGCCTATTTTGCAATGTTGTATCAAATATATCTTTAAACTCGGTACCAAGAGGGCTGGACCGTTAAGTGATAAATGTATTTAGTTTTACCGCCTGATGATTCTCGGGTTTAAATCCGGCTTCGACCCTGACAAAGTTAAAGGGAGTGGTTGTGTGTCTGCATTTTTCTTCAGTGTACTTCGGGAAAATTTTTATACAACTAATAAATTACGGTAAGTTAGAAATGTTAGAGCAATACATTGTGGTATTTGTTTTATTTTTCGTGGATAACATTATTAACTAATTCAAAAATTATTTTGCAAATGTACCTAAATATAAATATGTACATATCTCGATTTAAAATTATAACGTTAAGACGTTTCCGGCTAAACTGGAACCGGAAATAGATGTTGAACAAATTCTTATTCAGAACTTTAAAATACGTATAACTAACACTAGTTTATTAATAACTGAACAAATCAGGAAAAATCTTACGATAAACACCCCGTATAAAAATATACAAAGAACGCTTAGCAACTTACAGGATTTTCTGTTATTGAAAATACGGATATCAATGACAAAAATATTAGGATGCTAACATAGTCATACTACAGTGATTATGGATAACAACATGGGTTCTCAAGGGCGATGTAGTCGGTAATGAAAAAGGCATATTGAGTGCCAAGTACATGATGTTGAAAACAGTAGCGTCTCGTCAATATGCTTACTATAACTAGTTGATATATGTATGTATAACTAAATGATATGAAAAGATTTTATGGATAATTAATTTCATGCTGCACTGAAATGAAAAAAATTTGAAAATGAAAATAAATAGTTCCAAAATAAGTCACAATTAGCAAAAAACGCGTGCCGACTAAATTTTTATTACTTTGGCGGAACTTCGGTAACAATTAACAAGATATTGCACACGTGGACGCAATGTTTCTTAATGATAGCACATACGCTGAATTAATTATAAATATAACTTAACTCGACTTATATAGACTATGTGTATTAAAGTATTATTATAGTTTTTATGTAATAATAACTAGACTTTAGTTTGAACTATCTATGAAAATATAAATCTGCCTAACACGTTGACCATTGATGTGCAGTTAACCGTAAATGTCGACCTCTGGAAATAATATGGTGTATAACTAATTGCACATATGTAATTTTGTGTAATAAATAGATATGCATCAAAAATAGTTTATTATTATTTTTTTACTTCATAAGGAATAAAAAAAGTAATTTATAAACTAGATTGACCCATATTTTTGGAAAATGATATTTAAAATTTTCATTTTCTATAGTCTATACACTAAATATTATACATCATGTTCAAAGCAAGAAATGCCAACACAAAATAAAATTTTGAAATTAAAAATCTTCAGGAGTCAAAAGGAATTTATTTACAATAATGAAATAATTCTTAAATTATTAAACATTTTGATATACTTTATATAACACATACTAAAACGAGAAGTTCCAGTTAAGTTTGTTAAAACCCTTTTGCTCATGATGTCATAAAATTAGCATACAAATTTCTACACTTTTTAATACAAAGTTTAACACTGATTATTCATAACTTACTAAATTTAGTACATGTATATTTTATGTAGAAAATATGTACTGGAATGGGTTGGAACCTTTGATGCGAAGATAACAGTGACGTAGTTTTCCACGAAACACGAAAACACTATATATTACACTCGACGCGCATTTCTCCAACCAAGTTGCAATCATCTGGAGATAATTAAAACTAACCTTATCCTAACAATACACCCTATTTATACCTAAACTATTGTCACGGTTCGGTGAACCGTGATCCACTATCCAATAAAGCGGACTACCTGGAATTGGCCCTCTGTCAATATTCATACTATTTTTACACTTTCCAAGCTTTCAAATGCTTCTAGCTGTCTAGTATTGTTCCATTAATGATTAATTTTAAATTGCTAATATCTATTTTATGGTTGTTCTCAAACGTACATTGGGCAACACTAGATTTATCTGTTCTACTATATTTGAGATGAGCCACATGCTCTATGAATCTAGTATGAATTCATCGTCTAGTTTGTCCAACATACTTTTGATTACAGTCTTTACAGCTAATTTCGTAAATCCACGATGTTTCATTTGTTTGAATTTTGTCTTTTGGATTGCCTAAAAGTTGTTGCAGTTTATTTCCCGATGAATGAACCACTGTCATACCTATATTTTTAAAAATCTTATCAATACAACGGGTGAATCGAGGATCAAATGGAATCGATACAAATTTCGGATTTTCTATTTCATTTTGAAAAGTCGAGGAATTTCGAAGTGACTCTTTAAATTTTCATTTCCTAATTATTTTATTTTATTAAATTTTCAAAATATCCATTGCTTGCAGCAATATCCTTAATCAATGTCTTTTCTTTTTCAAACCTCTCCTTATGGAGGGGGAAGCTTAATAGACGATGGACCAGAAAATTAAAACTCGCCATTTTGTGTTGAGCACAATGGTGAGAGCCCTTAGGGATATATCTTAGATTATTGGTATCTTTTCTGTATATGTCAAGTTCTAACTTATTATCACTATTTCTAACTATTAATACATCTAAAAATTGTAGTTGTCCAGAGTTTTCTATTTCATATGTAAATTTAACTGACGCGAAACGACTGCTTAATTTAGAAACAAAGTTGTCAATATCGATTTTTGTATCACGCTGCAAAAATATCATCCACATACCTAAGCCAAACCCTGGAGAAATATTCGAATTCTTCCTTTACTTCTGTCTCGAATCTGTTCATGAAGAGACTGGCAATAAATTGTGACAAGGAGGACTATTATGAAAGGGTAGACAATCTGATTAGTAATGGCCCTTATAAGAAACTTTCTAGAAATCCATTACTAAAAATGATTACTGAAGTAAGAAATGTACTTAAATCCTGCTACAACCTTATTACTCCAGCTTTAAATAGGAGGTTACATGTATCTAACCCAAGTGTACCTAGATTGTACTGCTTGCCTAAGATACATAAACCAGGAAAGTCGGTACGTCCTATTGTTTCAGCAATCGGATATCCGACTTACCACCTATCAAAATGGTTAACGGAAGAGTTCGAAAATTTACCTATCTTACCACCTAGTTTCTCTGTGACTAATTCCAATGATTTCAGTAATAAGGTGAAAAATGTTCAGTTGCAAGAAGGTGTAATTTTGATCTCCTTGACGTTTGTTCATTGTTTCCAAGTGTTCCGACACCACAGACCTTGGACTACTTTAAGGATTTCCTCGAATTAAACGATCTCAGTCAAGATGTAGTAAAAGAATATCCTCAACTCACCAAACATTGCATGAAACAAAATTGCTTTCGATTCAACGATAGTTTCTTCGAACAACATGAAGGAACAGCAATGGGTAACTCTTTGTCACCATTTATTGCCATTCTCTTCATGAACAGATTCGACACAGAAGCAAAAGAAGAATTCGAGTATTTCCCCAGGGTTTGGCTTAGGTATGTGGATGATATTTTTTGTAGTGTTTGATACAAAAATCGCAGATATTAGCAACTTTGTTTCTAAATTAAACAGGCATTTGAGAAAAACCATAAAATAGATATAAGCAATTTGAGATTAATTAGGAATGTAACAAATACTAGATCATTTGAAAGTTTGGAAATTACAAAGTGTAAAAATAGTATGAATAGTGACAGAAGGCCAATTCCAGGTAGCCCACTTTATTGGTTAGTGCGTCACGGTTCACCGAACCGTGACAATAGTTTAGGTATAAACAGGGTATATTGTTAACATACGGTTAGTTTTAATCATCTCCAGATGATGCCAACTTGGTTGGCGAAATGCGCGTCGAGTGTAGTATATAGTGTTTTGCTGTTTCGTGGAAAATTACGTCAGTGTTAGAAAATATGTGCTATTATCTAGATTAGAACAAAGAAATTTAAGAAAAAAAATCAATGTACTGTATTAATCGGTCATGTGTTACACACTCCATAACTGGTACTATTAAATATAACCATTTCAATAAACAAATCAGTCAGAAAAATGTGTTTTTGAAAATGACTTTTGCTAAAAAGTATACTTACAAAAATTTGCCTTTTTTCGGGCATTTCTGTAACTTTTCTTGTTCGAAAGTAATGCGCTAATTTTAGTAGATTGTAATTTGTAACTATAATTTCTCTGTTTTCATTATTATTACTTTTTATATAAATTGTCATATTTTGTAGTATTATTGTTCCCCATAGAACAGGAACTGTTTAAGCTGATCAAATCAGGGTTCTCCGATATAGAATTTCAAACAAAAAAAAGTGGACATTCATCTGCAACGCTGACGTCGCCTTTAGGTTCTCCTGCAACATTACGGAAAACCGTTTCTACAAAAAGACCTTTGATAGAGATAAGGCTGGATGGCATTGGTCATCTACCTTCAGTAGATCAAGGCATCTATGCATCGTTAAATTCAAACTGTAAGATGAACACTGATATTTCCTTCGTTAAATATCCAGTAAACCTGCATATCTATATCTAGAAAAGATAATTTTCTTCTTAAATATCATTCTCAAAAATAATTTCTTTGCATTTATTTTCCAGTACTTATACTATTTGTTTACGATGTGCTAATTGTAGCACAACTCAAAAACTTGAAATTAAATTAATAAATTATAAAAATTCAACGAACTAGTGTACCAAAAATAATTGTTTTTTATCAAAAAATTAAAATTCGTGAGTGAATGTGTTGATTAAATTTCAATTTTTTTAAAACTATCATTAGCGACCAGATAATATAATTACAGCTCTTCTCTGGAATATAATATAGCAAATTTTAATCAATAATTACATCCAAAAACTATTGTTAGATATAATAGTTTAGCAGACCTTTTAATTTTTCCCACACCACAAATACAGTAATTAAAATTTGAAAGTAAAATTTTCTAACTTATTCTAAATAAATGGGATAATAATCACAGACTATGTCTATGATAAAAATTTTCTCACACATTTGGGCTCACTTTTTTATCGATACGCCACTGTCAACAAAAACAAATACAAAACAAATCCCGTCCGCCCTCGCTGTACCAGACAGGCTCCGAATAGCATATTACTACGTTCGTGTTCTCTTTGGTTCTTCAGCTCAATGAATGCGAATAGCATTTTCAACGTCGCACACGTGAAATCAGACTACCCGAAACACAGTTTAGTTTCATATCCGATACCTTTAACTGAGATCCTTTTAGGTCTTTTAGTATTGATATTTAAGTCGAAGGAATTATAAAAATGTTGATCCGAGGAAATGTCGTATTTTTATGCATTTAGTAATTGAAATGAACAGAGTCGGAATGGTAAATTCAAAGCTGGATGTATAAACATGCACACGTGGGATTAGCACTGAATTCTTTTTTTGTCATTTATACGAAAAAACGATAGAATAAAAGGCGTCAAAGATTCGGTAAAAGCTACTTCTTAAACAATTACTATGGAATTGAAGACAACAATATTTAAATACGCACTTAAAATTCAAATCTACTCTCTAAATATGACAAAAAGATGTGAAATGCGCCCAACAAAAAATTGCGTTTATCCAATTTTATAAAAAAATCGTGAAGACAGTATTAATACTTTATGGAATGAAATGAAACATAATGTTAAAAATTTTTGCTAATTATTATTTTCTAACTTTTACAAAAACTTATCACGGATAAGTATAACATATATCTATTTAAACAATTAGTTTTTCGGCTATTTGACAAAATGCTGAAACTTGGATTATAAAAAAAGATAATATGCACATTATATTTAGTACGAGTGACTCAATAATGTTATTTTTAATTCTAACTACTCTGTTCGGGAAAACCAAAAATAAATAAAACAAAAGTATCTACTCAACAGTTGAGCAATCACTTCAAAACTTTAAAACATCCACCGACACGTGTTTCTGCATTTTTGCTTTGTTATGATGGACCTTAGAAAGCCTCGAAAGTAACTACGAATCTTAGTAAATCCTAATGTAATAAATATTAATGGCTTAAGAGAACAGAATATTTGAAATTATGTAGTGGAAATTCCGCATAGAGTTAAAATAATTTAAAACAAATTAGGTATCCCCTTGGTAAAAGTTTAAAATATGAAATGAAATATAATAACGCTAAAATTACTTATCTGTGATAAGTTTTTGTAAAAGTTAGAAAACAATATTTAGCAAAAATTGTTGGCGTTATTATATTTCATTTCATTCCATATTTTAAACTTTTACCAAGAAGAGGATATCTCATTTGTCTTAAATTATTATAATCCTATTGGAAATTTTCACTATAAAGTTTCAATTATTCTGTTCTCTGAAGCCATTAATAATAATAATAATGTAGTTTTATTAGTCGGTTTGGATAAAAATTAGTAAAGAAAACCTCAAATTCTCATTTAGTCGACGTTTCGACAAAATTTATTGTCTTCATCAGGACTACAACATATAACATAAATTACGTATAAATTCAAATAAATAAATAAAGATATAGAACATTTAAACACACAGTATGACTCTTTTTTTTTTTATTTTATAAATAACAATATTTTAAAAAATTGAAAAAATTTAAATTAAAAAGTTACATAAAAACACAAAGTTATAAGTAACAAAACGAGGAAAAATTTATTATTTAAAAGGTAAAAAATTATTTTTTGTTTGAATAAAAAGTAACAAAAATTAATAAAATATTATATTAGGAAATCACGCTTACCTAATGAGGTCTTTGGTATTCTGTCAATATAGTCATAATCGTCAAATAAATAAATAACGTCACTTATAATAACAGGATTCTTTGGACAAACAATGAGCTTTGGGTAATAAATTAATGGTTTTTTAACTATTTTCAATGCAGATCAATGAGTGTAAAGGCAAAACAGAAATGAACCAATATACCTATTAAATGAATTTTTAATACACATGAATATCAATCTCTTATCAGAGTAACAATGAAAGAACTATACTAAAAAATTATTAGTAATCACAAAAAAGACATACCGAATTGTTCTTATTTTCATGTAAAAAAGTTAGTAAACATGTATGTATATTTATTATAAACCTTTATTATTGTAATAATTATACATGGGCTATAATTTTACAAAGTTAGCTATTAAGTTATTGTATATTCTACTAAAATTTTCCGTATCTGTTTTTTTATTAACAGTATTATTGTGTTTGTTAATAAGTATCATCTCGCTAATCAATCGTTTTTTGTAGTTATGTTCATTGTCTAAAATGTTGACATTGTCGAAAATAAACTCGTGGTTAAACTCGAAATGATGAGATGCTAGAGCAGTTTTTTCTTTTTTGTGAATGTGTCTTATGTTACACGAGCATCTGTGTTCATTGATTCGATTTTTTAATAATTGTTTAGTTTGTCCAATATATATAGCCCCCACAACTGCACGGAATTTTGTAAACTACATGTGATTTATAATCTAATGTAGTTTACAAAATTCCGTGCAGTTGTGGGGCTATATATATTGGACAAACTAAACAATTATTAAAAAATCGAATCAAGGAACACAAATGCTCGTGTAACATAAGACACATTCACAAAAAAGAAAAAACTGCTCTAGCATCTCATTATTTCGAGTTAAACCACGAGATTATTTTCGACAATGTCAACATTTTAGACAATGAACATAACTACAAAAAACGATTGATTAGCGAGATGATACTTATTAACAAACACAATAATACTGTTAATAAAAAAACAGATACGGAAAATTTTAGTAGAATATACAATAACTTAATAGCTAACTTTGTAAAATTATAGCCCATGTATAATTATTACAATAATAAAGGTTTATAATAAATATACATACATGTTTACTAACTTTTTACATGAAAATAAGAACAATTCGGTATGTCTTTTTGTGATTACTAATAATTTTTTAGTATAGTTCTTTCATTGTTACTCTGATAAGGGACTGATATTCATGTGTATTAAAAATTCATTTAATAGGTATATTGTTTCATTTCTGTTTTGCCTTTACACTCATATTGATCTGCATTGAAAATAGTTAAAAAACCATTAATTTATTACCCAAAGGTCATTGTTTGTCCAAAGAATCCTGTTATTATAAGTGACGTTATTTATTTATTTGACGATTATGATTATATTGACAGAAAACCAAAGACCTCATTAGGTAAGCGTGATTTACTAATAATTTTATTAATTTTTGTTACTTTTTATTCAAACAAAAATAATTTTTTACCTTTTAAATAATAAATTTTTCCTCGTTTTGTTACTTATAACTTTGTGTTTTTATGTAACTTTTTAATTTAAATTTTTTCAATTTTTTAAAATATTGTTATCTATAAAATAAAAAAAAGAGTCATACTGTGTGTTTAAATGTTCTATATCTTTATTTATTTATTTGAATTTATACGTAATTTATGTCATATGTTGTAGTCCTGAGGAAGACAATAAATTTTGTCGAAACGTCGACTAAATGAGAATTTGAGGTTTTCTTTACTAATTTTTATCCAAACCGACTAATAAAACTACATTAAGAGATTGTGGATACGAAACTCCTTAGCTAAAAATAATAATAATGTTTATTTATTTACCAAAAGTAGTATTACAAAATTAACCAATAACAAAAATGTAAAATACGCAAATAAATAAAGTACTCAATAAGTGAGCTAACACTTGTTTTGAGATCAAGAAAATAATGTTAATATTTAATTATATCTAATAGTAATAAAAAGCTAATAATAGTTGTAATATGATTGCTCATATATCTCTAATATGTTAAGTAAAATACATGCACATAAACACACAACTATGCACATGCACCTACACACATACATACAAACACATATACACACATACCTACATGCCTTCACCTACATCTAATTTTGTATTTTGCATACAAATATGTAACATATATTCATGTTATTCACTATTCACTGAAGTAATTTAAGAAATATTAAAAAAGTACATACCTAGTTAAAACAATAAACTACAGATTATGAATAAGCGATATTTTTTTACACATAAATTAAAAAATAAACTAAAATAATATAATGAACACCCAAAGATAATCAAATTTATTTGTATTCTATTATGTGATGGAATCTGTGCCTGTTTAGATTTTTTTTGCCTGACTAATTATTTTTTAAATCGATGTATTCTGTAAATATTTTTCTGTCTTTTTCTAATACAAATTGTTTTAGTTCTCTTTTAAATTTGCAAGTTATTTTTATATTTCTTATTTCTTCCGGGACAGTATTGTATAATTTGGGAGCTAAAAATGTATATGATCGCTGACCAATAGTTTTAACATTAGAGGATAGATAAATTATTGTTTTATAATTGTGTCTAGGTAATACTGCATAATTTTTTTTCTAATGTTGTTTTATATTTACATAAAAATAAAATATTTGTCTAAGATCTAAGACTTGTGCTTCTGTATATAAGAGGTCACTTGGATATCTATGACATTTTGACATTATTTTTAGAAACCCCTCGAGTGTAGCAAGATGAGTATTTATTATTTTAGGATTTACTAATCTTCGTAGCTACTTTCCAGGCTTTCTAAGTGCCATCTTGAAGAAGCAAAAATGCAGAAACACGTGTCGGTGGATGTTTTAAAGTTTTGAAGTGATTGTTCAGCTGGTGAGTAATTTTGTTTTATTTATTTTCGGTTTTACTTAATAGAGTAGTCAAAATTAAGAATAACATTATTGCGTCAGTCGAACTGAACACAATGTGCACATTATCATTTTTATAATCCAAGTTTCAGCGTTTTGGCAAATAGCCGGGAAATAATTGTTTAAAAAGATATACGTTATACTTATCTGTCTGTGATAAGTGTTTGTAAAAGTTAGAAAATAATAATTAGCAAACATTTTAGCGTTATTATTATTATATCATCTCATTCTATATTTTAAACTTTTACCAAGAAGAGAATACCTAATTTGTTTTAAATCAATACTTTTATTTTTCCATCAATCTTTAACCCTAAAAAATATCTAAAGGATTAACCTGATTTCCTCTAGTGAGGAACAAATGAACAATATTGTGTATGCTAGCAGATTCATATTATCCTGTAAATATCCAAAAATAGCAGTCCATAATGATTAAACTGTCAGTATCCCGACGGGATATGATCTTCTCATAAAGACTCCCAATATAGAAATCCTATAGATATGCTAACAAGGGCAGACATGACATACGTTATCACCAGAGATCGGGAGGTAGCAATAAATTCCAGACGACTTTTACGTAGATATAATATTATATTGTAAACACGTAATGAAACATTCTCAAATATGAAATGTGCATTACCTATAAAAATGGGAACAAAAAATTAAAGGTTTTTATCAGGTAATTATGCGGCTGGCAGCAATAAAAACAGTTACTGTCAGACGGGGCTGGTAAATGTCGAGTGTCCAATGGCAATAATTCATGATGGATATAGGCGGATCACGTTTCTTGGATCACATTTACGCACACTGCCCCATTTAAAATGAATACACCAATAACATTGAGGTTTTTGAAATATACATAGGTACGTAGTATTTATAAGATGTCCATGTGAATAACATGTAGATATGTAAACACTGCGAAGTTAAGGAGAACGTAGCTTAACTTTTTTAAAATATCTCGTATATTTTTTGCAAAAGTGATATTAGTGGGCAGTATACCAATGTTTAGGTGCCATGGGAAACGACACTAAGAAAAAATATTTATCAGAGAGATGTGAAGTATTAAACAAAAAAGTTATGATTACTCTACTTTCTTATAGTAGGTATAAGAAAATAAAAATTATTCTAAACTGAATGACAAATACGTTTGAATAAGCGTGGATGAAACCATCAATTCTTGCGGCTGATAGGTGGAATATATTTTAGGGGTGTATAAATATTAGAAATGTTTACTTATTTATTTTATTTATTTATATATTTATTTACAAAGTAGGTTTCCCAACAGCGCTATGCAATAACTCCAATAACAGGGAAAAACTGATTTATATAAAAACAATGTAGTACGGTACAAATAAAATAAGAAAAAATTAATAAGAAAATAATAAGTAAACTTAAATGGTAACTTAATAACTAAAGAAGAAATAACAAAAAGATATTCAACAACTATGTGTCGCGAATGTAAATTAATAACATAATTTTTAAACATAATTATTCTAATATTAAAAATATCTGTATTCCTTGACAAATTACTATTATAAAATCTCTAAATTCTACTTAAAGCTGAATATAAATTGGCATTACTGTGTGATGACGGATACTGAACAAGTGGTTTCGATTAGCATAATTTGGAATTAACAAGTAGAAAAATATAAGTCACTGTCGACTTGGCCATTTAAAACTTGGAAAACGAACATGCAGTCAAAAAAATCCCTTCTTACTTTTAAACCGAGTACATTGTAGTGGATAAGACATGTTATATAATTAGAATGAATCATATTACTATTAAATCTATAATTAAGTTTTTTTTTTGTATTATTTCAATTCTATCTACATACTTTGCGAAAAAGCATTCCAAATAACAAAGTTATGTTCAACCATACTTCTTACTAATGTAAAATATTAAATCATGATACATTTTAAATTTTTAAAGGCCTTAATAATTCTCAGCATGAAAGCAAGCATTCTGAGAGCTTTATTTACGATGTTGTCTATATGAGTTTCAAAACTCAGTTTCATGTCAAGAGTTACCCCAAGATCTTTAATAGCAGTAACTTGTTGCACTAAATTGTTACCAATAATATTATTATCGAAGATAATTTTGTTTCTATTAAATGTTATATGATTACATTTTTTAACATTCAGAAAATGATAATTGTCCCATAGTATGACTCAAATCTATTCAAATCAGATTGCAATGCTGCCATATCAATATTACCGTAAATTTTTTTATATAACTTTAAATCATCAGCATATAATAAATAATCAGAATGCAAAATACAATTGAACACGTCATTAATGAAAATAGAAAAAGTGGTGAGCCGATATGACTCCCCTGGGGGGACACTAGATGTGATGTGTAACAAGTCCGATTGGCAATTATTAACAACTATATACTGACATCGATTAGTAAAGTATGACTTAATCCAATCCAAGACGTTACCGTGCACACCAAAATCTCTAAGTTTAACAAATAACATTTTTTGATGAATTGTATCAAAAACCTTAAAGAAATAGATGTACACAGCATCGACCTGAACTCGATTGTCCATACTGTCTTATATAAATTGCACAAACGGTACTAGAGTCAATATTGTAAAGCGATTTTTTAAAAACCATGTTGATTAATTAATAACAGATTCTTTGACACAAAAAACAGATCGTCAGTTATTATAGACTAACATTTTTCAAGTACACCTAAAATTGAAACCGATCTATAATTAGTTATATCTTTTTTTGCCCGATTTAAAAATTGGAATTGCTTTAGCAATTTTCTAACTTGATGGAAAATTGCCCTCAGAAATTGATTTGTTATATAAAATAAATAACGGTATTGATAGAAAATTTCCACAAGATTTTATAAATGTCGGAGGAATGTTGTTTGAACCTGGACTTTTTCTAATGTCCAAGATTTCTACTTTTTTCGATATGCTTTCCATGCTAATGAAATTTATGTTTATGGCTGGATTATTATAAGCTGTTGGGTCTGATGTAATTTTTATAATTTTATTTGATGGTTCATATATCGATGAGAAAGGGTACTAAATGCATTTGTAATTTCGAGGGGACCCTCAAACTCAAATATACTTGTACTCCTGTGATAGTTAGTTAAAAATACATGTGTATGTTAGTGTTACATTCACCAATACGTTCAGTCCTGTTGATATTAACTTTAGATGTTACCGAGCTTGTCAAAATAACCACAAGGTAAGAAGATATTGTGTGATATATTCATGAACATATTTACAAGGTGACCTCTCATCTAGCGTCAAGCCTGGAATTTACGTCATTTATCGCTACTTCCCCATCTCTAGTTATCACATACAGGTTTTCGAGAAATATCTATTTTCTCCTAATTTTTAAGTTCATGTTCAAAATGTTGACCATGGCTGAAATTTTGAAGTCAAATATCTCAAAAACTTTCGTCTTCGACATGCCACTTTTTTTATACCGGCGTATATAAAGAAGCGCCCTCTATACGAATCCATTAAAAAATATATAGGTTGCCGTTTTAAAAAAATGCCGATAATGCGATAGCTCGAAAACAAAACTCAATTAAAGAATTCCATTTAATAGAAAAGATGCCTTTTTTAAAAACTAAATTGACCTGTCCGAAGATTTGTCGCGAAAATCTTTATAAAAAGTTTTATTAAATTTATTTCATACGTTATCACCACAATGTGTAATTATTATTTTAATTTTTAAGTTTTAGTTCAAACATCCAGTCTACATGAAAAGTTGATCAAAAAACTGAATCAAAGGCATTATCATAATCGTACAGCTTGGAACAATGCTTAGCCTATTAAGTTTAGGCCTGTATTAAACATGTCTTTCTAAATTTAACCATCAATACTACCAGTATGTCTAAATTAAGGACAAGCCATAACCATATAACAGAAAATTGTTGATATCCACCAAGACCGCAGTTAAACTTTTGATATTTTAACAATACTGTATCTTTGTATCTATCATGACAAAGTATTAAAATGTAAATTAAATGTTTAGTCAGGCATCGTGTCAAACTTGCCGATTCTGGTAATGCGCAATTATAAATTAGTTTAGCTGTTGTCTAGTCTCCTTAGCATATTTTTAAAGTCTTGTACGAGAAAATGGATACATACATGTTTTCGCATCGTTCATATCCTTTTCAGTCCATCGCCTTTGATTAGGGTAACTATTCTATCGCTGCCGGGCCTCTCTACTACCTGAACCCGTGTGCACCTCACACCGTGCACCCCCGGCACTGCTAAGAGGGTAAATTAGTTTAAAGCGCAAAGTTAAAGAAAAATGAAAAAAATTCTGTGATTATCTTTCGTAATTTTTAATTGAATATAGTAGTGTTAACAAGAAATAACAATACCTTAACTAAATTAAATGTTCGAAATGTCCACTTTGCACCACTGCACACGCTTGCATTCTTTTGTCCATTGATTGTCGTACTCTTCAAAAATTCCTTGCATATTCCGAATAATAATGAAGGAATCAATAGTTATTTTACGAACAAATGACGCATTACACAATCCAAAGCACATTCTTAAATACTCGTATTTCCCCTCAGGAGTAATGAACGCCGTTTTTTCAATTGAATCAGCTGCCATGGGAATTTGATAAGTTAAGAAAATGATGATAACTATCACCTGTCAGGCGTTCAGGGAGAAAATACGGCAATATTATGAAAACTCCAACAGTCCCAGACAAAATTTTGAAAGAAAATTGGTACTGAAATTTGTTCGCCATAATAGCATGCAGATTCTCTTCAGCCCACAAATGGTTATTATTAAAATTCATAATAGCCTCTCTTGAAAATCTAGCTTCATCAGTTTTCCCTTCGAAATTAAATTCAGCCATAGCAATGATTACAATAATATCACCGTCACACAAAAAAAAAGTTGTTTGTACATTTGACGCCACCTACCTCCCGACATGTATTTCGACCCGCTGAATCCGAATTTGAAGTCAGTTTGGACCGTACACCCTCAAATATCGAGTAAATTGAAAAACCGTAAAAAATAGCGAAAATTGGGTGTTTCGGTAATAAAAAAAAATTGTGGATCTAAACCAAGCCTAATTTTTATGTATTTCGATCCGCTGAATACGAGTCTAAAGTATATTTAGACCATAAGCCGTTTTAAATCTAAGTAAATAGTAAAAAACCCTCGAAAATTGCTAAAAATGGCAAAAAATTGTGATTATGTTGATGAAAAAAATTTTGTAGACCCGGATCGAAGAGGATTTTTATGTAATTTGATCTACTAAATCCGAATCTGAAATATATTTGGCCCATTAATCCCTCAAAATCTCAAAAAATCGCAAAAAACCGATAAAATAGCAAAAAATTGCAGTTGAAAAAAATCGAAAAAATCTATGAAACACGATTAAATACGTTTCTTGTATTTTTTATGCATAAAATACAAGTTTAGAATCTGAAAATGTGAAAAATTGTAAAATCTATAAAAAATGACGTATAAACAGAATGAAGAGATCGATTTTCTCGAATTTCACACTGTTTTTCGTTGGTACCAAACTCTTTTGTTCTCAAATGATCTATTTTCAGATTCTAAACCTGTATTTTATGCATAAAAAATACAAGAAACGTATTTAATCGTGTTTCATAGATTTTTTTAAATTTTTTCAACGGCAATTTTTTGCTATTTTATCGATTTTTTTTGCGATTTTTTGAGATTTTGAGGGATTAATGGGCCAAATATATTTTAGATTCGGATTCAGCAGATCAAATTACATAAAAAATCCTCTTCGATCCGGGTCTACACAATTTTTTTCATCAACATAATCACAACTTTTTGCCATTTTTAGCAATTTTCGAGAGTTTTTTACAATTTACTTAGATTTAAAACGGCGTATGGTCTAAACATACTTTAGATTCGTATTCAGCGGATCGAAATACATAAAAATTAGGCTTGGTTTAGATCCACAAAATTTTTTTATTACCGAAACACCCAATTTTCGCTATTTTTTATGGTTTTTCAATTTTCGCGATATTTGAGGGTGTACGGTCCAAACTGACTTCAAATTCGGATTCAGCGGGTCGAAATACATGTCGCGAGGTAGGTGGCGTCAAATGTACACACAACTTTTTTTTTGTGTGCCGGTGTATTAACGTATTCGCTAGAGTACTTATGTACTTCTAATTAATACAGAAGTTTTTTGGTCGAATGCGATAATTTTTCTATTGGAATTCTATTTTTTGTGACAGCAAGAAGTTTATCTATATCAGATACACACTTGATTGCGCGTAACATTCAGAATAAAATTTTAGAAAGTTTTATTATTGTAAAGGGAGTCATATTTTGAATTTTATCGTTTTCTCTGAAAACCGCTATTCCCACGAAAAAAATGCAAGAGAACAAAAAACGTTTCTTGCTATTGTGTCCAAATGAAACAAGTTATAATCTCCAGCGCCCATTTTAAAAGTATGCCAAAAAAACATTTATTTTTCTTTAACTTTGACGTGACATAACTTTGCAGGGAAGCATTTTCGGACCCATGTTCATTGAAATTCTTTAAAATGGTCCAAGAATCACCTCTTGAAGTTTTCGACATCACCTAGGAAACACCCTGTATATATTGAAGAATTTGAAAAATCTCAATTAAAGATAAAATTTGTACGTACCGAACAAATGACTGATTATATTTGTGATGTGTAATAACAAAATTATCCAAATAGGTACCTTTACATTTAAGATTGTGTTTCCACCGAATATCCAATTTAAATTTATAAATCGTTAAAATTTTTCGGTTTGTAATATCGAAAAACGAAAACATTAGGTTCACTCTAAATTCCGTACAGATTTAATGTATAAAATTACAGGCAATACTGATGCGTATTCTTTTTAAACCTAGAAAATATGATTATTTAGTTTCATAAACTCACACTAAATAAAATATTCGTATCTTCTTGGTTTAAAAAAAATGCCACCTTAATCTACAGTTATTACTGTTGTTTGCATAAGTTATTAATTATTATTACCTTTACTAGTAATATGCATATCATGGAACTCCAATAAGTCTTTTAAGAGTTGGTGTAACACCTGTCTTTTTGTTCTTATTGACAACCACCTTGTTACTCATACAAGTTTCTATGTATCTCCCTTTGACTGAAGTTAGGCCAATTATCTAAGTAGGCAGGTAGCTAGACTAACGAAACTTTTGTTCGAAATGTGGTCTCAGAATTTTACGAGTATATAAAGATATTTGACCATCTGATCTTCGCAATCAGGACATACTGAACACATCTGCTTCTTTGCTTAACGATTTAAAATTGCTTCCAACATGAAACATTTTTAAAATGAATTTTAATTAAGTAATTATTAATTAAAACTGTTTATATTACAATATATGATTTCATTTCTCTTTACGTGTTTCGACAAGTCAAATTCTTTTCATCACACTACTATAGGGTATACTCAGGTATACCCATATTTCTCATGTAAATTTTAATAAATAACATTATACCAGTTTAATAGTTTTTCTGTCAGACAAGCCCCGTTTGGGATATATTGTTCATAATCTCGGTGGACAGCAGAAGCGTTTTATTATTTTTAAAACTTAGGTTTTTTCATATGTATTTTCTAAAGTATAATATAACTAATTATTATTCACATTGGTCAACAAAGCACGCTTGAAAGTATTGGTTATTTTTAAACTGTATAATAATAAATATTTTTTTGTTATCTAGTTCACGGCCAACTAATAATAGTTATAATCACTTCAAAGCAATACTTATTGTTTTGTTATCACAGCCAACTAGAAAAAATTTCTATTTAAGCACGTTACACCCGAAAATAATTGATTATCTGAGTATACAGAGTGGAAAAAAAAACTGAATAATGATTCCAATTTTTTAAACATTACCTATTTCCAGAAATGACGTGAATAGAACTTGTTTGACTAATTAGAGTGCATCTTTGAAAGTGAAATTAAATCCAAAGCAATGGGGACTAAAAATATTAGCTTCACAATGATTGATTCTATTTTATCGTTTGTCATTGGCATAGTTACAATAATCATGAATGATACGTTACAACTAGGTATATTTTCTTCCTGATGCAAAACTTCAGTAATAAAACCACTGCCAACAAATCCAAGGCTAGTGACTTAAACGACCTAATAGTCGAGGAAATAAAGCACTAAAAACGACTCAACTTCCGAAATTTCCGCAGCAAGACGGATTTTAATGCGATTTTTTGCATTCGATTCGTGAGAGCATCAGGAAATTTTGTGAACTAATCTGATGAATAGCAAATGAAAAATTGCATATTTGCATTGTAAAAATGCATTGTTCAAAGTGCATCTAGAATAATTAATTTGCAACTCGGTAAAAATTGATTGAAATGAGTCCAAATTTATTACTCGGGAGTTTTCGGGGTCGCTGAACACGAATATCATGGCGGCAACGGCCTCCGAGGTACCTGGAGCCCAGGGCGGACCTCATCTCCTGGAACTTCTTGTGAATTTTTAATATGTTTAGTTGAAATTCGTTACTCGGGGGTTTTCGGGGTCGCTGAACACGAATATCACGGCGGCAACGACCTCCGAGGTACCTGGAGCCCAGGGTGGACACTATCTACCTCATCTCCTGGAATTATCTTGAGTACAGCATCATTTTTAAACGAATTTGCATATGTTACTCTAAATTATTTATTTAAATATTATAATACTACCAAATTTGTCTACTGGAGCCTGAAAATTTCAATGTGTAATTAAACAATAAATGTTTTTCATTGTATAAGTTTGTGGTATTTTTTTTTTTTAAATATAACATTACAAATACAATTGTAGTTTTCAGAAATTATTTTTGAAAAATATTGTTTGAATCTACATCTTCATTATAATATATAAATAAATAATTTTAAGTAATATATGCAAATTTGTATAAAAATGATGCTATACTCAAGGTAATTCCAGGATATGAGGTCCACCCTGGGCTCCAGGTACCTCGGAGAACGTTGCCGCCATGATATTCGTGTTCAGCGACCCCGAAAACCCCCGAGTAATGAATTTCAACTAAATATATTAAAAATTCACAAGAAGTTCCAGGAGATGAGGTCCACCCTGGGCTCCGGGCACCTCGCAGGTCGTTGCCACCGTGATATTCGTGTTCAGCGACCCGGAAATCCTCCGAGTAATGAGTTTCAACTAAATATATTACAAATTCACATGAAAATCCAGGAGATGAGGTAGATAGTATCCACCCTGGGCTCCAGGTACCTCGGAGGCCGTGCCGCCATGATATTCGTGTTCAGCGACCCCGAAAACCCCCGAGTAACAAATTTGGACTCATTTCAATCAATTTTTACCGAGTTGCAAATTAATTATTCTAAACGCACTTTGAACAATGCATTTTTACAATGCAAATATGCAGTTATTCATTTGCTATTCATCAGATTAGTTCACAAAATTTCCTGATGCTCTCACGAATCGAATGCAAAAAACCGCATTAAAATCCATCTTGCTGAGGAAATTTCGGAGGTTCAGTGCTTTATTTCCTCGACTATAAGATTATTTCACTTATTACTTGCCTTATCAAAAACTATGGAGAAAATAGTATATAAAATACTGTTAACTCACATACATGTCATAAAATTCTACCAAAAACACAATCTGGCTTTAGATCTCATTATAGCACATGCTCAGCGCTTATCAAAGTAGCAAATTACTTAGTATTAGCCATGGACCAGTTAAAACCGCATGGTTGGTTTTACTTGATAACAGTAAAGCGTTTGTCTTCATTAATCACAAATACTAATAGCAAAACTGCATTATATTGGATTAGACATCTTATTTTTCAACTAGTTACTTCAATAATAGATCTCTAATTGTAAATGTGGAAGGCAAAAGGTCAATGTCTAATATGGTAATTGCGTAGGTGTCCCTTAAGAAAGCATACTAGCTCCCATACTATTCAATACATATATGCCAAACATACTACAGTACTGTAATATTCACTATTATGTTGACGATGTACAATTGATATATCAATTGCCGCATCTGAAATAAATATCTCACTGTGACATCGAAATGAAAACTTAGACATAATATCAAACTGGTCACAGGGTAATTCACAATCCTTAATGCCAAAAAAGCCATGTCCTATTTGTTGGTAACCAACGATTCCTAAATAAAGTCACTCGATTTAACTTCTTAACCGTCCACATAGACAACTTAAAAATAGGTGCCTATCAAAGAATATGTTAAAAATTTAGAAATTACAGTTGACATTTTAACACGATTTAAATAAATTAAAAACATTATGTGCATTAAAATTCTACACCCTGAAAATGAAAAACTATAATTTTTAGCTAAGGAGTTTCGTATCCACAATCTCTTAATGTAGTTTTATTAGTCGGTTTGGACAAAATTTGTAAAGAAAACCTCAAATTCTCATTTAGTCGACGTTTCGACAAAATTGATTGTCTTCCTCAGGACTAATGAGGTCTTTGGTTTTCACTCAACATAATCATAATCGTTAAATAAATAAATAACGTCGCTTATAATAAAAGGATTCTTGGGTCAAACAATGACCACTGGGCAATAATAAATTAATGGTTTTTAACTAGTTTCAATGCAGATCGATATGAAGAGTGCAAGAGGCAAAAACAGCCTTTACACTTTTCATATCGATCTGCATTGAAACTAGTTAAAAACCATTAATTTATTATTGTCCAGTGGTCATTGTTTGACCCAAGAATCCTTTTTATTATAAGCGACGTTATTTATTTATTTGACGATTATGATTATGTCGACTGAAAACCAAAGGCCTCATTAGTCCTGAGGAAGACAATAAATTTTGTCGAAACGTCGACTGATGAGAATTTGAGGTTTTCTTTACTAATTTTATCCAAACCGACTAATAAAACTACACTATAATTTTTCCCACATTCGATTACTGTTTGCCGACGTACAATAAACTTTTTAAACACTGACTGTAAACACAAGTTGCAAATAGCTCAAAATGTATATACGCGTTTTGTATGTCAGACAAAAAACACCCTTATACATAAAATGATCATAAGGATGTGAAAGTACCATATGTGTCAATATTTATTATGAATGATGTTATTCCCACTGGAAAATAAAGAGGTTATTATGCTATCACGTTGTTTTGTAAGAGCTCCAGATATTTTTAGGCACATTTCCATCTATAAAGAACGGTTCAAATTAGGCCTCCATTTTTTTGTTTAATGCTCTATTGATTTTCTCGGTTCTTTATTTTCATCACGAAATCTGAGGATTTTAGCTCAAATCATAGGTACGTTTAGGAGGAAACTATACACAAATAATTAATTTTGTTTGGACTAATGCCACTTTTTGTGAGTGAAATTACTGATATTCTGTATTACATATATTCATTCGTTCCTCTAATAAATTAGATGCTGCTACATGCGGACTGAATATAAGTTTTAGGATCATTTAAAGTGCCTCAATTAACACAAGCTGGCTTTCACAGTGTCCGCAATGATAGGGGTCTACCAGTTCCATTCACATTAATTAAATATTGAATAAAGTAAAAAGTTTAACTTAGCGTAATAAGATGGTTTTCACAACAAGTTCTATGGAACATTTGAACTGTAATATAAAAATAAAAAATTTTGCATCGTTAGTAACTTTGAAAAATTAAGATTCTCAAAAACTATATTTATTTTTATTTAATAATAATAACAATAATAGGAAATACAATTATTATTTGCAAATTTTAAAATGTTACATATTTACAATTTTTACAATAATACAATAATGAATTACAAATAAATGGTTAAAGCTCAGTCGTCCGACTGGTTGTCAGGTACTGTAACTTCCGCTTTAACCTAAAAGTAAACTAAATAATAACAGAAAAAAAACATACATAACATGGCGAAGGATGGAATGAAATGAATCGAAGAAAAAAAAATTCTTTTCATAATATTTTTGTTATTCTGTGGACAGAGCCACAGTTTTCATTTGAAAAACATTTTTTGGTTCAGTCAAAATTTGCAATTATTATTTTCCCAACATTTTTCTTATATAACCCCACATTTATGGTACATTTTTGAAATCAAAGAACATTCCCTTTCAAAAAACACCAAAACTACCACTATTGCCATTAAACTTAATTAACTTTTGAGACAACAGTGATACAAATTTCAAAATGGCGTCATAACATGCACAAATGTATGTACCTAATTTTTAACATCATCGGTCCATATACTTGCTGCACACTGCATATATATTTCTAATAAGATAAGCCATGATATAATGATACTCATTTTTAAAAATTTTGTCCTCGCAATTTGATTATATATGCATCACGGTTTCAACCAAAATAAAAAATATATATATTTAAAAATTTTATTTATCAAAAAACTTGAACTAGACTAAATACCGAGAACGAACCCGTGTTACGTATTAAGTGTACGTGAAACATACGAATGGATTTTGCATTATATCAAGTAGGTAACGAACGACGGCATGTAGAAAATTAACCCCCATTCAGAAAGTGATACTAAAAAAAATTAGGGACACATTAAAACAAAAACAAAAAAAATATGGATAGCGGTAAATGAAATGATAACAGTCGCAACAGGTAATCATGTGACAAATTTAATAGCACGGATTCTAGATCCAGGTGAACTTTCGCCTGCATTTTTACTTGCTAATAAAAGAGTTGAAACCGTAAATGCGAAAACTGTACGAAATCTAATTGTAACATTTTGAAAACATTGGATATTACTAGTTCACAAGTTTAATCCAGCACGGTATACATTTAAAGCTGGCCAGTTGCTAAAAGCTATCTTTCCACATTTAATACATGTAACATGTATGATGGTTCACGCCCTACATTTGGTAGTAGAGGAAATTTTAAAAAATTACACAGGGGTAGACGCGTTTATTACAAATACAAAACACACTTTTGTAAAAAGCACTAAACGTGTTAAGATCTTTCGTGTGGCCTGTCTCGACATCCCACTGCCACCATAACCTATTGTAAAACGTTGGGGGATATTATTGGAGGCAGTTATCTATTATCACAAGTATTTTATTGACATAAAATCTGTTATGCTTCATTTAAATCCTGGTGACTTGCAAGCCATCTCTGAGGGTCAGCAATTATTTAACAATCAAGATATTGAGAATGATATACACGGGAGGACTGTCCGGCATCGGTTATTCCGAGGAATATTAATAATACAGTTAAATACAGTTGATCATAATATCTGGGCGTTTTTTAAACTTAACCAGAACAGTAAATAATAAACAAAACAAAAATAAGTAGAGATTCATATGAAAAGGTACAACACAATCAAATGTATATACACATTATACACACATACATATACTTGCTACATAAACTATAATACCTATTAAGTTTACTCTAACAGCAGCGTGACAGCACCCGAGACGGTTTCCGACTGCTGCTCAAACAAACCAAAAAACAGATTTAAAGTAACCTAAGATGCATTTTCCTATTATTCGTAGCCAAATATTAATATTCTTGTTACCGTTTGTGAAACAACAAATATGTCTTTAATTTTCTTTTAAAGTTTTGTAATGAATAATTGAAAAATTCTGGAGAAAGATTATTAAATAACTTACAAGCATTATAAGTAAAGGAACGCTTAAATGCTACAGTTTTGTATTTCGGTATTACTAGGAGTTTGGAATTACGGGTGGAAAAGTTGTTTATAGTCTCAAATCTCTATAATTTGTTACGTAAATACTGAGGTTCTTTTGTAAGTAGAATTTTATGAGTTAAATTAAGGAGATGGAGTGTAAGCAAAGTCTTCTAGTTTTAATCTTTCCGTTTCATAAATTTTATAACTTATATGCTCATATTTGCTGACATGAAACGCGAATCGAAAACAAGAATTTTGATTCTTTTGTAATGTTACTGCCGATAGCTAACAGAGCAAGTTCATAGATACTATCGCAGTAAGACAGTCTAGAAATAATTAAAGATTCACACATTTGTAGTTTAAGCGTTGAACTCATAATGTCTCTATGGGGACAGAGCTGTCTAAGGGTGTTTATACGCAAATTGGCATAATTTTCTTTACATGTTTAACGAACCTTCGATCCGAGTCTAATCATAGTCCTAAGTTTTTAACTTCAGTCTTGATCGGCAAAATTTCTCCACTAACACAGTTATTTGGTGGCTAAATTAATAATTATTATATTTGTATATATAAGTGGTCTAGGTGCAAAACCCGCCATCTCCAAAATTTTTATATTTTCAGTTAGGCGTGGATCTTATAGGTGATTCTTTACGCATTCATTAATTCACTAACATTCATAATCCGCCGAAAGCGTTAAATATTTCACATCGAAATTTCCAGTTAAATGCAAAACCCGCCGTATCCAGCAGATGCTTAGAATCAAAACCCGCCATATGTGCAACAGCCAATCAGCTTTCGTTATTATATCAAGCACGTGGTGGTAAAAAGACAAGTGCAAGTTGAAAAACATAAACGGAATATCCGCAAAAAATTGCTGTAAGTATAATTGTTTCTATTGCAATTAAATAGTAAATAAAATCATCTCAGGTACTCGCCAAGAAATCTCCCGCAAAAACTGAGTTGTAAACATAACAAAATGCAGGCCTTCCAGTGCAATGCTTTTAAAATGCGTGATTTACTAGCAATTCACAAAGATTTCTATGATAAAAAGGACAAACTCAGTCAAGATACGTATATTTTCAAATGTGTAATTCAGCTATACCAAAACGTCGCCGAAACACCACACAGATTACAAAGTCAATTTCAATAGAATATAGACTTCCTATCATGGAATCTGGTAAAAAATATTATCTAACAGTTTGCAGAGAAGCCTTCTGCGATATTCTAGGAGTAAGAAAAGATCGTATTCAAGGTGTTATGAAGAGATTTCAAAAAACAGGCAAAATTCGTGAAGAAGGTAGAGGTGGTGATAGAGTAAGGGGTAAGAATGAAGGAAAAAAAATGCAACAGTAAGTTTCATTGAAAGTATTAAGAGCGTAGAATCTCATTACTGCCGAGATTCAGTAGCTGCTAGAACCTACTTACCATGTGATCTAAATATTAAACGACTTTCAAAAATGTACAATGAATCCGTTGATAACACTTTCAAAGTAAAAGAGAGCTATTTTCGTTATTATTTTAATACAAACTATAACATTGGGTTTGGAACACCCAAAAGCGATCTTTGTTCGGTATGTTTAAGAGTAAAAGAAGAGCTGAAGGTAGAAATAGATGAGAAAAAACGAAATGACATAATGATAAAACGCAGGGTGCATAAGCTTAAAGCTAAAGCATTTTTTTTAACTTCTAAAATATATTAGAAGAAATAGGGAGGTATTCTCAATTGATTGCCAAAAAAACTTGTCTTCCCAAACTTCCTGACCAAGCTGCATATTTCAGTCAACAATATAATCTATACAATTTCTCTATTATTAATGGATCTTCTAATGACAAAATAAGCAAAGATAAAGCCAGGGCGTATGTATGGACTGATCTTGATTTACCAAAAAATTCAAGTATAATAGCTTCCGCTCTTTTTGATACACTCGTAAGTTTTGAATTCAGTGATACCATTGAGGAAATTTTTATTTTTGCCGATGAATGCGCGGGGCAAAATAAAAATACAACAATAATTGGGATGCTATGCTACTGGCTTCTAAAAAAAGGCTCCTGAAAATATTAATTCCATACACTTAACTTTTCCCGTGGTTGGACATAGTTACATGCCTCCAAATAGGTTATTTGGAATAACTGAAAGAAAGATAAAAAAGATACCATGCATTACAGACCCAAAGGAATACTGTGATATCATACAGGAATGTGCAACAACTGTTTGTGAGCTATCAAAGGACTGGGTAGCCCAAGACTGGAAAAATGTTATCTTTGAAGTGGTGAAAAGTCCTGAATCTTGACATTTCCATTTTAATCCCGCAAAGAGATTTATTATCTCTAGATCTGCAAAAAATAATATCTTGGTCAGAGGTAAAGTAAACTATAAATCAGATGTTGGTGCGGCAAAATCGATCCTTAAGAGAGGAAAATCTTTCAATTCTCTTAATCTTACTAACTTAATCCCAGGCCGAATAAGTGAGAAAAAAAAGCAGATAGTGTAGCCAAATTGTTGAAGAGCCATTTTGGTGATAAATGGATTGAAGATGAGAGGCTGAAGTTTTACAAAAGGGCAATTGACTCTTCGACACTGGCAAATCAAGATCCTCATGATGACAGCTACCAAGAAGAATCCTGTTCCCAGCTGGAAAGCAGCGATGATTCTCTTTTACTTTTTCAACCGAAAAAAATTGCAGATGATTTACTCGCATTAGTTTCAAATTATGAGCACTTGATATATCCACTAAGGACTGTAAATCCATGTTTATTAGGGAAACTGTGTTGTATTGTAATTCAAACGAAAGATAGATTTGAGTATCATCAGCATAGTGATGAATTTGACAGTTTTTACTACTGAGTAAAAGTCTGAAATATATATTGAAAACAACAAGGGTTTTAAAATTATAGATCCTATTGCGCCTACAACATTTTATGGTAGAAAGGCAGCAGTTGCAGAATTTAGAACAAGAGAAATTCCTTGGAGAAGCTCAGATTCTGAACGTCCAGGAAGGACGAACAATTCTGTAATTGCGGTGTTTCATTGGAAAACAGGAAAATAGTTCGACCAAGAAGTTCTACTCCAGAGGCACCTCCAAAAAGAAGCTGCATTGAGCCTCTGCCTAATAATTATGTTCAATCAGACCAATTATCACATTGGTCTATATGGACAGAAAACAGAGAGAGGTGCAAAAAATACAGTTATGTTATGTTTGTGTTGTTTTTTATAATATTGTTCTTGCGTATGATGTTCCCATGGAAAACCATTAAATTTTCCAAAAAAAATGCATTTTTAAGAAAAAAATTGCTTCTTATTATTAGTTATCGTTTATATACACATAAATAAATAAGAACATTTTTGAAACATTTCACAAAAATTTTAAAAAGTCATGGAATAGAGGGTTTAATATGTTTAGACTGCGTAGTGTGCTTTAGTATTTTTTTGTCTCAAGACGCTATCAATATATGCTCTTCTTTCACGTCTAATAGCATGTTTTCTATAATTACGAATCACCTTATAATATTTCCAATGGGCGTCTAATCTGGTTTTTTCGTATCGGGTATACGCTTTATATCGTAACTTCATCATTTCCCTAATAACATGGGGCCGGTGGTTTTATGGTTCGCACAGGGCCTTTAATATTTCTATTATTTATTGACGATTTATGTACTGAATTGAAGTGCGCCAAATTAATCTTTGCAGATGATATTAAAATATTTAAGAGCATAAATTCCGTAAACGATTGTATATATCTTCAAGAAAACCTTTATACCATCAGTAAGTGGTGCGGCCTGAACAAAGTTGGTATCAATGCTGCTAAATGTAAAGTAGTGTCTTACACAAAAAAGAAAAATTGCTTTAACTACAACTACAGCATTAACGACACTGTTTTAGAGCGCATACAAACAATTAAAGATTTAGGTATGTATTTAGATTCTGAACTGAATTTTGTCGAACATATACATATCAAATCTAAAGAGGCAATCAAAATGTTAGGATTTATCATAAGAAACTGTAAATCATTTACTAATTTAAATTGATTAAAACCATTATATTATTCTTATGTAGGATCAAAACTTGAGTACGGATCCATAATCTGGAACCCTGACTATCTAGTTCACAAATGCGCGTTAGAGCAAGTTCAAAGAAAATTTTTTAAATTCTTATCATTTGAGACACAAGAATATATCCTGAGAGAGGTATAGAAAACAATTATCTTCTAAGCACATTTCATTTTGAAAGTTTAGAGTATCGGCGAATTTGGTCTATGCTACTTTTTCTACACAAATTAGTACATAATAAAATTGACTATCCTCAAATTTTTTCACTCCAAGAATGCATTCTCGACAAAATCCCACATTTTACACTAAACGAGCCAATACCAATATGTTGCTAATATCACCAATACATTGTATGTGCCATTATTTTAACAAGCTAAGTCAATATTGTGATATAAACCTTTGCACACCTTTGCATACAATATCAGCTGGTAAAATATGCTAAGCAAACATTTAATACATAATTTTAATTTACTATTCGCTTTATTGATTGTTTATTTGCGTGTTATGTAGATATACATTTTTTTCTCATCGTTATTTATATTATTTTACTTTTTTCAATAATTCCTTCTTATTTTGTTTTTCTATTTCTATTATTATCTTTTTTCTTAAATTTAATTTTCAGTTCTTTTAACAACATCTATTGCACTTACCCTTCTGATAATATAAAGATTTGTTACTAAATATTATAAAATGTTTCGTAGTGTTTATGAGTATTTTAAATTGTCCTGTTATTGGGTGTTACCTGTTGGTCAAATAAAGCATATTATTATTGTACAATATCCTTAAATTATTAAATTCTTCCTTGTCCCAAACATACTCTGTTGAACTACTTATTAGTGTACAGACTTTATTATAAACTTCGAAGTCCCCAGTATGAGGATTAGTAACAGATTTAGTGACATTTGACAAAAAAATTCAGGTTATGGAAAATTATGTGAATCAGTGTCTCAGTGAGAAACATCTCAGTTGATAATTTAGAACTTTTTTGAAGTTTGCAAATATCACATCTGTCTATGTTGAATTAAGGATCTTTTTCGACGTACACAAATATGTTTACACAGGAGGTTCTCGGAAGAAAATATAGAAACTGTGTTACCCGTGCAAATGGTCTCATGTGTTCTCTCTGTGTCTTTGTCATCTGGGACCAAATAAGTTCGTTATAATCGAAAAATTCATTTTCGTTATTTATATATATGCTGGCTCACGTCTGAAAATTCTTAATTTTTTCTCAACGAGGTCATCTCAACCAAGGCAAAGAGCACAAAATTCTAAATAGATTAATTTAAAATTTTCAAATTTTGTCCAAACTTTTCGACGGGTATCGTACACCTACACTTATACTTATATATCGTTTCTCAAAAGTTTATGAATTTTGCCTATTGAGCTGTCGCAGCAGCTTCCGTCCTTCGGCGTTTGTTGTTCTGTTTTTCTAGTTTGGTCACTTGAATGTTGCAAGTCTAGAGTCTGTTTTCTACCTAGATGGATAGACTTAATGTTGATGTGTGGTACCTGTTTTTAACAGTATCCTAAGATACCACCGTGAATACCGTACCCGTTATCAGTACTATGGTGTTGGCCTCCATGTTTTCCAACTGCGGTAGGACTATAGTCTGTTGGACTGTTGTAGTGGTCTTGACGAGCATGGCTACACTTCTGGTGGATACATCTTTAAGTCATACTTCCTCACGTTACTAATGGGATTGAACTACATTTCTCGTGAAGCCACCATATCAGCATTGTTGATACTGATGTTTTATTGGGCTTTACCACTTTATTATTTTTTCCTTTGATAAATTTATTTGTATCTTTATTATTATGAATATGTATACTATTTTTCAGCCTACACTTAAAGGGACAATGACATTGCAGAGCACATCTGCTGCATCTGGAATAGAGCTGTCGTCAGATTGCCGACTACAACGTCGTTGGAATGTTTTGTTGATGCATTCTTTTACTGTGGCTTGCTGCTATTCCCGCCGAGTAGGATTAGATCTTTACTATTTCCGTGACTAACTTCCTCTACATTCCTGGCTGGCGTTGGTGTGGCCTGGACCTTTAATTTCTATAAAAGCTCTTACTGCATATCATGCACTTGATCCTCTTTCAGAGAGCAGCACTATTTATGAATGGCCTCTTGGTCTAGTGGTACTTCATCTAGCATCAACAACTCCTTGGTTCTCCTTGTATGAGTGTTGCCCTAAGGAGACCTTAATGACGAAATTTTTTAATTCGTTACAGATTATCCTCGGTTGACTCTTCTCGAGAAATGAGTTTGTATGTGTGATTTCTCCAAAGTTGGGAACCTCATCAGTCACTGTTCTACGAGAATGCTCTCTTTGATTACTTTGATCTTAGCGAACTTCATTCTGTTTTTTATTAATTTCTGGTTGACATGGATCCAGTTGTCTTTTTTCTCTTATTATGACTGAGGGAACCTTTAGGTTTTTCGTCTAATTGCAATCCTCACTTGTCTTCGCTCTCGTTTCTTCCTGTAATGCAAGCTGATACTATTTATTTCCGTCGTAAGAATGCGTTTACCGTTTGATGTTTTTATTGCTTTAACTGTTTCTCCTCCTCTTTGGAATCTCGGCTGTCTACGGCCATCCAGGTGGTTTAGTAGCGCCAGAAATTCTTACCTTATTATTTAGTCGGCCGAAGTCCTATCAAACAAATTTTTAAAATCAACCAACCAAGTTTGGTAAATTATTAAGAGTAAACTGCATTCTAGAGGTTTCAAATTGAATCCCGGTAATGATTTTCGTACAGAATATTAGAAACTGTTTTATGTTCGTCATATTTTCTTGAAATGAGTTCATCATGTATCGCAGGTATTTCATTTTGGCACTTTCTCAACGCGTTCGTGCTTTGCTTGAATGCGAGTAAATTGAATACTGATAAAAATGCACACCTTCTTCAAGGCGGTTCCATCGGGTGACCAACGTAAATCTGTTAATCACTTTTAAATTTTTTGTACTGATAACTAAAAACAAAAGCATTCTTTTATTTCATTGTTAATAAAATACATGTTTAATAGGTGAAACTACAAGTAAAAATGATACCTACTTTTAATTATCTGCACGAAAATTAACTCTCGTAAAACTAAATAAAAAACCGTTATATCTGTATTTTGAACAAATAAAAATATATCGTCTATTCATGATTCCACACTACATAGGGAAGCAGCGCAGTGTTGGCATTACATCTTTTTTTTTTTTTTTGTCGGGCTAAATCCTTATACAAAATAGGGCTACATTAAAGAAAAATGGGCTAAAATTTATAAAAGTAAGTAGTAAATAATAGCTATTTATGTAAGTCCATAATGTTAAAGCTTTATTGAACGAGTCCAGCGTGGCGACCAAAGCCATCAAGAGGACTAGTTCAATAAAGCCTTATTCTGGAGGAGTTGCATACAAAGCTTTATGTTCGACTGCTAAAATTGTCGCTTATATCTATTTTATGCGAAACGAGAGAAGTGTGCCTTTTTTTATTGCTTGTTTACCAAGTTATTTATGACATAGTTTTGCAGTCATAAAGTATATCTTTATAGTACTAGTAAAATAAAGTTACTTTACTTATTTACTAGTACGAACTCTGCTAGTACATTAAAAAGGTACTTTATGGCCATAAAACTATGTCATAAACAGTACTTTATAATGCAGTTGTACATAAAGTATATTATTTATATGCCTTTAGGATCTTGTTCGAGGGTTTGTGTCCTCTATAAATTAACGAGTATATGCATGCTGAGTAGCGACATCTACGAACCAACGAGAGAAATAGACGTATTAGCATCCTGGTACTAATAGTATATGATTACACACATGGCCGAATACTTACTTACCGACAAAGTTGATTTCTATCAGAGAACAAGTGATATTATTTTTCGCGAATATTTTGGTTGCTTTGGTTTGGTTAGTGAGATGCGTCATTTACATGTAGCTTGTCAAATGTCAATAATTATTATGAATGTCACAATAGTCGCATAGCATCCAAGCCGTGATTTCAGCAGTACTATGAATAAAACGGGCTAGATTTCACAAAGTGGTGCTAATATGCTAACAGCTGTTATAAAATGGCTAGAAAATGGCAACGCTGGAGCAGCGTCGTTCAAACTCGTACATTCGGAGTAGAGGGGTGAGCATGGATTGTATGCACTGTGGTAAATTTTAATCACATTTTGTATCTAGAGCAACTCCGGGGACTGCAAGAACTTGACCGAATGCTGCCCTATGTAGTATTTTGAGATGAAAGCACAGCAGACTTTAGATTTGCGCTTGTAAAACAATTAAAACTACTTACATAAAAAAGATTACTATAAGACACTGACATTAAAAGTTGTGTGTCCATTGTCTCCTGCATAAGGTACCTTGAAATAATTTTAGCAATATATACAGTTGTATTACCTCTGGGTTTATATATTATGTTCCTTGCAACTATTTAACAAACAAAGAAGAATAAGAAGGAAGTAATTATGAATTTGAAATTATTGAACTTATTTATGCTTCATATTAAAACTATTACGAGTGATGTGAAACAAAGGTAAATATATTTTTCTAATGTCAGCTAGCAAACAAAACACACAAAACATAGACCACGAGCGTTATTATATTTTTCTGTGAAATTATGAGCGACATTATTTCAAATATGACTAAAATTATTTAATTTATGTATGATGGTCAGTATGATACATAAAAATCTTAGTTCATCATCGTACTGTTTCTTAAACTTTTTAGTATGAAAGTGTAGTAGTAAATTTATTGTCCATCTTGTAATTTTATTGTTTGTGACACATTCATAACACGTTTTTCGGAAGGCTTGTAAGGTGAATATCTTCTCTCAAATGCACCTCTGTTGGAATTTTGTATGATTCATATTTATGTTGAAATCAAACCCATGTTCGTAATAATTTGTTAACAACAGTTTAAGATATAATTATCTAAAAAATAGATATGTTGTGTAATTTAAAATTTGTGCGCTTATCGGAGTGAATGATATCCAGAAATATCGCCAAGAAAACAGTGTTTTTTATCAAATATCTCTTAAATATTTCAAAAATGAAGAAAGAACGGCACCGTTTTTTATTCAAATTTTACGCATGTATTTACGATAATATTTTTGTCAGACTGTTGATTGCTGTAATAGGAAACATAGTATTTAATTATCTTGCTTGTGATAAACAGATTTTGTATTATTTTTTCTATCTGGTAATATAGTTTCATATTGTATAGAATCTTAAAATCTATCGGTGAAAAGTAGTAACAGCGATTACCATAACACCACCAAGCAGCATTTTATTTTTTAACGTTGTATCAACGTTACTGGACGACATCGTAATAACGATTCAGACCCGCGCTTGCACTAATTCGGTGGATAAAATCAATTTTAAACTATGTTTTGCTAATTAAAAACATTACTGTGTTTACTTAAAATCAATACCAGCCATTCCAATCTAAACTTAGAAAGATGGAAAGTAGAGCTTTATTTTCTATATTTCATTGTGATGTTTGCAGTAGATATTAAGAGATTTGTGGTGCCAAAATTATGCGGACCAGTTCATGGTTAATTATAGACACTGTAGGCCAAAAAATCAAGCGCCCTCCAAACTAATTGAGCTTTTAGAAAAAAAAACTTTTTCTTGGATACACAAATTTGAGTGATTTAACCATCAACGCGCAATGTAATGATTAATTGAATCGGTCATTTTAAAAACCACATATATCCATCTTTTGACAAAAATGAGTTTCTACTGTTTTCACATTATTTGTACTAAGCTATATCATTTCATGAGAAAACCACATTAGTCCGTTTCTCCGTTAGTTTATAATAGCACCTTAAAAATCGGAAAGCATAAAAAAATCACATATATCCGGGATATATGTTGTTTTTTAAATGATTAAATGATTAATGTTGTTTTTTAAATGATTAAAGACAGAGGGCGCAGTTACACAAACTGTTTACTTCGTTCATAATAAAAATGGATGCCAACGAATCATTGGGTGCGATGGAACCTAAACAAAAACGCAAAAAAAGATGTAAAAAATGTTACTTTCAAGTGTGAAATTGTTAAAAAAGCTCGCGTAAAAGGTGAGGAATACATAAATCATAAAGGAAAGAAAATTAATAAAGTTGAACAGGGAAAAAGTTGCAGGTAAGTTTTAGTTTTGTAACATTGTAACCTCATATTAACTCTTAAAATATTCTCTTTAGATGTAAGAGAAAGTGTATTGCACAATTACCAACAGAAATTAAGCTAGAAAGTTACTGCAAATTCAGATCTCTTAACACAAAAGATGAACAAGATACCTACCTACAAAACTTTATTACGCCTACGCCTGTTGTGCGTAGGCGTCTAGTAGAGGGAGAAAGTATCAAAAGAAAACCTCATTCTTCTTCTTATAATTATTCGGTAGTATATTCTTCAGGCAGAAAGGAAATTTGTAAGGAAGCATTTGTTAATTTACATGGGATTACAGACAACAGAGTACGTCGTATTTGTAATTTACTAATAATTGGCAAATCTCCAAAAGACCTACGAGGGAAAAGGACACCAGCTATAGCAAAACCAGTTTCTGTTATCATAAAAATTCGAAAACACATTGAGTCATTCCCTGTAAAAAAAGGACACTACACCAGCCGAGAGTATGAATACTTAAGTGAAAGGCTCAATATTAAAACCATGCATGAAATGTTTTTAGTGCAACACCCTGATCTTAATATTAAATACAAATTTTATCTAAAAGTATTTAAAGAAAATTATAATTTGTCTTTTGGGAGACCGCAGGTTGACACCTGCTGTATGTGTGAAGAGTTAGACATTAAAATAAAATCAAAAGCTCTCAATGATACTGCGAAACGTGTAGCTGTAGCAGAGAAAATGGTCCATGTGCGTAGATCAAAGAAATTTTACAACAAAATGAAAGAAATTACAGAGTTATGCCAAAATGATTCTTCTGTAGGAGGAATTTCTGTGGATTATATGCAGTATCTCATGCTCCCATGCATTCCAATCCAGGATACTTTCTATCTACAACAGTTAACTGTAAACGTATTTAACATTCATGATTTGAAAACGGGAAAGGCATTCCTCTACGTGTACCATGAGGGCTTAGGTAAAAAAGGACCAAATGAAGTCTGCTCCTTTATTGTCGATTTCATTATGAGAGAAAAGATAATGTCTCAAGAGGTAAAACATCTTCATATTTTTACAGATGGATGTCCTGGACAAAACAAAAACCATACTACAGTGAGAATGTGTTCTGCTTTTGTTCAACTAGGAAGATTCGAAACTGTTGACCAATACTTTCCAATCCGTGGACATTCATACATGCCTTGTGACCGTGATTTTGCGGTCATTAAACGAAAAATAAAGAAAATTGACCGAATTTATACTCCTATGCAGTATGTGCAACTAATATTGTCATCCAGTCAGAAAAATAATTTCATGGTTCACTTGATTGATTACGACAATAGCTTGATTAAGGACTATAAAAAATGGTGGCCAATGTATTATAAAAAAACGTGCCCTTCTCTGGAAACATCTAGACGTGATGTGCCAAAAGATCAAAAGCAAGCTTTTGCCATTTCAACTTTCAACCACTTTTCCTACTCACATACAACAAAGGGGTATGTGACGACACGTGAATTCATAGACGGTTGCATACAACATACATTCAAAATATCAACAACAGACACTATTCCTGGTTTTCCAGATGAAAAAGCCTACCCTAATACGAAAGTGCCTATTAAAGAAAAGAAAATGGTAGCTATACGCAAATTTAGGCCATATGTTGAAAACGATGAGATAGACGGTTCAAAGGAATTTTATAAGGATATTTTTGGATGGCCTACAACTGCTGTGGAAGACAACCTAGATGAATAAAAATATTTAGTACACCAATGTATTTTATTTTGTTTATATGAGGAGAATATATCATTATGTTTGTAATAACAATACATGGTTTTATTTAAGATATATTATTCAAAACTACTAGTCATTTTAAAAACAACATATATCCAATGATTTATATATTAGTTTGTAAACAAAGTATTTGTTGTAGATTTATCATGAATAGTGGAAACACTGAGTACTTAATTGTATTCAAGTACAAAAAAAAAATAAACAAAAAATAAGACACTATATTGGGACTGGGAGGTTTTTCTTGTTTTCTCAAAATTTACATTATAGGATATATGTTGTTTTTAAAATGACCGATTCAATTAATGGCTTTAAACTTAGTTAGATTGACCAAAATCTCTATAATCGCATTTTTTTTTTTTTTCATTTTAGTTGTCACCATCACAATGGCGATAACATTATATACGTTCGTCCTCAAGCTAGTCGTGGCTGAGTTGTGTAAAGAAACCTCGGCAGCGTTTATGCATGGAATGCTTCAAAAATATGCACCATATACGACTGCTTCGTTGTAAATTACAGCCACACAAAGAAAAAAAAAGCTCATTACCATAAACCAAAATACATGGATCTAGTGTATTTTTGACGCTGAATTCGAATCCGTAGTTAAAAAAAAGATTTATCGAGTCAGTTTTTTTTTTGCCGAAAACATCTCTTAAAATTGAGTAAAACTATAGTAATAATGCAATGACCAAAATGCATGGATCTAGTGTATTTTTCAAAAGACAAATTCTTGTAGCTCTTAGAACAAAATATCTGGATCTGCTGTGACAACCAGACATTACTCTTAAAAGGTTGAAACTCAACCCGATAGGGTGTAAAAACTACCCCCACCTACGGAGGTATCTCATAAGTTCCAATAACGACGAAAAAAGTTCAGGCTTTTGTAGTTTTAGGCAGGGTGAACAAATATGGAGTCGATTCGCTTAAACTACCGATATATGACCATAAACTACCCTTAGACGGTGGTAGAAATTACCCCTAAACTCTAATAATGCACATGGATGTTATCAAAACTAGATCGTCTTCCTAATAAGGTCGAAAATCATCCCTAGGAGAGGGGAACTACCCGCTGGGAATGATGGATCTTAGATAGATTTACATTTAGATGAAATGGAGTTAACTTAGATATGTAGTTTAGATAGAAGGAAAAACAAAGGCCACTGAAGAACGTTATTGACAAAAAAAGGAAGAGCAAATCATGAAAAAGACATTTTGAAGATAAGACAAAAAGATATCATAAGAAAAGATAATTGGATTAATTTAGATTGATGGCAGGAAGTATAATATGAAAAAAATGATAAATATTAAGATAAATTGTTGAATAAACAGGTATGTATGATATAATAAATAAAACACTAATGGTAAATGCTAAATGAAAGAAAAGCTCAGAAAACTAGAAAATTGAGGATAAAATTAGACACAGGGGTAAAAAAGTGCGAGAAGAGAAATAGGTAGTGAAAAGTAAAATATAGGTAGAAGGATTATAATCTATTGATACTGCTATTTTTTGAATGTAAAAGTGTGACCCACCAGTAGTAGATTTTATACCTGTTTCAGCGGTTGAACCGAATTCACTCCATATTTGTCCATCCTACCTGAGACTACAAATGCTAATTGTTTAGCACAATTAGTTACAAATATCTGACACTTTCCGAATTTCAATACCATCCAAGTGCATCATTAGAGCATAGGGGTAGTTTCTACCACCCTCTAAGGGTAGTTTATAGTCATATATCGGTAGTTCAAGCGAATATATTCCATATTTGTTCACACTGCCTGAAACTACAAAAGCCTGAACTTTAATTGTCGTTATTGAAACTTATGAGATACCTCCGTAGGTGGGGGTGGTTATTACACCCTATAGGTATAAGTCTCACATAATGTCAGATTCAGATATTTTGTCCTAAAAGCTACAAGAATTTGTCCTTTATACATGTTATTTAAACTCACGTGCGTTATTTGAGTTTCAGGGGTAGTTTTCACTCCCCATAAGGGTCGATTTTGGTTTAATTAATAGAAATAGCTTGCTATGGTTTGAATGCATACCATATTCTTTTCTCTAGACTAAAAAATATCTACCATTTCTCACAGTTCATTAAGATTCATTACGTTATTATTATAGTTTTACTTCATTTCGAGGGTTGTTTTTGGCCAAAAAAAAAACTGACGATAAATCTTTATTTTAACTACGGATTTAAATTCAGCGTCGAAAAATAGACTAGATCCATGTATTTTGGTTCGTGGTAATGAACTTTTTTTTGTGTGGCTGTCTAATGATTTAATCTTTTAATGCAGTGTCTCTTCATTGTTACTGAAACAGGAACCCCACAAAAAAATCTCAAATATAATGGAATAACACAACAAAAATTTAAAGTTATGTTTTTCATCCTTTTCCCCTACGCTCTTTATCATGCACGCCTCATCACGATGTATGGTCCATAAAATGTAAAAGAGTGATGCTATATATTGATAAATCAGTTTTATGACGATGTTTCCGAAACGTCAGTAATTAACCCCCAAACCTACACCAACGTTCACGTATCAAAGTCGGCCAGACGTTGTTGAAACGTGTCTATTTTACATTAGTCACAATCAACTGTTAAGCGACGTTGTCTAGTTAGCCAGAGGTCGAGATGATGATTTTTACACCGCTTAAAACGTAGATATAGTCGCAAGTAGCAAAATTGCTGCTTAGATAAGTAAAAAATTAACTACTAAAACTTTTGTTATCTCTTCTCTGAAGCCATTAATGTTTATTACATTGGGGTTTACAAGTTTCCTTACTTTGGATTCTTTAAATGTGCTGGCTACCCTGATGACGCAAGGCAAGCAGAAACACGTGTCGGTAGATAATTTAAAGTTTTTTAAAGTGAGTGTCAACTGGTGAGTACCTTGTGTTTTATTTATTTTTGGTTTTACTAGACAGAATAGTTGAAATTAAAAATAACATTATTCAGTTGGTAGTACTGAATATAATGTGCATATTATCTTTTTTTGTAATCCAAGTTTCAACGTTTTGGCAAATAGCCGGGAAAATAATTGTTTAAAAAGATATATATTATACTTATCTGTGATAAGATTTGTAAACGTTAGTAAATAATAATTAGCAAAAAATTTTCAGTTAATATTATTTTTCATTCCACTCTTTTGTTATCACCTTATGTATAGCTGAAAATGACCAAACTCGTGAAAAACACATGCAGGGTGGTGATTTAGTTCCGCACAATATTCATAATATAATTCAAAAAAAAAAAACTGTTAACATTTAACGTAATTGTTCAAAATGTCCTTCAATAACAATCTGGCATTGACCGACATGTATGTAAACACTTTGTATTGAACGATAATTTCAAGGCTGATATTTTCCATTTCGATGCGAATTCGATGCATTAGGAGACTCTTAAAATTGAATACCATTGTACTCAGAAAATAATAAGGAATCCATTTTTATTAAAAAAAGGGAGGGATAGCAATTTAAAAAAAAGAAATGATGACGTCACAGCTATAAAACAAAATATGAGATATTTTTTGTTACGTTAGCCAGTGCCTCTTTTAAAAATTAAGACTGACTAATAAAAAGGAACCAACTGTTTTGCTCCTAATCTGTCCGCATTAGATGACCTACGTCCGGTCTTTGTAAAATTCGGTTGTGATTATTTTTAATCACTTCGTGATAAATATTAGCGAACGAGTCTTCTTAAATCAAATTTATGTAACGAATACGAATATCATATTATTTATGAGAAGCTTCAATCCAATATGTTCTCAAAAAATTATCAATAGAGAATCGTGAAAAATGGTATGGGTCAAAAAAATTTGAAAAAAATTTAGTCAGCTTCTATCAGATAAATAAAAAAAATGGGAAATGCCCATTGAAAATAGGTGTTATAGGAACGCCTTGCCTGTTTACTTTATGTTATTAGTAATCTCATAGCAGTGTTGTGATTGCTTGAGAGATGGATTTCTTGAGAATTTGAGGAACACTTTTTCTATAATTGGAGCCAATCCCAAAAATCCAAATGTTTCCGTGGTTCTTGTATAAATTATTTTATCCATCACGTCAAATTTGGTTAATATATTCTTAAAACATATCTTACAGCTACCTATTTTAATAATAAGAACAATATTCTTAGCATTCTGAAAGAAATAATCAAATACGAATATTCATATAATGTTCTATTGTGAATAATCTAATAGCACCTTCACATAAATAGTCAGTGAATAACTTCAAAGAACAAAGATAATCTTAGAACATTAGGCAAATGTCGAATTTTTTCATATCCTCTGACAAAGCTTGAGAGAATATTGTCAGACATTACCTGATAGCTACTATGTGAAATACCCAAAGGGATTTCATCGATATTTTCACAACACTGATATTGACAACACTAGGGGTTTACGAAAATTGGAGCGGTGTATACCGGTATGTGATGATATCTCAGTCATTAAAGTGAGATATGTGAGAGACAGAATGAGTACCGGTATATACCGCTCCAATTATCGAAAACCCCCACTGTTTCTAAATTAAACAGTCGTTTCGCTCCAGTTAAATTCACATACGAAATTGAAAACTTCGGACAACTGCTATTTTTAAATGAATTAATAATTAGAAATAGTGAAAATAAGTGAGAATTTGACATATACTGGTAGTACTCTATGATATATCCCTAAGGACTCTCACCATTTTGCTCAACACAAAATGGCGAGTTTTAATTTTCTAGTTTATCGCCTATTAAGCTTCCACCTCAATAAGGAGAGGTTTCAAAAAGAAAAAGCATTGATTAAGGATTTAGCTGCGAGTAATGAATATTCCCGATTGAGCAGTGATAACCCCCGTCCGTGCAGCTTCGGCTTTGGTTCAGAGGTTGTCTAATTTATGTGGTGTGATTTATGTTTATGTTTTATGTTCTGTTAAGTTTAACTTATAAAATAATTAGGAAACGTAAATTTAAAGAGAGAATTTTAAATTCCTCGACCTTTCAAAATGAAAGAGAAAATCCGTTATTTTATTTTCGTTTCTATACGATTCTGTCGATTCTCGATTCACTCGTGGTATTGGTATGATTTTTAAAGATCACAGTGGTTCGTTTATCGGGAAATAAACTACAACAACTTTTAGGCAATCCAAAACACAAAATTGAAACAAACGAAAAGTCGGAAATTTACGAAATTAACTGTAAGGACTGCAATCAAAAATATGTTGGACAAACTAGACGATCGAATCAAACTAAATTCAAGAAACATACAGCACATCGCAAATATAGTAGATTTAAGAATGTAACAAAAACCAGACAGCTGGATGCATTTGAAAACTTGAATATTGCAAAATGTAAAAATAGTATGAATAGTGACAGAGGGCCAATGCCATATGTCCGCTTTATTGGTTAAAATGTCACAGTTCACTGAACCATAACAATAGCTTAGGTATACATAGGATATATTAATAGCATAAGGTTAGTTTTTATTATCTCCAGATGATGTCAACTTGGTTGGCGAAAAGCGCTTCGAGTGCATTATACGGTGTTTAGGTGTTTTAGGTAGAAAACTGTGTCAGTGTTATTTTCACATCAAAGATTTCAAATCACTTCAGGTTTCATGTTAAAAAAATTTCTTTTTTGCAACTAAATCCAAGTACATTTATTTGATGCAGATAAATAAAGGAAATCGCCATAGGCATCATAATATAAACAAACTATTTATATTTCTTCTCCCTCTAAATTATTATAAATTTTAAACGAGTAATATACAGGGTAGGCAATAGTGCGTCCGACTTCGATATCTCGAATTCTATAATAGCTAGAAACTTAAAAACATGAGTAAACTAGACAATAAAGTCTATAACCGGAAATTGTTTTCGATGATATAGGGTGCGCCAAGACGATTCTACAGGGTCATGTAACATTTTTTTAAATGAAATGCCATGTATTTCAGAATATTTTTGAAACCTCTTTGTGACCTCCTTTTACTTCTGTATTATTATTGACTTTCTCCGAATCAATTGGATGTAATGATTTTTTTTGTTGAAATTATACCATTTACACGTGTATATTAAATAAACAATCACAACTATCGATTTTAAGAAAAAATATGTTAGTTCTAGTTATGAGACATCTGTGTGATGACACTCAGCCATTTTCACTTCCTAAATAACAATGTGGCCAAAAAGGATTTTTAAATTTACAACTTTTTGAACTAAATTTTCTCAATTTTTTCAAATGAAATACCCTGTATATTTTTAGACAATGTGATGTAAAATTGAAACACGAACATTTTTGTATGTATATTCTTTTGGCTATTTGTGACCATTTACAATTTATTGAACAATAACTACAAAATTCAGCAATAAAAATTAAAAATGAGGGGTTTTCTCAAATAATTCAAGAGAAGGTATATAAGCGTGTTACATGATGCCCATAAAAACATCACACCAACAACAATCCAAAATTTGAAGGAAAGGATAATAAATGCTTTTAGAAGTATCACTCCCGCAATTTTATGAACAGTCGAAACCTCATTACAGACGCATAGAAATGTGTGTCAATCAAAATGGGCAATATATGGAGCACTTTATATAATATCTTCTCTTGAATTACAAAGAAATACCTATATATTAATTTTTATTGCTGAATTTATGGATACAAATAGACATAGGGATTTACGTACAAAAAATGTTCGTTTTTGAATTCTAGATCACATCGTCCAAAAATATACAGGGTGTTCCATTTGGAAAAAAACTGAGAAAATTCAGTTAAAATAGTTGCAAATTTAAAAAATATTTTTGGCCACCCTGTATACTTTTAGGAAGTGAAAATGGCTGAGTGTCATCACACAGATGTCTCATAACTGATACTAACATATTTTTTTCTTAAAACTGATAATTGTGACTGTAGTGATTTTTTTTAATATACACGTGTAAATGGCATAATTTCGACAAAAAAAACCATTACATCCAAGTGGTTGGGAGAGAGTCAATAATAATACAGGAGTAGAAATACGCCACAAAGAAGTTTCAAAAAATGTTCTGATATACATGGCATTGCATAAAAATAATGTTGACCTTGTAGAAGCGTCTTGGTTCACCCTGTATATTCGAAAATAATTTCCGGTTATAGACTTTTTTGTCTAGTTTATTTATATTTTTAAAGCAAGTTTCTAGCTATCATAGAACTCGACATATCGAAGTGGGACGCACTATTGCCACACCCTGTATAGAAGTATTGTATGCTTGTGTGCTGACGTATTAGTAACATAAGGAAATGAGTAAAAGTCTAAGTTCAATTTGAAGTTAAATTTATAACTATTTTTCAATAATTCTAATCAGATAGTTTTACTTGTACAGTTTTGTAATTTACTCGTGAAACAGTTTTTTCCATGTATAGGTATTAGCACATTTTTAAATCATCTATGTTTTCATCTTCCATTTTAGGTAAGATAAATAAATAAATAATTTTAACTTCGTGTCTGCTATTTATACGCAGATATTTAGATTGTGTTTTAGTGCTTTTCTTGAGCGATATTCTTCCTTTTGTAGTTAGTGTTCATTGAGAAACAGGCCTAAGGAATGTTTACATAAAAATGTTATTTTAATTTGCCTTTGTGTTCCATTTTATACATATAAACAAAACAGCATGCGTTACGGACATATATGCATTTAAACATTATTATGAATATGACTTTTCTATGAAGACGAATATTGTAAAATTATTATGTTTTAAAAAATATGTATAATTCTCAAAATAATTATTACAATTTCGTAATAATGGATTTTGAATATTTTGTTAAAGGAATTAAGTTGATTTTACAAAAATAATTAATTACGTTCCCATAGACATTAACATTGTTATGCGCTTTCTATAAATGATTTACATTAATATGAGCTTTTAATAGAGATGAAAAAAACACAGTTCCTGCTTGTTTATTTTTATTTTGAATACGGAACCATAAAGTTTGGGTCTGCCTATAACGTCAGTTGAGAGGCAACTTGCACATTTCAATTGTTTTGTAGAATAAAATAGCTTCCCGTAAATTCTTTAGTTGTAAAATTTTACACATCTTTACATTTGTGTGCATAACAAAAAGTAACATTTGGCTGTAAAGCTGCTATCAAATAATACAGTTTCAATTTCAGGTTTCGTAGAATACATTATACAAGGTGGCTCTAACAGACGTAATGAAATTTTAAACGAATGTAGAAAACAAGTATTGTCTCCTTTTGAAATTTTTATTTTTAAGGTGGATTTCGGAGTGAAAAGAAGAGCAGTAAATTCGTATTTCGTTTATATGTATAAGAATTCTAAATCATAACCATAAATGCAACGATATTAACACAGTATTTAAGTACTTAAATGTAACCTTTTTCAACTAAACCACCATCAAGATGCGCCTTGAAGAGTTTCATAACAGAAAAATTTTAAATCGATCTGTTGAATAATAATCGAAATATTAAGGTGTGTCCACATGAGACTGGACACACTAGATTAGATTTCAAAAAACCTAACATATTGCTTCATATTTATGAATTTCTACAAAAATAAAATAAAGTATTTATTGGGAATTACAAAAGAATTCTTTCAAACCTAACATGATAATAATAATAAATACCTATAGATTTTTATATTTTATACTGACATTCTTATCTGAATGTCCTAGTATATACAATTTTTAGAGAATTATTAGAAGTATGCTTCAGAGAAGAACCTCACCAGTTTACTGCAGAGGATATTGTTACGCCACTGGACTGTGCAGACTGGTTAGATTAGGCTGGAATTGTATGAGAACGGCCGGGAATATTCTGGAGTGCTCTAGACCGGGAGAATAGATGTATAAATAAGACGCACGGTGGGCCGAGATTTAATCTGAAGTTGAACGTGAACGAGTAAAGAAGAAATAAGAAAGAGACTTATGTGTTCAGTTGTGATTATAGTTAAGACATTAATTAATCTATTGTTATTAATTGTTAATTAGTAAATAAAGTAGTGAATAAGTGTTACCTGGACTTTCAATCAACGAATCTACGAGTAGAGGTGTTTGTGTGGATAGCAAACACGTAACAATTTGGTGTCGGAAGTGGATTGGAAGAGAAATTTCTGGAATATTCGAAAAGGTTCTACAGTGTTCTTCTCAGAAATTAGTGGTAACACGGAGAATTAAGCTACTGGACAGTGTTTGGAGGACTATTTCTGGACTGAATAGTGACTTTAAAGTGAATTTTCGAGAAGTTTCTAGAACATTCGATTTAGAAATAGCTGCAAATACGTGAGTGCCGCTAGTAATAACGTGTTGTAGACTAAGAAAAAGGACTACTGGTGCAATTTCGGGAAAATTCTAGAACATTCTATTTGGAAACTACAGGGGATACGTAAATTGTGTAGACGGGAACGTGTTGTAGACTCAAAACAAGACTTATTAGTGATATTTCGTGAAAATTCTCGAACATTCCATTGCACAATTAGTGGAGATAAGTGAATTTTGTCAACACAAAAGAAGTATAGACTCTAAATAAGACTTTCTAGTGCTGTTTCGAGATTTTTCTGGAACATTCCATTATTAAAATAGACGTGATATCAATATTTTACGGACTTTGTAGTGTAATAAACGTTATTCTGAAATTGATTTACGTGTCGTGAATTAATGCCAACAACAAGAAGTATGGCGGAGAAGCAAACACAGGACATGCTTGCAGCATTGTTACAACGGATGGATGAACAGAGAAAAATTATGGAAGATCAAGAAAGAAGACGACAGGAAGACAAAGAAGAACAAGAGAGAAGACGACAGGAAGAAAAAGAAGACTTGATAAAAATGATCGAAGGCCTGGAAATAAGACGACAGGAAGAAAAGGAAGAGCAAAGAAAGGAACGCCAGGAAGAATTAAGACAACTTATGGAGGGACAGCATCAAGTCATGCTCTCGGTCACTGAACAATTGAAGGAAGATGTACAGGCTGAAGTCAGTGAAGTTAAAGAAAAAGTCAGCCAAGTTGAAGGAGAAATAACTGAAGTTAAAGGAAAAGTCGGTGAAGTTGAAGGGGAGATAGCCCGGTTGAAACAACAATTAAGAGAGAAGGGAGGCCAATTAGTACTGTCGTCTGGTGCTAGGTTACAGCCACCTTCATTCGACGGTCAAAGTTCATGGTCAACTTATAAGAGACAATTTGAGGCAGCTGCACGTTCAAATAACTGGAACGATGAAGAAAAAGCAACAGCATTGGTATTAGCACTAAGGGGCCAAGCATTAGACCTGCTCCAAACAATTCCTGCCGCACAGCAACAAAACTTTAGCATTTTGGAGGCAGCGTTAGAACTAAGATATGGCGACCAACATCTCGCCCAAGTATATCAGGCTCAGCTCAAATCACGCAGACAACGAGGTGGAGAAAGCCTCCAGGAGTTCGAGGCTGCGGTAGAAAGATTCGCCCATCTAGCTTATCCTGATGCACCAATGGAATTTCAACAACAGTTAGCAGTTGGTACATTTATCGATGGAGTAAGGGACCAGGAAGTTAGGCGAATTCTTAAGTTGTCCAGGCATAAGCTTAGTAGTGAGGCTTTAGTACACGCACTGGAGATTGAGACTGCCTATAAGGATACCACACAATCAAATCAGAGAGTACGAGCTGTGTGTGTGGAGGAAGACAAGCCAGACACAACGCAAAACCTGATATCTGATCTACACAAGATGTTGACCCAACTACTGACAAAATCGAACTCCCAGCAGAGACAAGACCAACAACGAAGTAGTGGGAGGCCGACTGGAGACATCCGTTGTTATATGTGTGGCAAATTGGGCCATATTAAGAGGAGCTGTCATGAGGTCAACATTCAAGATCCGAGACAAACCCAACAGCAAAGTAATGGGAGACAGAGTGGAGGACGTATGCGCTGTTATAAGTGTGGCAGAGTGGGCCATATTCAGAGTAACTGTCGTCAGCGCATCCCTGAGAGGGTCGCAGTAATAGAGAAGCCGCAGGAAAACTGGCGAGCTGGTACTTCGCGGAATATAGCAGATGGCCTTTCCAAAGGACCGTGTCAGAATGACTGCAAGCCTTGCTACCGTAAAGAAGAACAACAAAATGTACAAATAATGAAGACCGTTAAGATTAATGTTCCCGATTATTGGACAAAAGAGTCGTTAAGGGAAGCGCAGTTAAACGATAACGAGACTGGTCCTATTCTGAAATGGAAAGAAAGAGGGACCCGACCCGAGTGGAAGGACATTTCAAATAGATCAGTGGGGCTGAAGGCTTTATGGGCACAATGGGACTCCCTTATCGTAGAGGATGGACTGCTGAAGAGAGCGTGGGAAAGTCCAGATGGGAGGAAAGTTACTTGGAAATTGTTAATCCCCAGGTGTCACGTAGCAGATGTACTTCAGCAAGTGCATAATGGAACGTCTGGCGGACATTTTGGCATCAACAAAACCCTGACAAAAGTAAGACAACGTTTCTACTGGGTAAACAGTCGTCAAGAAGTGGAGGCTTGGTGCCGCCAATGTGAAGTTTGCGCGGCAAGAATGGGGCCACAAATAAGAAATAAGCAATATAACGCCAGGGCTCCGTTTGAGCGAGTTACCATAGCAAGTGACCGTATGAAGGCTCGTTATGATCTTAAGGCTAATTCAGGAGGGTACCAGGCTGGAGATTTGGTTTGGCTATATAACCCACAACGAAAGAAAGGCAGGTCCCCGAAGTTTCACCCGCCCTGGGAAGGTCCTTACACTGTGGTCACCAGACTAAACGACGTTGTATATAGAATTCAGCAAAGTCCAAAATCCAAGATGAAGGTGGTGCACATAGAGAGACTAGCCAAGTATGCTGGGAATAATGAATTGCCTGATCGGGACGTTCAGGCTTAAGGAGGGGGCAGTGTTACGCCACTGGACTGTGCAGACTGGTTAGATTAGGCTGGAATTGTATGAGAACGGCCGGGAATATTCTGGAGTGCTCTAGACCGGGAGAATAGATGTATAAATAAGACGCACGGTGGGCCGAGATTTAATCTGAAGTTGAACGTGAACGAGTAAAGAAGAAATAAGAAAGAGACTTATGTGTTCAGTTGTGATTATAGTTAAGACATTAATTAATCTATTGTTATTAATTGTTAATTAGTAAATAAAGTAGTGAATAAGTGTTACCTGGACTTTCAATCAACGAATCTACGAGTAGAGGTGTTTGTGTGGATAGCAAACACATAACAATATTAATGACTCAGGAAACAAATTCCAAATATTAAAATAAATATTCTATGGACTAGAATTAAAATTTTTACTTTTAATGATAGTCGCACAAACATTTTCTTAATGTTTCGAATGTATTTCTCTAAAAAAATGTTATCAATTTATATTTGTAATAGCTGGAAAATATCTCCTATTTATGCATAACGTATATAATATGTCACAAGCGTGGTCACAAGGGTGTACATCCAGATATATACATACATATATCGACATGACTGCAATTACATAAAGTGCAATAAAAAACAGGTTTTTACGGTTATATAAAGTCTTTAATTCATATTTATTACTCATGAACTTGAGGTTGAATATAAGAACTTAACTAGCAAATAAACCACTAGTTATATATGTTTTCGGATATTTACTCGTATGTTCTCAAAACTTTCTAAAATTAACTGATCAGTTTTAGAAATAACTACCTTATTTTAAAAGTAACGTTAATTTTTAAAAATATTTTGGTGTTGCAAAATTTCATAAACGATCAAAATATACCTAAAAGGTGATAAATAATTACAAGTAAAAATTGCCGATTTGTAAATGGTCGGTTCTAAATTGGACGATACGTTAACTTTTTTCTATGGCATTATACACCAATCAACTCTTCATAATGGAAAGATGACTAACATGGAATGTACTGAATACTGAATATTTATAAATAAATAAAAATCCACAACACGACAAAAAATAATCGCTAAAATGATTGATGTATAAATGACTGGTTTCCGACAAAAATAGCAATTTAATTTTGTTGTGAAATGAACTAATCCTCCCTTATTTCCCACTAAAACTTTTATTGATAATGAATAACAAACTTTTGAATCAGTTATGCCAAATACTTGATTTTGTCGGCATTTCACGACTTAATTTCAAGTTCTCCCAATTGGAAAGGAAATTCTATCAATGTATTAAAGTCCAGAAATTCATGTTTTCAAATGCAGCATATTAGCTCCATTACAAAAGTAAACGGCAAATTTACGATTTGGGCCCTACATATGATGTAAACCATGCGATGTCAACCCACCATTCTAACAAGTTCGATGCTTAGGAGGAAAAACCAGAGTGCGCTTGAATGCGAATGTTTTGTCTATTAAAATACCTCTCCACTCTACAGGCTGATATTTGCTAGGAAGAGTATTTGAACCCAAATCATAAAGTTTCCGAACGTACCTAACATGTAACAACAGTGTGTTATAAATAATGTAAATATCCCATAAATTGAAACTGAGAATTCCAGACCATTAATCTTCAAAAAATACAGCTTATTATACTACATTCAAAATTGGTTTTCTGTAAGGTTTAAATCATATACAACATCCTCAAATTGTAATGTCTCAGTATGTGCGAACTATATATACAGCGTGTCTCAAGACCTTTTGCAAATTGGGCGTGACAAGTAACAGAGGGTTATCTTTGCTAGTAAGTGGGTCATTATGCAATAAAATACAGTCTAAGTTAGGCCCCTCTTCTAGCCAATAATGAGTGTTTAAGGCGTGTCATGTGTTGTAAATCGCCGCCCTTACGACTGACTGAGAAGCTCGAGGCGGGGCGAGGCTAGTTAATATGTTATTTACGTGCCCACCTGACTCGCTAATAAGGCAGCGCGCCCATCTGTCAGACAACAACAAGACACAGACGCGACAAATACGCGACACAGACATGAATGAGACAAGCAGAAAACATTTGATCGCATATCAAAGCAACACGGAAAAATCACAAAGAAAACATATTACTCAGTCAGTAGTAATCATGTCATCGTCGGAGGATGAAGACGCGCTTGCCTTGTTACAAGTTGCGAATATTAATAACAGAAATAGAAATTATTGGGTGCACCCTATGTGGATACGAAGACGAAACAAACGAGGTATTTTAAAAGTAATGAAGGAATTGGAAATGTATCCTCAGAAGTTCCAGTCATTTTATAGGATGACCAAAAGGACGTATTTTTCGCTTATAGATCAAATTAGACCTTACATTTCAAAACATTATACTGTTTAGGTCTCCGATCTGTGCCGAGGAAAGATTGCTAATAACTTTAAGGTAAGATGCTGTATGTGTTACTTTAAAAAATGTAGAAATATAAGTAGAAAAATTATTTATATATAAAAAAATAATGAAAAATGTTTATTAAACATGAACGACATAGGAATAATAAAATAATTTTAACATATTTCGAATAATTCATGAAGTTTATATCTGGTCGGGATGATGTGAGGTTCTTGATGAAGTTCTTTCCTGGGGAAAATTATGCATTTGATAGTTTTCAAGTGATGGTAGCATCTGGCCAAATGAACTTAGTGAGGAACCCGGAGTAGGGGGGTTTGCATACTCTTGGGGAGATTGAATGTAGGTACTGCAATGAGAGGATGAATTCTGAGGAGATGGTGAAAAAGCAGAGGTTATGCTATGGTTACTATGGTATTGGCGAGATTGCATATTCAGTGAAGTAGACGGAGGGTCCTGAGTACGTGATGTGGCGACAAGAGTTGTTAATCTGTTATCAGATAAAATCTCCCCAGCAAGTTTTAGAACTCCTATTCGAAAATATCTTTTTTGCTCTCGTGTCATTTCTTTTACATCAGGCAAGATACTTAAAAAAAATGCTACATCAGGATCAGTTGAATCGATGTTACTACGTTGTTGATTGTTGAGTGCTAAATTCTTTTTTCTTGATTCAAAATAGTCCAGAGCAGATTTATTTACCTCTTGTAGGGTTGTTTGTATATTGGGTTTCTTCCTCTTGACATTGTTTTGCGAGCCGTGTTCAGTTAACTGCCCCCGTTTTTTTGATACATCTTGTTGACTCGCTGCTCTGTCTGTGTCTTGTAGACCTTCTGGTCTTTCTTCCGATATATTTTCGTCGGAATTATTTTCTGATTCCTTATCACTTTCCTGTGAATTACCTGGGTTATCAGAGTCCATATTTCCTTTAGCTGGTCTGGACTTTGTAAAGATGTCTAAGAAGTGTAAATAGTCTGCTAAATAATATGGTTTTTTTACTTTAGCTGCAGATCCCGATGGTGGAATTTGTCTTAAATGTCTTGTATAACAATTTCGTATATTTTTCCACTTGTCCTTGCATGCGCTTACTGTAAAAGAAAAAATTAATTAATGATACATATATACAAAGAAGTCAGTAATCACTAAATACATAAAATATAATAATATAGATATCAAAAAACATTTCACTTATACGGCTAGTAATCATGCCCAAAATTTAGTATATATTATATTATCGAAATAAAGATGAATTCAAAATTGTTTTTAGCCCTTTTTTTTAATTTAAATATACACCAGAAACTGGAGTTCTATCAAATATTATACATACATAATATGTTAAAATGTCACCATCACAATCGGAACATGCGGTAGCTCCGTGTGTAATACAAAACTTTCTTTTTAGGTATTATGCTACGGGCGATACATTTACAGCACTTTCCTATTATTTTTTGAGAGGACACACAACAGTTCGAAAAATTGTTCTTGAAACATCGAGAGCCATATGGAGAGTTTTGCAGCCACAATATATGCCAACTCCAACAAGGCAAAAGTGGATAGCTGTATCTGAGCGATTTTATGAATTATGGAACCTTCCAAACTGTGTAGGTAGTTTAGACGGGAAACATATAAGAATAAAAGCACCACCCAACTCAGGTTCGGCCTTCTATAATTATAAGGGATATTTCTCAATAGTTTTATTGGCTGTCGTGGATGCTGACGGCCTTTTTTTTGACAGTAGATATAGGCGAATATGGTAGAAACAGTGATGGTAGAGCACTAAAAGAAAGTTCTTTTGGTAAAGCACTAGATAGTAATGAACTCCAACTACCAGATCCATTCCCACTACCAGGCGAAAACACAAATATTGGCTTTCCTTATTACATAGTCGCTGATGAGGCTTTTCCGATTAAAAAAAAATTAATGAAACCCTATCCTCGCCGTCAATTGACTAATGAAAGAAAAGCATTTAATTATAGAATTTCCAGAGCAAGGAAAACGGTTGAATGTACATTTGGAATGTTATGTTCTAAATTTGGAATTCTGCAAACTCCTATAAATTGCAAAGTTGATACAGTCGATACAATAATTAAAGCTATTTGCGTTTTACATAACTATATCCGTATTCATGATGGAAAATTGGTAATACCTACAATACAAAATGAAGCGCCAATACAACAATATGCACGTGTACGACGACCAAGGTGTTCTGCAAAAATACTAAGAAATCGTCTATGTACATATTTGCAAAGATTTTCCTTACCATATCAATATTTATATAATGTATAGACTGTAATAAAAATGTTAACTTACCTGATATGTTTAATTTTTTGGAAATGTCTTCCCATGCTTTATCCTGGGCATTTCTATTTGAGTAATCACTTCTAGTGTAATCATACAATATTGGGTACTGTTCAATAATTTCAATTAATGCGATATTAGAAGCGGAATCTGCCATTTTCGCCGAAAAACAATTTCTTTTCATCCACAAGACGATGCGAACACATTTAAATGCAAACCTTCACTAATCTGTGTCTGCTCATTTTAACGCGAGCGATTTTCAACAGGCACAGTCATGTCTGATTCTGTCGTGTCGCACTAGTATGCGTGGCTTAACTTAAAAGCAATGTAAGTCACTGAACATATTTGTTTTAAGTCTTTGTCGCGTCTGTGTCTTGTTGTTGTCTGACAGATGGGCGCGCTGCCTAAGGCTGGTTGGTTGGGCTGCATAGGAATGTGCGCATTTGTCAAAATACAATTGCAAAAACTCTTGAGGCACGGTGTATATAAATATTTGGTATCCAAAATGCTTCTTCCCCTATATTTCATATATATATATATATATATATATATATATATATATATATATATATATATATATATATATATGTATATTCCAAGATTTTTTTCTGTTGTTTTGAGTGCAGTGTAACGGTAAATTGTAAATTCTGAATGTTCTAGTTCTAATAGAAGTTGGTATATGGTTTCCATTTGTATTTATCATCTTAAGAGAACTTTTTGTTAATGTTTGTATTTTGCCCTTTGCTTTGATGTCGAGTCAGATCTCAACTTGTTATCTCTATTAAAAGCATGTATAAAGTTTTGCATGTTCCCTATGTTATAAGGATAATATTTACCCCTAAATCCAAGCCTATTTCGCAACTCTAGAACAGCAATAGATTTTAAATATTGTGCTTTGCTTTAAAGGTAATATCGTTGAATACAATGTAGTAACTATATCATATAAATGTAAAATCTCGAAGAAAATATACTAAGTATTCCATATACAAATACGTATAACTTTTTACTGTTTGTCCAAAACGAAACTTTTATTTCTAAAAAATTTTCAAATCTATGTGAAAAGTCATTTAAAATCCATATTTTAAAGAAAGATAATATAATGGACACCATTTTCGAGTTCTTATTCGTAAATAACCATGTTTGCGAATTATTGCAATAAAGCTTCTATTTGCCATCGGCGCGGCAACGGATTTACTCAGTTGTATTAAAAAGAGGGCAAATTTGCCAACATTTCCACTTTATCCATGTTTATTTGATAAAATTACTGCGACAGGGTCATATTAAATCTTTGCAAATTTCAGTCTTATCGCCGTCTGCAATAAGAGATAATTCATTTCCAGAAAATAAGTTTCTGAGGGATAACAACTTATGTGGGTTAAAAACTTCCATCAAAAACTGGCGATAAATTTCCATGTAAATTACGAATAAAATACCTATCTTAATGAAAATGTCGTTGGTAATCTTTGTTTTTCTAATTATGGCGTTTGTTACAATTTACTTTCAATATTTGTAAATTGTCTGCCAGTACAATTCTGGTATACACTTCGTTTCAGAAGTTTTTTTTTTAACTCAAATTTCCTCTAACTCGAATAGTCTCGGAGGAATTTAGAAGGTTCGAGTTAGAAAAGTTTGACAATAATAATTGTTATTGTTTGCTTATGTTCATACCTAAGAAAGGATTTCGGAAAGGATGTTGCCCATATGAGCCAGAAGAGACCATGTTTTCATTTCCTTTTTAAGTGTCATATTTCATTACCACATTTAGGGTGACAAAATACTCTACCAGTTTTATTTAAGACATATGTTAAAGTTAATTATTATCATAATAACAATAACTGCACGAAATTTTTAACTGTTAGGACCACTTATAGATATAATTCGAATATCAATAAAAATGTTAGGCATGCCATTGTAATACTTTTTTATCTCAGGATGGGTACAATTGATGGTAAATTCCTACATATACTCAAACGAAAAAAGTAATATGGACTAGAAAGCACTGATTCTGCTGGAATTTTTTGGGTTTACTTTCCCATTTTATATCTAAATCAGGTCAAAATATCTAGAAATTTTATTACTTTTAAAAGACAAACGTATACATAATTATGGTACCAAGTTAAATTTTATGCTTATAAAACATTTCGAAATGTCAACTACTTGGAAAGTTGGATACTAAACTTTTATAAAAAATCTAAAAACCTCTTTGTTGATAGTGAAACAGCGAAATTTATACTGAGAAAATTATATTGTCATATCGGGAATTTTGCGCTGTTTCTAAAAGTGCAGCAATATTCACACTATTCTATTTAAAAAATCGAAGCTGTGGTTTTTTTTTAAACAGAAAGTTATTGAATTTATTTTCTTTTATAAATTGACACATGCATGCAAATTTGTGTCAATTATATAAATAATTGCAATGTTTTTGGAAATAATCGTCTGCATCTGTATATCTTTGTACAACGACCTTGTATTTGTTTAATAATATAATTAAATTTTTGGATAATTAAATATATTTAGACTCAAATTTCCAGTAACTCACTTTTATCACTACCATTAAAACTGTTATTTATAGAGAGATAATTTGAATTTCATGAATTAATAAATAGATTTATTGTATAATCTAATCATAATAAAATAAATGTTAATAAAAGAACTAGTAAGCGGTATATTTACTCTGCTTATAAATTAATTATTAATAAAAGTATTATCAATAATATTTATGGTTTAATAACCACTTGACACACTCTACTTGCAACATTACTAAATAGAAGTACTTTAAGTAGTCATTACGTGGTCGAAAAAAAGTTAATAATATGGTGGATTCGCAGGGAAAAGTGATGCTATAGAAAATAGTATGGCTGTTTTATACCATCATTCCTATAAATTAAACACATTCATTTAGCTACAAAATATTTAAAGGCAAAATAAAAATAAGATTTCCAATTAAACAGCCAAAGTAAGTAACAGAGGATAAAGTATAAACATCAGATAATAGCAGGTTAGTCCATCCCTGTTTGCATTATCAACTCTTCTAGACATACTTAAAATCAAGTTATTAATCTTGTTCCAAAGGTACTCTATAAATCTAGAACTCGCCTTAGAGTCCTAACATCATTAACAGGCAGTTGCCGATGCACTAGTGATCCCCCAAATATGTTCCAGATATGTTCAATGAAGTTCAGATAAATAAAAAATTTGGCAGTAACATTTATAAACCACTGTACTGAATTAAAAACACACCCTGTCAAAACCGTATTCCTATTTATTTCTACAGTTACCGTTGTGGGCCTCTTTGATGGATCTTCATTGGATACAACAGATGGGTGTACAACAGATATGTTTAGGATGCCCATGGAGTTATGATCCATATATGGATTCATAACTATCTAAAATTTCAGTTAGGGACGTCCAATTTAGTGGGACCTGTACATCCTAAAAATGTCCACCATTCCAAGGATTCTGGATGGACGTCCAGAGGACACTCTAATGTCCTTTATTGGACCTTTTAAAAAAAAACTCTTAAAATGTGTTTTATGTGGGCTTTCAGATATGTTCAAATTGATCAAGTTGATATGTATATTGGTTAATCTCTAAACGAAAGAACTGAACAGTGAACATAGAAGCCTAGTACTTATATCAGCGAAATTGCGCTCATGATTAAATGCAGCAGAGAATAAGAAAGTAATATAAAAAAATTATTTATTATCATATCACTATCTGAAAAAACCTAATATTATCAACACATTTATTTTAATAATACTAAGACATGGACTACACAATATAGTTCAGAGGATAATGAAAGAAGATTAAAAATATTTCTCGATTTTTCTGCATTTAGAAATCAACATTACTAAATTCACAATGGACATTTTTTTAATTCCATACTGAATATTAAAAAAATTAAATATTTATATTCAATATGTAAAATAATCTTTCAATTATTATGATATATAAAATTATACAGGTATATGATTTCGTGAAAAAAAACAATTTAAATTTTTATAAATAAAATATCAAGTATTAATGTCGTTACGCCACTTGACTGTGTTGTAGACTGGTTAGATGAGACTGGAATTATACAAAAACGGCCGGGAATATTCTGGAATGTTCTAGACTGTGCCCACGCACGGTGGGCTGAGACTCAGTCTTAAGTTGAACGTGAACGAGTAAAGAAGAAATAAGAAAGAGACTTATAAGTGTTCAAGTGTGATTATAGTTAAGACAGTAATTAATCTATTGTTGTTAAATGTTAATTAGTAAATAAAGTAGTGAGTAAGTGTTACCTGGACTTTCAATCAACGAATCTACGAGTATAGATGTTTGTGTGGAGAGCAAACACTTAACAATTTGGTGTGGGAAGTGGATTGGAAGAGAAATTTCTGAAATATTCGAAAAAGTTCTACAGTGTTTATCTCAGAAATTAGTGGTAACACGGAAAATTAAGCTACTGGACAGTGTTTGGAGGATTATTTCTGGACTGAATAGTGACTTTCAAGTGGATTTTTGATAAGTTTCTGGAACATTCGATTTAGAAACCTCTTCAGATACGCGAGTGCCGCTAACAATAACGTGTTCTTGACTTAAAAACAAGACAAAGTGACTTTTCGTGAAAATTCTAGAACATTCGATTTGGAAACCACAGAAGATACGTGAACTGTGTCAACGGTAACGTGTTACAGACTCAAAACAAGACTTAATAGTGACATTTCGTGAAAGTTCTAGAACATTTAGTGAAGATATATGAATTCTGTCAACACAAAAGTAGTATAGACTCAAATAAGACTTTCTAGAGCTGTTTCAAGATTTTTCTGGAATATTTCCTTATTAAAATAGATGTGATAGATACATTTTATGGACATTAAAATGTAGTAAACTTTACTCTGAACTGATTTACGTGTCGTGAGTTAATGCCAATAACAAGAAGTATGGTGGAGAAACAAACACAGGACTTGCTAGCAGCGTTGCTAGAACGGATGAACGATCAAGAAAGAATACGACAAGAACTGAAAGACGAACAGAGAAAAATTGTGGAAGCTCAAGAAAGAAAACGAAAGAGAAGAACAAGAGAGAAGACGTCAGGAAGCAAAAGAAGAACAAGGGAGAAGACGACAAGAAGAAAAAGAAGACTTAAGAAAAATGATGGAGGGCCTGGAAATAAGACGATTGGAGGAAAACGAAGATATAAAAAGAAGCCTAGAGGAACAGCAGGCAGCTTTTTTCTCTCTCACTGAAAAATTTAAAGTCGATGTTATAGAAAAAGTCGGTGAAGTGGAAGAACAAGTCAGTGAAGTTAAAGAAAAAGTCAGCCAAGTTGAAGGGGAAATAACCGAAGTTAGAGGAGAAGTAGCCCGACTCAAACAACAATTAAGAGAGAAGGGTGGCCAGTTGGTCGTCTGGTACTAGGTTACAACCACCTTCCTTTGACAGTCAAGTTTCATGGTCAACTTATAAAAGACTGTTTGAGGCAGCTGCAGGTTCAAGTAACTGGAACGATGAGGAAAAAAACAATAGCATTAGTATTAGCACTAAGAGGCCAAACATTAGACCTGTTCCAAACAATTCCTGCCGGCCAGCAACAAAACGAGAACTAAGATATAGCGACCAATATCTCGCTCAAGTATATCAGGCTCAGCTAAAATCACGCAAACAACGGGGTGGAGAGAGCCTCCAGGCATTTGAGTCTGCTGTAGAGAAATTAATCTATCTAGCCTATCCTGATACACCAATAGAGTTTCAACAACAATTAGCAGTTGGTGCATTTATTGATGGAGTTTAGGCAAATCTTTAAATTAGCTAGGCACAAACGAAGTAATGAGGACCTCGTACATGCATTTGAGATTGAGGCTGCCTATGAGGATACCACACAATCAGAGCAGAGAGTAAGAGCCATGGCCGTGGAAGAGTTCCCGGTAGATAAAATCATGCAAGTCGTATTAACCGAGTTACAAAAGTTGATCGCACAATTATTGACAAAGATGAATTCCCAAATGAGTCGAGAACAACAAAATAATGGTAGTCTGAATAGAGGTATCCGCTGTTACAAGTGTGGCAAATTGGGCCATATTAAAAGGAACTGTCATGAGCTCAACATTCAAGATGTAATGTCCGAAGTACAAGAGACCATGCAACTACTGATAAACTCGAATCTCCAACCGATACAAAATCAACAGCAAAGTAATGGGAGACAGAGGAGAGCAGGCATTCGCTGTTATAAGTGTGGCAGAGTTGGCCATATTCAGAGTAACTGTCGTCAGCGTAATCCTGAGAGGGTAAATATCGCAGTAATGGAGAAGCCGCAGGAAAACTAGCGAGCTGGTGCTTCGGGAAATGTGGTACATGACCATTCCAAAAGACCGTGTCAGAAAGACTGCAAACCTTGCCATTGTGAGGAAAAACAGCGAAATATACAAATAATGAAGATCGTTAAGACTGATGTTCCGAATTATTAGACAAAAAGAGTCGTTAAGGAAAACGCAGTTAAACGATAAGGAAACTGGTCATATTCTGAAATGGAAAGAAAGAGGAACCCGACCCGATTGAAAGGACATTTCAAATAAATCAGTGGTGCTGAAGGCTTTATGGGCACAATGGGATTCCCTTAGAGTAGAGGATGGACTGCTGAAGAGAGCGTGGGAAAGTCAAGATGGGAGGAAAGTTAGTTTGAAATTGGTAATCCCCAGGTATCACGTAGCAAATGTACTTCAGCAAGTGCATAATGAAACGTCTGGCGGACATTTTGGCATCAACAAAACCTTGACAAAAATAAGAGAACGTTTCTACTGGGTAAACAGTCGTCAAGATGTGGAGGCTTGGTGCCGCCAATGTGAAGTTTGCGCGGCAAAAATGGGGCCACAAATAAGAAATATGCAATATAACGTCAGGGAGAGTTGGCTTGGCTATATAACCCAGAATGAAAGAAAGGCAAGTCCCTGAAACTTCACCCGCCCTGGGAAGGGCCATACACTATCATCACCAGACTAAATGATGTCGTATACCGAATTCAGGAAAGTCCAAAATCAAAGATGAAAGTGGTGCATATAGAGAGACTAGCCAAGTATGCAGGGAACAATGAATTGCCTGATCGGGACGTTCAGGCTTAAGAAGGGGGCAGTGTTACGCCACTGGACTGTGTAGACTGGTTAGATGAAACTGTAGTTGTACAAGAACTGCCGGGAATATTCTGGAATGTTCTAAACCGTGTGAATGGATGTATAAATAAGACGCACGGTGGGCCGATAGTCAGTCTTAAGTTGAACGTGAACGAGTAAAGAAGAAATAAGAAAGAGACATATAAGTGTTCAAGTGTGATTATAGTTAAGACAGTAATTAATATGTCATTGTTAATTGTTAATTAGTAAATAAAGAGAATAAGTGTTACCTGGACTTTCAATCAACGAATCTACGAGTATAGGTGTTTGTGTAGATAGCAAACACGTAAAAATATGTCAAGGAATTTTTATAGTAGATTTCTATTAAATTTACATTGTTATGAGCTATAATTCATAAATGTCATTTAATTAGTATGTTACTCATACATATTGGTATATCTTCTAAAAATATTTAACACGCATTACACAATAATTCACTTATTTCATGCAATATAATTTGTTAATTAGCGTAATTATCACAAAAATATACTGATAACGTATCACATCAACTTTAAATTTAGCTATTCATGCATGTTCATTAACATTTTTACCAGTGCTCACAAATAAACAATTCGTCGAGTTTATATCATATTTGTCTTTTTTTTTATCGAAACCATATGGTAACAACGTGCACGTTTTTAAGTTAAGATCATGTTTTCCAACAAACCCATTTCATTTGTATCTTTTACTTTCATATAAAATATTGTTATAATATGAATCAGAATACATGAATACAGTTGTCATCTTTTATGTACCATCATGAGCATAATAATGACGCTGGGGAAATGTTAGAATTATTAGACAAAAAATTGTCCTTTTACAGCCTAGTCATATTTTAGTTCATTTATTCATTAACAAAATAATATTTAAAACAAGATAGATTTATTGGGGTTCAAAATAAAAAAAGAAGGTTTAGTGCCATATTCCCCAAAAAGAAACAATTATGCAGCTACGGACACGTGTTTCGGAGTTATTGCCCCTCATCAGCGTAGCGTAGCTAAGGAATTAGATCTACGATGGGAGAGATCGGGAACAAGAACTAAAATAAGGCTGGAAAGTACAGTACACAGTACTCAATTAGTGTCTTCATGTTCCCATGTGCCAACATAGAGCTCTGTGTGTTGACTGTGCTCATCGAGGCCCTAAATGTGGCACATGGGAACATGAAGACACTAATTGAGTACTGTGTACTGTACTTTCCAGCCTTATTTTAGTTCTTGTTCCTGATCTCTCCCATCGTAGATCCAATTCCTTAGCTACGCTACGCTGATGAGGGGCAATAACTCCGAAACACGTGTCCGTAGCTGCATAATTGTTTCTTTTTGGGGAATATGGCACTAAACCTTCTTTGTTTTGTTATAATATTTAAAGTTCAGTTCAAAATTATTTGCAACATAAAAAACGTCGGAGACTTTAATCGCTTTACCGCCGTCAAAGATGCCGACGTTTTTCATGTTGCAAATACGTGTGAAATAAATCTTACATGAACTTTTCAAAATTTAATAAAATTCTTAGTCATACCAACACGGTTACGCTTTACAGAAAGCACACTTACAAGATTTACCAAATCTCCTAACATTATTAATATGTAAAAAAGTGTTTTATACTATTTTCACCTAAATATGTACACATTATGTTTACCTTCGATGCAAGATTGTAATTTATTTGACTAAAACAAGTATCGGTTATATTTTTACGAGTATTTTTATAATATTCTCAATAAGAATTGTTTGTTTTGATTATAAATTATATTTCCAGCAATCTACCTACATTGTACATTGTCTTTCTCGTAAATTAATTAAAATTAAATATATTTACATAAAAATACCTAGATTTATAAACCAAGAATCACCTCAAAAATCGTGGGTAAAAGCGAATGGAACGAACATGAGAATAAACTCTTATTACTTAAGTTATTAGGTAATATTATCATTTTATTGATTTGCGCCGTGGGTGGAGGAAAAATGAAGCAGGTACCTATTCTTCCTGACTTTGTCATCATGACGAAAATAGAATTAGGCAATGAATTCCATAACTTTCTTGTTCGAGGTAGATAAAATGCTTCAGGAAAATGGGATCAATTATTACGATCTGTCTTGTAGCACGATTGTACGAGGCACAGCAACTCAAAATACTAGCTGGACAGTTTTTTCGTTGCGATAAGCTGAACCCTGTTTTGTATAGTATTAACGTTAATTTGAGTACGATTTAGGATTAATTTAAAAAAGAAAACAGTTGCAAATTAGTTTAAAACAAATTAATATTTTGATTATTTTTGCAAACCTTTGCTTTTGTTTAAATTTTGAATAAAAACATTGCAGATATAGTAAAAAAAATCTAATATTTAGAACACTGTTATTTAATTCAATGCAAATCTTGCTCCTAGATTGAATAGTTGTTTTAAAGTTTCTATGATAGGGCGAAAACACAACACAGCGGTACGACGTCGCATCGCAAAAACGACGTCGCACGGCGATGCGATGCGATGACGCAACGTTAAAACTTCATCGCCACGGCATCGCAGAGAAGACGCTTCTAGTGCGATGTGGACCGCACAATACGTGTCCTACGGCTGTTGCAGGCCACAATACTGCGATGCGACGACGCATCGCAAAAACGAAGTCGCACCGCAATGCGATGCGATGAACGTTCATTGCACGGCCACAGAAGACCTATACCAGAAGCGACACGTTTGATGTATGTATGGCGTGTTATAATTAAATATAAAAACCAAATAATGTACCAAATCTTGTACACACGCAACCTGTTGACATAGCAGACTAAGTCGCGTATAAAAGACCACCAGACTTCCGTGATTTGCGCGTGCGTTGCTTGAGAGAATCATTCCCGATCTCATAAGTAAAAACACAACACTGCGGTGCGATGTCGCATCGCATAAATCAACGACGTCGTGGAAATTTGCGATGCGTCGTCGCACCGCAGTGTTGTGGTTTCGCCCAGGATTTGTACTAAGCGACCTCGCATCGCAAATTTCTACGACGTCGTTGATTAGTGCAATGCGACGTCGCACCGCTGTGTTGTGTTTTCGCCCATAAAATGTATGGAAAGTATTGTTTCTGATTTATTATATAACATTCATACTAGCACATTCAGATAAGAATGACAGTATAAAATATAAAAACTATAGGTATTTACTACTACATATTATCATATTAGGTTCGAAAGGATGGTTATGAAATACCCAATAATTATTATATCATATTTTTTTTTAGAAATTCATAAATACGAATATATATCAGATTTTTTTAAATGTATAAAAAGAATGAGCTTATTTAGGTTAGGTTAGATATCATAAATCTCCATTATGTTTACCGAAGTTACAATAATTAATCTAGAATTTGTCTTTCAATTTAAAATGTCAAAATAAATGTGACAAATGTTCATATTTTGAGTTATCAAATTTATATATTTTTATAAATAGTTCATTTGCAAACGAGCCCTCTGAAGAGTTCAGGAAGAATGAATGTAGATATATATCGGACTCGGAGTTTTCGTTTTTGTATTGTAACTGAAGGAAATCATTTCTTAATTGCAAATTTTTTTTGGTTATTTAATATTTTTTTACTTCTAATAATACTAACACTGCTATTTAATTCAATGCAATTCTTGCTCCTAGATTGAGTAGTTGTTTTAATAGTTTCTATGATAAAATGTATTGCAAGTATTGTTTTTGATTTATAATATACCTAAAATATTTATACTAACCCATTCAGATAAAATTGACCGTAAGAATATAAAAACCTATGTATATGTATTTATTATTATTATCATGTTAGGTTTGAAAGAATGCTTATGTTATACCCAATAATTATTTTATTTATTTGTTCTAGAAATGTATAAATGTTTAGTTTAAGAATTATGCAAATCTAATTAATTTTAAAATTAGTTTTAAAGTAAAAATTTATATATTTAAAGTAGACATTTCTAGTCTTAGAAGTAAGTAGTAATTTCTGTTAAAAAAGTAGAAATATTCAGATTTTTTTCACTTTCAGAGCCATCGTATGGTATATTTCAATTCATATTTCAGGATTCTATCTTACTTTATTAATCACTTGTTTATATAAAACGTCAATTTCCTCACAAGAGATTTGCTTAGGTACCAGTGCATCAAATAATATATTTACAAGCTATCTCTTTTATGATAAGTCAAAACAAATTTTAAAACCGTTGCCTACTACTTTATGAAATATGATAAAAAGACTAAAAAAAATAGAAATACTGCAACGTTTACATCTTCCATATTTGAAAAGATATTGTTTCCAAATCTTATTGTTTTTTGGTGTGCTTTCTTGTACCCAATTGTGTACAATAAAGATGATAATACATATTTAGGAACACTTCAGCAAAGCAGTCGTGTTTCCTTTACAAACTAAATAAACTTATCCCTATTTTTTTTCATGTCTCTTAAAAAAGAAGGAATTGTATGTGACTGCAAATTTTTTTGTAAATGAAGAGAGCACACCAAAAACAAGATTTGAAAACAATTGAACAACTGATTTGTGTTTTTCATTAACTTTCATCTGTTTATTTTTTTTGTTGTATCTTTTCAAATAAGGATGATAGCTATAAGCGTTTGAGGTATTTCCATTTTTTAAGTTTTTTTGATCATATTATTATCTTACAGGGTAGGTCATGGATTTAAAATTTGTTTTCACTGTCATATAGCTCATATAAAACGGAATATATTTAACTGAAACATTTTCCTCCACCTTGGATATTAAGCGAGATTTCTTGGGTGGCCCTCTTAAAATAGACAGCCTGTATAAAATCGTGTATTTACTCTTGAGTCTTGAAGTAGACTACTTACTATAATTAAAATTTTAAATCATCTGAGGACATTTTAGAAAATTGAATATAACTGATACAACAACTGCTCCTCGTATAAAGTGAACACGTTAATTGGTAATTAAATAACACGAAACAATTAAGTTTAAAAATGTCATCTTAAATGTTATTAAAAATGATTTTATGTGGCTCTTACCATTTTTATTGAGAGAATACAATAAATTGTTGAAGATAATCCAATATTCCAGTTACATAAGTTGCAGTAATATACACTGAAACACTATTGCAAAGAAATCCACAATGACAAACAATTTTTATTTATACTCTGACCTTCACTATTATTTAAACAACTTTAAGTAGTTTTCGTGAGCAAATTGCACTTTATCTCCTATAGGTACCTCTTTTATTATTACATATAATTCGAAAACAAGTCACTATTTTTCTAAACGATATTACGGGACATACATAACATAAATAAGTATATTAAAAATTTAGATGCACTGCTTTGTATTTTAACGACACACACGAAGAAAATATACAGCTTTGCGGAAACGAGCTTAGCGTGCAACAAGTTGTATGGTACTGATGGTTCGTTCGGGTTCCTATAACGAGAATAATACTGGCCGCCTCAGGGTTCCTTTGTAAAGATTGTGGATTCTGCGGACGGACGTATTACTTTATGGGCCGGCATCACAGTTCATAGTAGGTATGGCAATGACCTTGATTTATAGTGGTAAATTGACACGTTTTATTATTTATTATTATGCAAGTGCAGTAAACAGAAAACACTGATAATTTAGAATTAATAACAGTAATTATGAAATGTTTGCATATCGTCCTTCAAATTATCGCAATTTCTTTCTGTTACTTTTACAATGGGAACCAAAGTTTTTATAACAATCAAAATACAAAAAAATTAGAAACAATTATTTTGTTGTTAAAAATGTACAGATCTTTCGTCCTGCACAGAAAAAAATACAATTAACTACTTATACCTTAGTAAAGGTTGAAAAAGATGGAAAGCATCATTACAGGGACTGCAATGAATAAAATACCATAAAAAATTTAAAACCACATTTTAATATGTCGAGAACTGTAATTCCCATGAGATATTCCAAAATTCCCAAATGATTTGTTTGAGTTTCGATATATCAACAGGTAATTTTCAAATTTTTATACCTTTCATTGCCGAAAAATATTTTAAAGAGGATTTTCGCATGTTTCAGTGCTTCCTAAAATTTTATTGACATTGAACATTACGAACAAAAAAAATTGGTTAAAAACAATTGACATGTTTGCACTATTGTGAAAATTAGGTATTTACTGATATGATAATGAATTTAAATCAGTGTATGAAACTTGACCGAAATCTACCTACTGATCACAATTTGAATTGATTCACGTAAATAATTCATAAAGTTTAAAGAGGTATAATTTTGTAAATGATTGATTGATTTAATTTTATTTACATTATGCAATTCTTGTTTTCTTAGTTACATATATGGGATGTTTTAAAAATTATGTCAATCACTTCACCGTAGAATATGGACAAAAAAATAAAAATAAGGCGATAAAACAACCAAGCTACATACGAAGATGTTTCGTTTAGAGGGCATCAAAAAGTTCATTAAAAATAATAGTTTTTTTTTAAATAACTGAAAAATGTACGATTTGAATCGAAGTTAGCGTGAAAATATTTCCATAAAATGTCATTTTTTGTCGCTTATGTCAACATTATTAAAGTGCTGGAAGAGCAAAATCAGAATCAACCTTTAGATAAATTTGCTCCAATTTCTTTTGGGGATGATGTAATATAATATGAGGGCGTCAACCCTCTGAAGCTGTATATACACTGACTGACAAAAAAGTGGGGCAGCAAGAAGAATTGATATATTTTTAATTAAAATTTTTCTCAATATACACAAAATATGTAGAATCATTAGTTTTGCAATTTTGCAGTTTTTGGTTAATTTTTTCTTCTCATTTTTTTTTTCCTCAACGTTTTAAAAACTGACGAATTTTAACATTTTTTATCACTATGAGAAATCATTCTTTAGTATTGGCTTGCATTCTGCCGATTGTTTTAAATGCTTGTAATTTTCGAAAATGCCCTTATCTTCGGAAGATTCCTCTAGAATAGTTGCTTAATTGTTGCTGTCTTTAGCATCCGCAAAATCGCTGGAAAATTGGGATTTCCTCGAACCAGTGTTCACAGGGCAGTTGTTCGCGAATACCGCAGAAGGCCGGTATTTGGAGTAAATCGAAGCACAACTCCTCGCGATGGTAGAATCACCGTGATTTATATCCTGCAAGATCGACATATGACTGCCGGTAGTATGGAATGAACTGCAAGAAGTGCGTCAGGCCAACATCAGCAATAGAGCTGCTACGAGAAGGCTAGATGACAAAATTTATCTGTTAGACGACCAGGAATAGGCCCCGAGCTTCGCCGGAATCGTCGTGTGACCAGTTCAATTTCGGACGATAACATCTCAATTGAAATATCGGACAGTGAAGCAATGTTCTTTCTCCGATGAGTCCTGATTTGCCGTAGCATATCGTACGCGGCTCACATAGAGCTTGTGTTCGGAGATGGAGGTGCTTTAACGGCTTGTGGGTACATTAATGACATTTTGGAAGAGCATTTGGTGGTTGTTGTAGGGTTTACTTGTGAGCAATTTCTTTTAATGCACGATAATACTCGACCACCCGTGGGCAGAATTGTTAGAAACACCTACAAGACGTCGGTATTGAAGCCTTAGACTGGCCAACACGTAGTCCTGAACTAAATCCTATAGAACACGTATGAAATATGCTATGCTGGGAAGACGGATCTTACATCATCGGGGGCAATTGTTAACACTGCAGCAACTTAGAGATGCACTACTGGAGGAGTGGGACAACATTCCACAAGAGGCCGTCAAACACATATTTGAAGGCATGAAATGTAGACTTAAACAGATCTGGAACTTAAACAAAAGGAACCTGACTCTGCGTAATACTAGTTTTAAAACATTTAGAAGGAGCTGGGCGACTTATATAGGCAGGTTATTTCTCCAAATAGGGAAATTATGTGTACACAAAACATAACTCCCAAACTGTGCATTGATTCTCATAAATAATTGTCATGCCACTGATGGTATCAATATCCCAATTCCAATAATTGGAACGATAAGTACTGACCAACTTTCTAGATCTCGATTTGATTTGAATTATAGTTCCGATTTTGGCAAGTACAGTGTTCAATGTGCATTGCATTAAAAATGGACAGTAAACAATTTCAGACATTTCAGTAACACTTTAGCTATTTTCACAAGCACTAAAAATGTTTGGTATCCATCGTGCGTTTTGCTAACCAAATTGGCGTCATCTGGAGATGATTATCCAGCCCACCAAAACTTATAACATTTGCATCATTATAAAAAACACGAATCTCTCCTAAACAACTGTTATCTCACCAGGAGAGTCCTTGTTTAGTTCTGGCGCTCAGTAATATCCACCTTAAGATCTTTTCAGGTTGCATCATATTTAGGGAACGTTGTTGCATCTTTATTGCAAAACAGATATTAAACAAATGCATAGAAGTGACACAGAAATTACTTAAACGTTTTACCCTATTTGCAAACTACGTTTCATAAAATTAACATAATAGAAATTGTCTTTTATATATGAAACAATTTCATATCTTACATACGAGTGATTTGTTTGAATCTTTTTTTACATAAAACATGTGTAGCTTCACTTTGATTATCAATACAAAATAAAATGGAGTCCACACATATTTTATAGTATTGAAAATGGTAAACATACACATTCGTCAGAGAAAGCTGTAAATTATACTGTTGGAGGCATTTTTACTGTAAACTTACATAAAATACCTGTACAAAATAAACGGACCCTCCAAAATATTTAAATTTTAATAATTTAATTAATGGAAATAATATTTGTTTTTTCTCTACCATTTTAAGGTGTGCGATCGATGGTAGACTAATCAACACTGGTTAAAATATCAATTCATCAAAGTACAACGCGATTTTAGGGAAGCATTTAAGGATCAGCTCAACTGAAGAATAGGCGGCAATAGACGCCGGAAACTAGTTGTCGACTATTTTCTAGTGTTGCCAGATGGCTGGTAATTACCAGAATCTACGATAATCTGGGATTTTATCTGGTAGTTTGTAATGAGCCTCTGATAATGGCATAATCTATGATAATTTTTGTGGAACGCCATTTTTTTCTATAAAATTATTTATACCTTGAAAAACAATATTTGTTTCATATAAAATACATAATGTGCACTGAATACTGTTCCATTTTACTGACCGTGATGAATATATGATATTTGGCGACTTCTCGTTAGTAGTAAGTGGTAATATGATATTTTATTTATACAGCTATATATATATATACCCATTTATCAAAAAAAAATTGTTATTTTATTTACATAGTATAACCGTAAAACAATTTAGGTTAGCTAAGACTGGTGGGAAAAGGAAACAACATATTTAATTGTATAAATTATTATTAAAACGGCCCGTTAAATACACCTCGATTAATAAGAATTATTTATGTATTAAAACTTTTTATCACGCATGCACACATACAAACTTCTTCACCCTTCTCCATTTACATATGACATATCGCAGCAATGCCAATTCCCTTTTTACTCCCTACTGGCAGCTGACAGAACTGCCACCCAAATATTTCTGTATTATTAATAAGGGTCATATTTATAATAATAATATTGTTAAATTATACCGATTTCGAACATAACGATAATTAGGAATTCTTAATTCTGAATTCAGTTGATTTATTTTTAAAAGGCCCACGATCACGATTATAATGTTCATAGGTAACTGTAGAAATGAAAATTGTCATATTTATGGAGGAGAAAATGTTCACTAAATTCATTTGGGGTTAAAATTATGACGAAATTGTCCTTAACTGATATTATGTGTAATCTGACAAAATACTTATAAATAATGGTATGTCACACGTGACTAATCGTAATAACACGTCTAAAAATGACACTGAATCGTTTCATAATAATTATATGGTGATAACAACGTAATATTACATATATAAAATAGAATATTATTCCCTGTAAGATATATCATAGTTGCTCTATAATTAATACATTCTTGTACAGATTCTCAACTTGTAAAAAACATGTTTTGTAACACACTTTAAACTGTTTTATGTATTTAATAATTAATACCCTAAGTACGCAATGTGACAACGAAATATTTACAAAACATTTTGATGTTCTAAATACGTAATAGTAATAGATCATATATTACTGTTATATAATGTTGACATCTTATAATTTTGTACTAAATTTATAATAAATACTAATGATGCAATTATATATAGGAGATAGAACAGTATGATACAACAAGGTTCTCTAAGATATCTGAGTCTGTGATGTAACTGATCTAAGCTGGGTGGCTGGGTATAACTTCATCGCCAGTCAGGAGAACCATCAACCGGGCGAATCGGGACGATTTTGAGATATTTTTCTAAATAACTTGTTTTGTAAAAAAGATAGAGATTTCGAACCACCGCCAAAAGGTAGATCCCGGTGAGAGCTTGCAACACCTGTCACTTTGACAGGTGTTGCAAAAAAATTTTTTTAGTAGATGTCCCGATTAGCCTCGTGTTGGGGATTAATCGGGACATTCTATTTATTTACGTGAAAATATTTGAATAGCCCCTGTAATGGGTCCAATCAGGACAGAAAAAGTTTAAAAAATTATCTTACGTGAAAAAAAAATTAAAGAAAAGCTCTAAAAGTAACAAAAAAAGAGGCTTATTTATATTGAATTGATTATAAAATGTCAAAAAAGACAGTTTAACTCTTTAAAACTAGATAATAATAACTAAAAATAGGTACAAACAGAAAAAAATATTAATGATTTAAATACGCCCTCTGGCTCGAATTTTTGGGAAAATTGTAACCACCTCTTCGCAAAATAATTGGTTTAGGCAACACTTTTTTTATTTGTTCTTTATTCACTTCAGAGATATCATCTGCCGAAGGAAAAACAAAACAATTTTCCTTTTTTCTATTTGCTCGAAGGAATTTTACAGTGACCAGATCATTTATCTCCTGAACTAAGCCGATGAAATATTTGTCTCCTTTGTCGGTGCAATATTGAATTTCAATGAAGTCATCTTTTTTTTTAAATTTTTCAAGTCCACCTCATCTTCATCAGAAGATGGTAAATTGGTTTCTTCCGGAACACTGAGCTCCTCAAAGTCGTCAAGAGTATACAAGTCCTTTTTGTTGTCATCCTGGCTACTGGATTGGGATGTGCTGCTGGTCTGAGCTGCAGAAAGATCTTCTTTGGAAATGCTTTTTCCTGGCTCGACAGTCACCTTCTTCTTCTTTGTCACTGATGGTTTGCAAGCATTTCGACTTTCGTTAAGCAAATAAATTACGGAAGCAGTCCAATCATTGGGGTTATGATCTTCAGTCACTGGTTTGAGTATTCGCTTTAAAACTTGATCCCTATCAAGTGGAGTGAGTCCAGTGCCTGCAAATCCACGTCTTGTATTTTCACTTAAAGTCTCTAAGCTATCAAGCGTTTTTTTCAGCAAAGATGGAAAATACTGTTTTGGGATAGGACCCTTATATTTTTTTTCCAATCTTGCAATGTATGCCTCCAAGCTTTTTTCATTGGAGCGAATACTGAAACATCTAACGGTTGTGTTAGATGGGTGGAGGAGGGAGGTAAAAATACAAATTTTATTTCATTTTCTTCACAAAGTTCTATGACTTTATAAGAAAGATGGCTACATAAGTTGTCACCAATTAAAACTCTTGGTGCAGGCTGCTTCTTGAAATAAGGAAGAGCGATAGTTGCAAACCAATTTTCAAAAAGAGGTTGGTCAAACCAACCACTTAAATTTCTTCCACAGCGTGTATTTTTCGGTCCATTCAGCATCCAGGTGTCGTAGATATGTTCACTTTTGTAAACAATATACGTCGGTAGCAAAATACCCCCACCACTTCCTGCAAACATAACAGATGTTGAGTTTTTTGCAGAATCTATGATTCGTTCAGGATGGCGAGTTTTTCTTCTCACTATCACCTTCTTCCTTCCAGGGTCGTCCACGAAACAAGTTTTATCATAATTTACCAAGGAGTTGGGCTGTACATCTTTTAACAGGTTTTTCAAATTTTCAAAATATGAATTGACAGTCTCATGGGAGACAGCTGCTCGGGCCCTCTTAATGTTTTCACATAACCTCTTCGTAAGGACATCTTTATGCCGCAGTAAAAAAGAACTTGCCCAGTCTGGTCCAGATTATTTTGAAATGTTCTTTTTCTTACGCCTTTTCTGTCCAAGTAGCCCTTGACAGCGTACCGAAGATCCATTTTATCCAGAGAATAGGTCCATTACCCTGCCAATACTATAAGTTGCACCAAATGTTTTTCTTCTGCTTCTGCTAGGGCTGTCTGACATCCTTGCTTTTTTACTGTACCTCTAAAATGCCTTGATAATGTTGACCTTGGGATGTTATAAATATCCTCGGCTTCTCGTAGCGTTATTTGTCGTCTTCTAATTTGATTTAGGGCAGTTTGTATAGTCTGGGCACTATAATTCTTGTAAACTTTTGTCCCAGGCACTTTTTTATATTTCCTGACCATCGTCCCGATTGCCCCCTAAAAGTGCCTTTTTGTGTTTTAAAATGCATAGAAAAAAAAAAACAATACTTAAAAAAAATTTTTTTACTTACCATCTACAACACACTTCAGTCTATCACGTGCTTCAAACGCCCACTTCAATTGAAAATGTGGTTTCCAGGCAAAGTTTTACCATGCGAGAAAAACCGTGAAACTTTTATTAATTTTTATCACACCTCTACCTCCTAAATGCGACGTCGAACTAACTCGTGGCTGACAAGAACGCAAGCTTCATAAGTCGACTAAGAATTCTGACTACTATCCGACCTGAAAACATTCGCCTTGAGTCACTATGGCAATTAATATGGCCGAAAACAGATTTGTCACGAGTTGCCCCGGCGTCCCGATTCGCCCCGGTTGACGGAACTCATTTTAATTATCTTCAGATGAGACCAACCTACATGGCGAAACGAGTCTAACACCAAAACATTCAGTACCATACTCGGCATAATCTAAAAATGATTAAAATTTGTTTTAATTGAGTCGAGTGTTTGGGTATTTGTGGAAACTGCTTAAGTGTTACTTTCGTCACATAAAATATTTCACTCTCTCCAAGACGTTTCAAATTTACCCCTAATTACAGTTCCTTCTCAATTGTACATTGTCAATCATACAGAATCAGTCGTGAATTAATACTTACCCACATCATTGAAAATTCAGAATGAGAAGTCGACGTTATCAGCCGTCATGGTTTACTAAAATAAACGTAACTATTATGACTAATTCTAATGAAATTAAAATTTGGTAGCAGGTAAAAGAAAGTTAACGGTAATATTCCAAAAGGAAGAACAATTATTAACGAAACTTTGGAAAAGTCCCTATTCCGGCCTCCAGAATCTTGAGAACGATGTAGACCTCGAAGTGATTAGGTTACTACTGCAATACTCTAAGATTGATGATTTGGATAGACCCATATAGGAAGATGAAGTAACAGATTCTATTGCACAGCTGAAAACAAAAAGGTAGTTGGCTGCGCTGAAATCCTCGGTCAAATGTTCAAAGCTCTATTTACCGTTATAATCACGCATCTAAAGTCATGCCTCCAGATGATCTAGGAGGGAGATGCTATACCATAAGGTTTTAGAGACACTATCATCATGAATCTATTCAAGAACAAAGGTAGTTCTTCGGAATGTGGTAACTATGTGGTATCTCCCTTTTATCAATGACAGGTAAATCCTTACAGAGGTCATGGCTAACGCCTTCTATCGTTGCTCAAAAATTTATTCCCTGTATCTCAGTGCGGAATCAGACTAAACCGGGCAACAGTGAACTTGATTTTTACTCTCCGTCAATTGCAGGAAAAAGTAAAAGAGCAGCAAACATTTATAATATGTTGCCTTGACAAAGGTGTTCCATTCGGTCAACTGAAGAACTTTATGAGCAATAATGGCACGACTGGATATCCCTGACAAGTTGTTGCAGTGTGCAAAAGCCTACATACCAAAAACTGGCAAAAATTTTGCTGTATGGCACCCTCTGAGGTACATTCACGCAAATACTGAGGTCCGCCTGGGATGCATCTTGGCCTCTATGTTATTAAAAGTATTTGTCACAGTCCTGTTAGCAACAGCCAATGGGAGTTTGAAGGTCAGAGGAATTAGCGTTTGCTATAGATATGATTGTCATAACACCGATCTGTAGTACACCGATGACTGCGCTCTCCTAGTTCACTCTGCTGATCATCTACAAATAATTCTCGACACCTACAAGTGGGCATACAACGCCTTTGAATTTAATGTAAACATTTCGAAAACAAAAATAATGTCTATGCCTCAGAAAGAACATCACCAGGTTATTCGAGCAAAAAGAGAAGGTTTAGAACATGTACAGTACTTTAGTTATCACGGTAGTAAAGTCGGCGAGTGGAGTATTATCGACAATGAAATTCAGAACAGACTAAATACCGCTTCCAGAGCACTCTAAAAGATTCATAAGTATTCCATAACCATCTGAAAACAAGGGCAGCTATGTACCGAGCTGTATAGGTAATACACCTACTCTATGTTATAGTTGCAAGACTTGGGAACTATACTGAAGTCATGGAACAATGTTAGCGACGCCAACTGCAACAAATAATGTGAATTATGTAATACCACAAAATATTCAATACTGGAGTCTATTAACAGAGTCAACTGTACCCCCATTGACGTCCTGTTAACTCGTGCTCGTCTCACATAGGCAGAGTACGTAATCCGCATGCACGATAACAGACTACTTAAAGGCATAATCTACGGAGAATTAACTAAAGGCATCCGTAAACAAGGAGGGAAACTCAAATGTTTCAAGGAAGTGCTACACGAAACGCTTAAATGCACTTGAGTCATTTGCAACTGAGAGCAAGTTGCCAGGAATCGGTCCGACTTTTGAAGAAAGGTGGCTAACTACAAAGAAGAGTCGAGAGTCAGAGGAAGAAGAAAGAATACTAATTGGGGAATTTTTCGGTTTAGAGTGTGGCAAAATATCTCTCACAAATAGGCTTATATAGCCATCGTCATAATCAATAAAACACTCTGCATGCGTCTCCTTATATTGTAAACGGTAAAGATTACAGGCTATTCTAATTTTAATACCTAAATGGGAACTAAAATCATCACGGCGCATATGATAGTGCTGTGATAGATGAGTAACGATAAGCTGATTGTTGATTTATTTACATTCATTTTAAGTGCTTTTGTGGGTTCTTTTATGGTAGATAGAAAAATATATATTGCATTAATCGAAAGCTGATTAGTAAATTCAATTAGTTTAACCTATTTTGCAATATATTTTGCTAACGTTTAACTTAAAAATTTCTTACTATTATAAATATATATACGTTTTGTATTATATTCCTCTGGCTTAAAATGGAGGGAAGTTATTGCTTTTCTCATCAGTAACACTTTCTTCCACGCTTTTCTTTTATTTTCTCCACGAAACTACAGCTGTTAATGATATCAACAAACTCCGTGCGTCTTTCTTGCGAAAATACTAAAAGTGGATTTCCCTGTCCACATTTTTGTTGGAATGATAATTGTACACACACGAATTCATATTTACATTGTTTTCTTCGGCATATTGTTGAATAAACGTTAAATAATGTAAAAAAAAACGGTAGTAAAACCCCGATAAGCTATGCAAATGTGATGAAACAAATGTAAACAGAGAATTACTCGTTTCGTCAGTAACATTTTCAGCCATCAGGGGGCGACATGAAAACTTAAATTTGTAGTAGTCTGTTAATTTATTATTCGTGTCATTAAATCCGGGTGTCACGCAGGAATAAATAATAGGCAAAATACTTTTTGCTATATTGTGACGTACTTACCACCAAAAGCTTATTGTATGTGTGTGTGCGCGTGTGCGTGTGTGTGTGCGTGTGTGTGATGTGTCACTTTGGCACCCTTCAGTACAGTAACGATACTTTGAACTTTTATAACGATAACGGTCTCGAGCGCCAGTTCCTGTTTTAAAGTATAGGAACACCACTTTATTCCATCAGCGGTGCGATGGAAGCTAGGGTAACTCAGTGAAGAAACGAAATGCCAGACGGTCTGTGTGTGTGATTGTCGTTTGCGTAGCAATCTACAACTTCACCTTACCTGCCGAAAATGATTCTCGGTGTACAAGCAAATTTACTTACTTAAATCATTACTTTAAATAAAAGGCAGGTCAACTTCACTTACTCTATTTATTTAAGTCTGCTTCACAAAATAATAAAAAAATATATAAATAAATACACAACAGTTATGTTATAATGTAATGTGAATATTAACCTATATTACATGTAAGCAACCAAAGAAAACTAAGCAAGAGGTTATATAATGCAAAAGCGGTGATCGATTATATCAAGCATAGCTAAGTTACGGAAGCTACTATTACGGTATTACTATCAAATATTTACCATGAGCATCTACTAAAGCAAGCAAGCGGAGATTCGAAATAAAGCACAGTTATAGCAACTACTACTACTGGTAGTTATAGCACTCTGGTCATTAATGCTTAAGGCGGTATTACGGCAGGCGGTCGGTGCAGTAGGTATTCTCAGTGATAAGCGGTTACAGAGTGCAAGCAAGATAAAAGTGCAGGATGTCAGTCCACGGCCAGACGGTATATTTGACTGTCTAATCGCGAGCGTGCTATATCTTTAGACTCGCTCCTAATGTCCCTTGTTAGGACTTCTTGACTACGTATGGCGGACGGAACGGTTCATGCATTACCTCCCGGAGCACCTAGTGAGATTCCTTCCACAGATCGAGGATTAAAAACCTCACTTGTGCCACTTGACGTGCATCTGATGAAATCCTTTCCACAAATCGAGGATTAAAGATTTCACCGGTACTTTATTGCAGTTACGACTAAGATGGGACTCTTTTCACACTTCGATGATTAAAAGTCCTATCTTTACGTCAATACTAAATAAAAAATAATCGAATATTCCCGATGCTTGTCTAACTATATAGCACAGAAGTTCAGTTTTACTAACTCGGACTTTCAACGGTAAACTGTCCCTTAAACTTTTAAACCAGAGATATGCGTGGATGACTGGAGATACTCAAAGTTAACTTGCGTTAGTCAATGAAAGATTAGAGCAATAGCTTATCAAAACAGCTTCAAGCTTACTTTTTATAGAAATTAGTTATAGAGAATACGAGTATCGGACGAAACAGTTTATGCATTACTTTCCGGAGCACCTAGTGAGATTCTTTCCACAGATCGAGGATTAAAAAACTCACTTGTGCCACTTCGCGTGCACCTAATGAAATCCTTTTACACCCATACAAATAAAATGACAACCGAATAATTTTGATGCTCGTCGTTGAATGGATAACATCACTTTATTAATGAATCGCTAAATTTACCAAATATCTCTGATTTATTCGGAAAACAGGCACTTCGGCCAAAATACTACAACGGTAAATTCAGGCACAAACGGTAAAACAACGGAAATACAAATAAAAATAGTAAAACGGTCAAAATATGCTTACCACTACCTGACTGCGGAGTGCATTAGAGGTCAGGAACTGAGCGCTTCTTGCTGTAGCACTCACTGAAGAACAAGTGATTCTTTCTTCTTTCAAACCGTGTGATTCAATTTATAAACAAACGCCGGTCACAGAACGGCGGGAACTGTGCGACGCGCCCGCGGGTCGATCGCTGTTCGTGGCGCATCCTATTTAAATAAATTCCCTGCGTTAATTCATATAAACAAATGTTTATAAAATATTTCAAGGCTGGGAATCGCTTTCTCCTACTTTTTAAACTATATTTCCGAAAAGAAATAATTTAAAACGGCCAAGTAATAATATTTAAAAATAAATCAATTAATACCTTATTCGGTAAATTATTAAACAAATAGAAACATATTTACTATGAATAAATGATTTCAACTTGCTTTGAAATCAAACTAAATTAAATGAAACTACTTTCCTCTTACTTGATTGAGTATAAACACAATAAACGATTTATCATTAGAATAATGAACAAACTAAGATTACCCTGAAAAGAAACCGGTCTGAAACAATTTATATTAGGTAAATAATTGTTATTTCAAATATTGAACTTGCAAAAATAAATAAATTAACACAATATATCGTCTACAGGGTATACTAAAGTGACGAAAAACCCATTTATGACTGATTACAATAGAAAACTAGTAACGGAAAAATCACTTCGTTACATTATATATCTCTGATCTTTCAAGTTCAATCAAATATTGCTAAATCCATTATTATGCGGATAATGGACAAAATATATTCCTCCTACAACTTAGATGAGTTAGACCACGTTATGGAGAAAAAAACTATTAAGATTTGAAGGGTAGAATACCCTTCAAATCATAAGCGCCACATATGATATATAGTTTGAAAGAGAAAAATAATTCCTTTTTAACTAAACCATAGCCAACAATGATTCCCATTTAAAGAAGTACAACTTTATGCCATTTCTCGAAATTGCACCTTTTTTTTAACAGAAAAAAGTGTCTGAAGAATGTAAAAGTTGTTTATTCATAACGTTACAAAAACCAAGATGTTGACATGTCTAAAAGTCAAAAAATCGAACTTTTATTTATAACAAGGAAAACAAAACACAATAGCAAATTTTTGTTTTCGCCAGTGGATTTGTCTCAAAAAAAGAGATCGAGAATGTGTCTTCCATTTTTTTGTATCCCTTACAGTTACCGAGTTACTCTATACAAACATCGAAATTTGCCCACCCTGTACATGAGTCCTGGGTCTGGAATATCACATACTTTCGAGCAGGCAAAAGAAGGCCCGCGCGACAAGGAAAAGTATTGCCGATAAGCCACCAGCTTTCTGCAAACCATATACTAGAAATATAGTATCTCTCCCAATGAGTCCATGCGGATGCAAACGATTAGAAAAATTTACCATGCACTAATTCATTTATTTCATTTACGCTTAATAATTGTGAATGAAATGCAGAAATCACATTCTTTCCGCAGATCCTCTTTTATCGACTAGATAGTACTTCATATTTTTAGCCCTAGCTGAATTGTAAAAACCATTCATTTTCTTACATAGCGGATTTTCTATTAATGCAATTGCTGATGATATCATTAAGTTTACAAATTCTGTCAATGATGGTATTAAAAATTATAGTATCAAACATTCAAGCATAAGGAACTGTTTTTAAGTAGAAACATTGTTTAACGTTGTACAATACCTTATTTTCTTTAGGATTACGCGGGTGTAGTAATGTATTGGATTTCCGGGTTTAGTCACTCCGTTCATTCATATGAACACATAAAAAATTGTTTACCTAGGCTCGTAGATCGATCCTATGTCGACCTTCAGTCGTGCATAGTTCTCTAGCATAGGCACGCGATGCATCATAAATGCATAAAATGTATTTATACAATATCGCGCGCCTATGCTAGAATCTCTTATGTGTTTATATGAGATGAATGAACTATAGAACTTGACAGATTTTCAGAGGGGAATTACTTTATGATTGAAACTTGCTATGTTGTACATTTATTACAATACTAAAATAAAGCTTTTTAAAAGCAAAAACATTTTCAAAATGTATGCAGACGCTTTTGGTAACCGTTTCTAAAATCGACTGGGAATTATAAAAATATTAAAGGGGCGTATTTTGGCCATCTGGAAACCGTTTTCATACAATGGTATAATTCCAAAATGGGCTTAAAATTTAAGTCATCAGTCTAAATCTAGACATTTTTTATCCTTTTGTTATCAAATACTGTCATTATTACCACCTCTAACCATGTCCACCTCAGGGGACGTGTAGTTGGTTATAATTTTTAGAAGGAAAACAAAACTGATTCGTCTTATCTTTATAGATGACTATAATCTTGAATTATTGTGATTATATGGATTACGATAAATTAGATGATGCATGTCAAAGAATGCTGTCATGTATAGATGACTATCCTGATATAGTCTAGTGACAGCGATCTTGATGTGAACACTCCTTTTCAAGATACTGTGAGAGTTGGCGCAAACAAAGTGACTAGAAACGAAGAAGTTGAAGTAAATAGTACAATCATTAATGTTCAGGATGATGACTACGAAGAAGGGGAGAATATTCTTTTGTCACAATTACAGAAACAGTTACATAAACCCAAAAATAAGGGAAGAATGAAAATAATAGAAACTTGGAAAAAAGAGAAATTTCTTTCGAGTCAATGGGAGGCTGACATTGATGATTTAGCACTGCAATAAGGAAATATCTTGCTTGAGATTTCTGTGAATTTCTATGTTCTGGAACAAGTCACTGCATACTATTATGTGCCGGAGTAAATTATATCAAACTTGTTTTGACCTTCCAAGTGTCCAATTGTGTCTGTTAGAAAGTATTTTCATTTGTCTACATAACTCTGTTACGACAAAATTGTCCAATCAAACGAGCCGAGGTTGCAAAACCTCACTTGACAAGTTTTGTTACGTTTGTGGAGAATTCCTTGTGATGTCACACGAGAGGACATTATCTGAAAATGCGAAAAAAACGTATTTTCAATATTTTGGGGTGTTAGTCGGAAATTAAGTTGTAGCGTGTCACTTGTGCAGTGGATGAAAGGGAAAAGAAAAAGCATGTCTTTTACGGTTCCAATGATATAGCTAGAACCGACCAATCATTTCGATGATTGCTATTTTTGTGTAACAAGAACTGTGAGATATTCCAAAAGAGAAAAACAAAAAATAAAATATCCGAATTTGCCATCAGCCCTAAGACATGTTCCTCATAATGCATCAGACTTACCAGTGCCAACTGCCCCTTTAAATTGGCAAAATACTGTTCTGGGAGGTATTGGAAATAGTAACGACCCTTCAAAAAGTCCAGACCAGTGTGCCGATCCTTTGTATATTCCAGAAGGTTTTAGTGGCCCTCACATAATTGTTCAAAATGAATTTAATGGTTTGGTAAGTGATCTGGGGCTGTCAAAACGATAGGCAGAACTTTTTGGTTTCCCGACTTATGGAGTGGAACTTACTGGTTAAAGAAACAAAGGTTACGACATTTAGAAAAGGAAATGCAACATTTTTTGCATTTTATAATATAGAAAATTCACTATGCGTGTGTATTGATATTGATGGTTCAATAAGGCTCAAGGAGGCTTTACAAAATATTGCTGTTTTTTTTTGTTTGTGGGAGTCATGCAGTAAACGAATATCATGCGAAAAGAATTTGGCCGGAAAGAAAAGAATTTGAACCAGAAACTACTAATGTTAAATATGTGCCCCTTGTAAACCCTAAAAATATTCTTTTGCCACCTCTTTATATTAAACTTGGGCTAATGAAAAATTTTGTGAAGACTATGAAAAAAGAGGGTAAAGGATTTAAATACTTAATAGAACTTGTGTCCCCAATTAAGAGACCCCAAACTTAAAGAAGGCATTTTTATTGGTCCTCAAATTAGAAAATTGCTTGACGATGCAGATTTTAAAGGAACATTCAACAGACAGGAATTCAGAGCTTGGAACTCATTTGTAAGCATAGTCAGGTGATTTTTAGGGGACAAGAAGGATAAGAACTAGAAGCAACTAGTAAGCGAACTTTTAGATTCGTGCCAAATGCATGGTTGCCGTACATTTTTAAGAATTCACTTTCTGCATTCTCATTTAATTTTTTTCCTGAAAATTTGGGTATGGTAAGCCACGAAAGGAGAAAGATTTCATCAATATATGAGGACAATGGAAATTCGTTATCAAGGATGATGGGATCCAGCCATGATGGGTGATTACGGTTGGTTCTTAAATTGAGACGATATATATATATATATATATATATATATATATATATATATATATATATATATATATATATATATATATATATATATATATATATATTGTTAATTGGGTATGCCCGCATAAAATGTAGCTAACCGTGGACACGTGTTGCGACCTTACGGTACTCATCAGAACGGTGAAAAAAAGTTGAAAAGATGGACTTAACTCGATGGAAGACACAAATGGAAACACCACTGACAGGTAGCCAGGGTATATTTGTGGCTTCAATTGGAAGCTCCCAAGACATCAGGGATCGACCAACATCGCCACGAAGGCAACTAAAGCTGCCTGCGTGGAGTTTCCTACCCAGGAATATAATGAAGAAAAAAAAAGGGGATTTACTCGCGGGATCATTACATTACAGTTAGAAAAGTTGCATAATTAGGTATGCCCGCATACAATTTAGCATCTACACCGTGCTGAGGACGACTAGTTAGTCAGAAACACGTGTCCATGGTTTGCATTCTTCTGCCACTTGTAATTTTTTGCATTCTTCCACCTTGCATTTTTTATGCTTTTCTCTGTACTTAAATATTCTCCTGGGTCGGAAATACCACGCAAGTTGCTATAGTCTCCCGCGTGTGCGATGCTTGGTCGATGCCCTAATACAGAGCCATCCAAGCGGAAGTCACAAAGGTGCGACTGGCTTCCTGTCAGTGGTTTTCCTTTAGTGTCTTCTTTTTTTAGTTATATCCATCGTTTAACTTAGCTACACCGTACTGAGGACGACCAATTAGTCAGAAACACGTATTCATGCTTTGCATTCTTCTGCCATTTGCAATATTTTGCATTCTTCCACCTCAAATTATTTTATACTGTAATGTATATAATCATATATATATATATATATATATATATATATATATATATATATATATATATATATATATATATATATATATATATATATATATATATAATAATGTCATTCTAATGGTTCTTGTATAGAAGAAATTCTGTATATTGTGAAAAATGCGCAACACGCCTCTGTTTTTGTGAAGACAAGAAACTGTTTAAAATTATACCATCGTCCCTAAGTTTTTAGATAATTGTAAGTATAGTATCGATTGATTTTGTATTTTTATTATAAATTAGTTAAAAATCTATATTCACATTCCTTTTAGATCAGATTATATTTTACTACACTCGGTACGTTTGTCTATTCTAACGGACTACAATTTTTTTATAAAAAAATATGTTTTATTCTTTAAAAATCACAGATTGTGTTCATTTGTTATTTAGATAAATTACCTCAAAAAATAATTTTTATCTCAAAGAATATAAATTCAGTAGCGAAGGAGTTAACTATCAAGTATTTTGTAATCATAGTTGGTTGTACAGAAGAGGTAAGTGAAAACCTGCCTCTTTTAATCAATTGCCGATCCATTTCCGCTACCATATCAGGATAAAATCTCCTCAGTGCTTGTGTAAATACTCACACCTCTGACCAGAAAATTTTCCCCCACTTTGTCATGGGATGGGTATATTTATTTCGTAAAATGGTGGCAATTTCTTTTAACAAAATACAAAATTCTTTTCTGTACTGATTCTACTAACTCTGCAAGTTATCATACATATGGGTATATTGGGTTGCCTACATATACAAATTGATAGTTTGGAGCTTTTGTGTGTAGTTAGTAAATTGCAGATAGCAATTTTAGATTGTATAGCAATTTTAGATTGTAGGGCTCTGAGCCAAACAACTGACCAGTGGCGGTCTATCCATGGAAGCAAGGGAAGCAGTGCTTCCCCTGGGATTATTAAAAAAGAAACACATAATTAGAACCTAATTATTATTTATCACATTATATTAATCATTAAAATTTACTTTTACCCAATTTCAATAGACACGGCCCTGCTTTTCAACAGTTGCATGATAAAACCGTAACGATGACGCACCCGATTAATCGAGCCAACACGACCTCGCGCTACTTCGATAGAAGCAACTTCTTGAAATGCATCCCATCCCCACTTCATAATCTTGATATCTGAGCCATATAGCATCGCAATGCGTTTTGTTTTATAGATTTTAATCTCTATTTTAATATCGATTTTAATATTATACTTAATATTAATCTTTCTAGTATTATTCTTAGCTTTTGTGCTATATTTGTAAATACCTTTTTTGGTGTTTCTAAACCTGTGGTGCGACGACAAGTGATTTTTAAAACGTTGAACATTAGTGCGCGTATAAGCAGTTTTAGAATTGCTTATTCAATTTGGAAGCTGGTCCTAGCATTGTGGAAAATATTATTTGCGTTTGTGTGGTGTGCAATTTGTTGAAAAGGGGATTTTCAACATATTCGTTTCAAGATAAACTGGATATTATTAGAAACGGGAAACCAACACCTGATTTAAAACTTTTAAAAACGGAAGTTAAATCATGCTATAGGTACTTTAATATTGAAATGTACAGTGCTAATTAGTGGTTAACGGGTTGTGAAAATTTGTGTAAATTGTTTTGTTGGCCATGTGTACTTTTCAAAAATGAAAAAGGTGTTTGGAATAAAAATGGCTTTTCAGATTTAAACAACATCCACAAAGTGACAAAGAGGCATGGTAAGTGTGAAACTCATTTGCGAGCGGTGCTAAAAGAAAAAAACACTTGGAAAATCACGAATTGAGCATTCATTAGATCAGCAGTTGTAAGAAAGTGATCGTAATCAAAATGAACTTGTAAAAAAAAATCGAGGTGTTAAAAAGACTTATTGACATTGTTTGTTTTCTCGGCGAAAATGATTTAGAGGGCATACTGAATCTCGGCGCGTTGCTAATAGGGGTAATTTCATCAATTTAGTTGATTTATTAGCAAAATACGATACAATTTCAAGTAACCATCTGGAGCACTCCACGGTATTTCGCGGTACATCAAATCATATTCAAAATGATTTGATTCAGTCGATAAGCAATATTGTTTTAGAAAAGATCAAGCAAGAAATAAAAAAAGCTCCTTTTGTTGCAATTATGTTAGATGAAACAACCGATATTACGAATATTAGTCAGTTGTCAATCATAGTACGCCACATAAATCCAAATGGGAAAGTCTAAGAGTGCTTTTTAGGATTTTTAGACGTAACAACGCAGAGAATGATTATATTTTGTCAGATAGTCGATGATCTACAGTGTGGTGCTAAATTTATCGCCCAAAGTTATGATGGGGCCACTGTAATGGCTGGTGAATTGAGGGGCCTGCAGGCCAAAGTAAAAGAGACTTTTCATAATGCAATATTAGTACATTGTTTTGCGCATCGATTAAATTTTATTCTTGCTCAATCTGCAGCGTGTCTTAAAGAGTGCAAAGTATTTTTTTCAAGTATTAGTGGAATGGCTGCCTTTTCTTCAAAATCATCAAAACGGACACGAGCTTTAGATTTGGAAGTACAGAAGAGACTACCCAGAGTTGCTCCAACACGATGGAATTACAATGGGAGGCTAGTACAAACTGTATCTGAATATCGACAGCCTCTAATTGATTTATTTGAAAATATTTTACAAAGCAAAGATGATTGGGACACTGAGAGTTTGAATGGATCCATAGGTTACTTAGATTCATTGAAAAGAGACTTTGATTTTAATTTGTTGTTAAATATTTTTTTCCGAAATATTCCAATTTACTGACAATTTATTCAATATTTTGCAAAATAAATCAAATGGCGTTGGATTTTGTGTAAAGAAAATTGAAGAATTCAAAAATTTGATTTGTAACAAAAGAAATGAATTTGAAAAGTTCTGGGAGAAAACTAGTTATGGCAATTTAGAGCCGCAAAGAAAAAGAATACGAACTGAATTTATAGTGGATCGTAGAACTTCATATCGAAGACTTTTTATCGAAATTTTGGACAATATCACGGGACAACTAAATAATAGATTTAAAAATTTTAGTAATATACAATTTTTAGAATTGTGTAATTTTAATGAATTTAAAAATAAACAGTTTCCACAAAACGCACTTCAATCATTGAGTGATAACTACGGAATTTTTTTTTATATAGTTGGGTTACGATCGGAACTTTCAGTTATTTATGCTACAGAAGATATTAATCAGAAACATAACGCCAACGAACTGATTATCTTTATAAAAGAAAATAGTTTGGATCAGGCCTGTGTGAGTTAGTGTTGATGATACCTGCAACTAGTGCCTCGGTTGAACGCAGTTTTTTCGACCTTAAAAGGAATAAAAACTTTTTCAAGAAATTCAACCAGTGAAGAGCGGCTTTCAAAATGGTCCCTGTTGACAATAGAAAGTGACTTTGTGTAGGAGATGTCCCAAAATTAAAACTTTTACGACGAAGTTATTTCCGACTTCGCAAAAAAAGGTGAGGCTGATTAAACTACATTATAAATAGGTAGGTAGGGCATGTTAACTAGCCGGCTCGATTTATAGTTGGCTAAAGAGTGCACGATGGCAAGTGTGACTGAACAAACTCTCTATTTCGCTGCGGGTTCGATCCCCGACACCGGCACTGACAATATCGGTGGGTATGGTTGTGTGTCTGCGTTTTTTTCATAAGTATAACCCTCGCCCGTGCAGCTTCGGCTTTGGATTCGGGGGTTGTCTAATTTTTTGTGGTGTTTCTGTGTTTTATGTTTATTGAGGACTGGCGGTCCTACAAGTGTACTTTTTTTCTAGATATAACTGCGGCTTTCGACATTTGCTTTATAATGAGTATATGGAAGCCACGCCCCTTTTCTTAAAAAAGAATTTGCCTCGCTTCGCTCTACCCATCACCCTAAATCACAAACTGCTTCCCCTGTATCAAAACTCACCGCACGCCCCTGCAACTGACTATTTATATTTAAAGAAAATATTTTATCTTATTTTTGCATACCAATCCGATATGATATAATGAAGTAAAATTATACTTACGCAGAAATTATTTCGTTTTTTGAAAAAAAAATTTTTGATTTGGTTTTCCACTAAATGCAAAATGGATGAACTGTAAAAGATGACTATCATTGATTTCAATCTTAAGCTTCTAAGTAATATAGTGCTAGGAAAAAAGTGTGAAGTTAGTTCTGGAAAACAGAAAACATGTGAAACAATTGCATCTGATCATATTATTATATGGAGCTTTCAACTATACAAATCTCTGTAAAAATGCCTACAAAATAGATTGAAATCACCAACAATATCATAATATACACAGATTTTTAATGATGGTATCACCTTTCATATGGCTCGGCGTGTGTGCCATGAGATATTATAAATAGTTTAGCAGATAAATATCGATAGATTCCTAAGCACCAGTTAATGTGATAAAATTGTGGTTGATTGATTGTAGTGACCACTTCATTTTGTTACATATTGTAACATTCCTAAATCAGGTGTGGTAAACTTATACCCAAATCGTAATCAATTTAGGTTTTCATTTTATAAGTTATATAGTACTGTTGTTTTAGAATTCTTAAAATGTACACCTTAAAATAATCTAATAACGTACACCCTCTTCTTTGGCAATAGGCTCTTTTGCTTAAGGTTGTATTTTCACTAATATGTATTTTTTAAACCAACAAAATACGATTACCTATTTAGTTTTATAAAATAACACCAAACAAAATATTCGTATTTTCCAGTTAAAAATAATACGCATCAGTATTACCTGTAATTTTATATATTAAATCTATATGGTATTCATAATGAACCCAATGTTTTCGTTTTTCGATATTACTAATAGAAAAATTTTAACAGCGATTTAAAGCTGTCCTGGCGATGGAGGAGTGCTAATGTTGCTTTAAAGGAAGTTTTAAGAAAACAATGTATGAGTTTTTAGAAGTTCTTTTTAAATTCAAGAATGTTATGGTCTATCGATATATCAGACTATACCAATAGTATGCTACCAATAAATTTAACAATAATATGGTATTTTAATAAATTTATTCATTAAATATATAAATATAGTACAACAGGTATATTTACATTTAACTTTTAGTATAAAATTTGGTTTTCTAGCTAATTTTTAAAATGATCAAAGCTACCGTCTAACTCAAATATAGCTCACTTACATCCATTCTTATTTCTATGTACATAAAATCCAAATTCCTTTAATTTCCTATATAATGAAATATATTTTCCTGCAGAGGTCGTTCTAGGCACTATAAATTTTTCGCAAAACGTTGTTCTACTTCTCGCAGCATTACTCAGGGTTCCATAGTTTAGAGTAACTAAAAATGTCAATACAAAACTATAACAATTATGTTTGTGTTCGCTATAAGATTTTGACGACCAACATTTTTGTTTGCACACTTGTAGCAGTGTTTTGTCCCAGTGCTCTGTCCAAGGTCCTGGCGCTTGATCTAACAGAAGGCATTGTCCCCAGTGACCACTTCGATGACGTCGCAGGCCATTTTTGTCGAATTCTACAATGGTGCCGCTTGATGTTGTTACGCCGATATGCAGGTCCATTGAATTGAAATAGTCGCTAAAAAAATAGACAGTAATTACAATCGGACAAATTTAACGATTTTTGTATAAAAGCTTTTAGAAAGTTGGAAAGTAGCAAGAACACTATGTTCAACAGGTTAATGTCCGTCATCGACAGAAAAGTTGCTAAATTACATGTGAACTACCGCTCAAAGAGTTAGTTCAGTTGTATTCCGTACAAACTGAAGCAAAGGGTTCCAACTGTACATATAGAATTACAATTAGGAATAGGATTATTTGAGAATTATACAGTTTCTGAATCATTTAAAATATTTGTGTAACTATTAACAGTCAGTGTACTTATATTTCTTTTACACTACATACCTACATTTTCAAGTTTTTACCATTTCAGCAAAACCGTCGTGCAGATAACCCACCATACAAGCTTCGTGTGTAGCAGGTTGTATGCTTGCATCAATTAACACGTTAAATATGTAGCATATAGGCTATGAAACACAGCATGCATCACCAAATTATTTGTAGACCAAGAAGCAAGCTCCTTATTTTATGTGTACATTATTTCTTCAATAATGCAATAATAGTGACCTTTATTAAAAAGTGAATTTTGTGTCCTTGAAAAATCTTCTACAGGTTGAAATTGTCGGAACCAGGACAATAGGTTAAAATAAAAACGCTACCTTGCCTACGTTTCGTTTAATATGCTTAAACTTCTTCAGGGCTCAATAGCCAAATAATTATGTAAAGTTCCACAACAAGAAAAACTTTTTTAAAACCAAGTCTGTAGGCATAACAATTATAATACCAATCGATTTAAAAGTCAATAAAATATACATATATGTAGACATTCGACACACAACAGATTAAAATAATTTTAATTAAAATTAAAATAATTTTAATCTGTTGTGTGTCGAATGTCTACATATATGTATATTTTATTGACTTTTAAATCGATTGGTATTATAATTGTTATGCCTACAGACTTGGTTTTAAAAAAGTTTTTCTGTTGTGGAACTTTACATAATTATTTGGCTATTGAGCCCTGAAGAAGTTTAAGCATATTAAACGAAACGTAGGCAAGGTAGCGTTTTTATTTTAACCTATTGTCCTGGTTCCGACAATTTCAACCTGTAGTGACCTTTATGATTACCAGGTTAACATGTGATTTTAACTTAGACGTAGACCCGGTTTTTCAACCGCTCGTTAACTCCTAGTTGGAAGTTAAGATTATAATATACCTAGACAATTCCAATTCCATCTAAAACTCATATAATTGTTGCTATAATCATTTAAAAAATATATGTATAATTTAAAAAATTCGAATTCTAAAAGTGTGGAATTAGTTAACCCACAATTGAAAATCGGGCCTTAGACGCTACATATTCTCTATATCCTTAACAAATCAGAAATCAGTTGTTATCTATGTATTTCTTTCAATGAGTAATATTTTATTCTATTCTGTTACAAGAGCAGAAATTAATTGCAGTTAACCGTTCCTTAGCGATAGTAAAAATATGAAATAATTTATAGTAAGTCAATTTAAGTATCTATCTAAGAAACGATTTCTTTCCGTTTATTTTAAAAAAGTTTAAATACCATTTCTTATTATCAGTATTTTTTTAAAAAATTTTGCTTTCAGGAACAAAAAATAAGGGGCATGCCTACATGTGTCAAGTATTATGCACATTTAAATTTTGCATATCTTTGTCACTATTTTAAAAGATTTAATGACCTTAGAACGTTTACCGTTGTTCTTAATTATGATCGTTAGTTTTATAGTCTGCGATTTTAACGTAGATACCTTCCGAAATATCTTCACAAAATAAATAATAAGATGATGTTGCAAAATAATAAATGAAATAAATTACAAATCACCTTCATGCTCATTGATGCAAAAATTGATTATTCGTGATTCTTTGGGTATTTCAACCATAGCAAAAATTAAGTCGTGGCAATGTACAGCATAGCTTAGTTGAACTTGTCAAATAAGTATTGCTATATAAAGTCTAAATCTGTCATTTACTTATATTTTGTTTTCTACGTAGAAATGTTTTAATTAATAGTTACAAGTAGACAATTTTGCTGATGTACTTAAAAAAATTCTCTTAGCCATTAGCCTTTTAATATATTTCATGTGTTAACATATATGCTTAGTAAAATACAGAGTAGTATAGTAAAATATGCAGGCTATGATGAGAATGTCTGATAAAAATGCCAGAATTGTGATTTTTTCTATGTAAAAATTTCAAAACTATTAGGAGCAATTTGCTTAGTTCCAATCTAAAACAATTAATGAATTAAGAGGTACTACAACTAAAACCATCATTAATAAATGTGACAATACTCCTCCATCGCATGTGATACAGCAATCTTCTAGTAAGCAAAAAAAAAAAAAACGACAAAATTTAAAAAATATATTGATTTCTCCTAGTAACTGAGAACAGAGATTCTTTACATCCACCGCTGATAAAGAACAATTTCCACATTTTTGAAAATAAAAATGATTACAAAAATGTGAATAACTTTCAGCAATCTACCAAATTCGTTACATCTTATTAGGGCAAAATAGGAGCATTAATAATACAGACGTTTTCCTATTATTGCATTAAATACAGACCCATTTATAAGTACATTAAAAACAGGTTCATTTTTTAGTGAGAAAGTATTTTTTTAAACGTGAATTTCCTAACAAAATTAATTTATTTACATAAGGACCGCATCACAGATAGTCATTTCGCGAGTATCAGGGCCGGCGCCTGTCATTAAAAATCCATTTCTAATCTAAACACGACCGTTTCACGTCTACAGACGTAACTGGAGCGTATTTAAAATACGAAAGTTTTAAAATGTTCGATTTTCGTGTACACAAGATAAATTTTTCACAGCATTTTCAATACAGTTCTGTGCCATTAAACTCTAGTTCCTGGTTGTTTTGTATCCACCGGTCCACGGTATTTCCTTAAGGAACCCGTCGAGATACTATTTTCACAATAACATAATAAAACGCCTATGAGTCTATCTATCGAAATGCAATTGCAAACTGATGATCCTCGGGGTCGCAGCAAGCTCACACGTGTCCTCAAATGCGATGTATGTAGGTGGTGGTGGTTTGTCTTACAGGTATGTCTGCTTGTTTATTAATTTGAAATGCGACATATCTGTTTTTAATTTATAACAGACCTTTAACAATCGTACGATTTAATTTGGTGCTTTGTATTTACTTTTCGGTAATTAATATGGGTTCAATTAAAGACAATTTATTTTAGACTTTTTTGGGTAATTAAGTACTAACCATCTACATTCAATAGATGACAATACAGCTTATATTGGTAACATGATGGCACCCACATTTAAAATATAGTTTTTTGTTGCTTCACTGTTACACGGGTACATAAATATGTTGTATTTTGTAAGGAATTACAATAAAATAACATGAGAGATTATCAATTAATTCTTAAAAAAATCGTGTACCATTGCATTTCACAATATTTATTCTCATTTTATTAGTTGTACGAGAGTTGTACGCAAGTCCGTAAATGGAACGACTACCTGAGATACGGTCTTTATTTATATATTTATCATTAAATTTTAAACGAACAACACAAGGTTCATATAATTTTTTAATGTTATTTAAAGGGGGGCTATTTACTTGTGCATTCTTTATGTAAATTCACCATTATTTACAATTTCCCAGCATTTATTTATGCAAACATAAGGTTTTCAGGACATTTTATAATGTTTATCGATGCACTAGTTATATATTTATTTTTTTAAATATTTATGATCCGAAATTGTTAATATTAAAATTCAATAGTATTTAATAGTTTACGCAAACACAAAGTATACTAAGATTTTATGTGTTTACTTAAAATGTTATTAATGATTTACATCCTTAGATAAAATTGATCAATATTTAAAAATAATATTTATTTATTCTTATATTTATTTATCTTCTTTACTTATTTAGAGTCAACCTATTTCCACTAACAATGTCAACCCCCAAATTAGGAGATAGGCTACATCAAACACTCAAAAATACATAATTGGTGCTTTGTATTGCAATTACTTCGACCAAGTGTTTGGCAATATACTGAAAAGTCTTGACGCTTCAAGCAATTTAAATGTGCTCAAGACTTTTATTTTAGAAGGGCTTGAAACCTTTCAAATATCACTGAAATTGAAAATATTGATATGAAACAAGTCTGTCTCCAGTCTGATTTAGTAAATGATCTGTTTATTCTGCAGTTGACTGTTGCGATTGTTAAGTGTCTAAATATCTATTTACCTCCTTATACATGCTGCTATAACAAAGAAGTATGTAAAAGGTAAGCCCTAATAATTTTAAATAAGAATTTTCGTTGTCCCTGATCCCATCGAATCGATATACTATTATTTAAGTGAATGTAAAATTTCTATATACTATATAATATACATAATATATTTGTTATTTATGCTTTTATCAAATATATTATAATAATTTATATATTTTTATAATATTTCGTTAAATGATATTAAGAACCTTATACTGGTGTAAACCCTCATCAAGTTATTAGTGCATGTTCATCTTAAAACTTTATTATTTATATATAAAGTGTTTAAAATGCTTGAAGTATTCGCTGAAATCATTTGAGAAAAAACTACAGACTATTTTAAATGAGGGCAAATTTTGATCCACAACTTATAGTAAACTACTGATATACAAGCTATTTAACTTAAATTACACTAGAAAATATTCTGTAAACAGGATTTTCTGGAGATTAGGATTTGTCCCAAGTTTTATTACACCCAATAAATCAACAGACTGAAAGTTATCACAATGTTCCATCCTTTGCATGGAATGATATTGCAGTCATACGAAGACGACTATATATATGCTAAATAATAAATTAAATAACTAACGAATAAGATTTCCATTATACGCAAGGAAGAAATAATTCATCACTATACAATTAATTATCATTCATTTTGTTAAAAACGGTATACCTACTTTAAAAAATCACCGGTCGTTGGTTTGATGACCACAGCACATGGATACTGTGATGCTTGGATGAACGGATAAGGAACTCTGTAACAGGAAAATGTAATTAAAACAAAATTACTAAAAATGTATAATTGTAAAGAGTTCTATTACCCCATTTAATATCTATCTCTGAAGTATAATTATTGTAAATAGCTCAGTCAAAATATGGCTCAACTTTGTGCCAGTCTCAAGAAAATTTCGCTTACAAGTTATCTATCTTTTTATTAGTAGACATAAAAACCTATACAGGAAGAAAACAAGTTAAATTTAGAGAAAATATACAGGGTATCCCGATTTTCATAGGCCAAACTACACCAAGTGATAGAATATATCAAAATAAGAAAAAAAGTTCTCATAAATATGGGTCGGGAAGTGCGTAATTTCCGAGACACAGTTAAAATTCTGAAAACGGTTTATTATGAATATGTTCGAAACATTTAAAGATAAACAAATGATAATTTACACAGATATTTAAGCAACAGAGAAGAGTTAATTGAAGGATTTCGAGAAGTGTGTGAAGATTTGCGGGCTAATTCTGATTTCATTAGTCCCTGTCAATATAAATAAAAGTAATATTAAACTGAAGGAAAAAAAAGTAAAAAGGTAAAAGTAATAAGTAGATTATTTCAAAATGATACAATTCAAAATTAAAAAATATATATGTATATATAAATAAATAAATTGAAAAAAAAATTCAAAATTAAAATGAGTTGCCAAGTAACTATTACTCTAAAAGATATTTTTTTAAGTTTCTTTTTAAAACTAGGAACAGTAGTATACATTTTGAAATCTTGGCTTAGTTTATTGTATAAGTAAATTGCGTTGTACGAAAATGATCTCTGAAATATGGTGCTATGCAGAGGCATTGTTAATGTGTCTCTGCCACGAACATTAATATTATGAAAAGTTCTATTCGGAATCAATATTTCTAACAGAGCGGAGTTGAAGTTGTGTACAAGTTTGTGAACAAAAACTGAAATAAAATACTTAAATAAATTTTCCATATTTAGTCATTGTATCAGTTTAATTTTATTAGAGATGTGATCAAATTTTATAAGATCAAAAAGATATCAACAGCATATTGTACCTTTTGAATACATTTCTTATTGACCATATCAAGACAAGGATAGTAAACGATATAAGAATAATAAAAAATGGACAATACAAGACTCTCGCAAAAATTGTTCTTCAGTTTGAAATTCAAAATTTTTTTATTGGCAGATAGAAGTCGTAAGCGTAAATAAGTTTTCTGTATGAAATTACTTACATGTTCGGTAAAACGAAGATTTATATCAGATAAAAGTCCTCAATTTTTTGTGGAGTCGTACCAACTAATTACATCATCACTTATTTTTAAAGTAATGATTTAAGTCATCTGAGATCAATAAGTTTGTTACCCACCCTGTCAAAAGTTTTAGAAAAGATTATGGAGTTACAAATCAGATCGTATTTAAATTTTAATAATATATTACCAATAAAACAATCTGGAATCAGACAAGGTTACAGCTGTGTTACAGCGCTAGCTGATGTAATGGATGATATTATTAGGGCATGACAATAACAAAATATCAGTTTTAATATTCGACTATTCGAAGGTATTCGATATGATCAATCACAAAATTCTTCTTTCAATACCACATTTTGTGGGTTGTAGCGAAAAGGCTAGTGCCTTCTTGTCTTCATTTTTAGGATAGATTTCAACGTGTAAAAGTTAGTTGTCAAGTTTCCGATACACCTAGAGTAATGATAGGTGTTCCTCAGGGAAGCATTTTAAGACTTCTTTTATACACGATCTACACATCAAATTTCACAGTCTTTAAAATTTTGTAATTATCATTTTTATACTGACGACACAGAGCTCTATTGCCTTTTTGATAGTGAAGAATTAGTATATGCAAATAGATTAATAAATAACGATTTATATTATCTTTACACACTCTCCACTAGTCATTTGCTAAAAATTAATCCTAATAAATTATAAGCACTTTGTAATGAAAATATCAGAAATTTTGCCCTAAACAATATTAATTTAAATATAGATACTGATGAAATATTAATAAAAAACCACTGTAAAAGTTTAGGATTGAAATAGACACTAGAATTTGGTTTAAAGAGCATATTACTCAAAAATTGCAGAGAGCATACAGCTCCTTAAAATTAATACATAATCAAAGACAATATTTAGATCGAGACGTCAACAAAATTTTATGTAATTTTCTTGTTCTCTCACATTTTGACCATTGTGATAGTATGTACGGTCCAAGTTTAGATAGTAATGATATTCGACGCATATAATTCTTGAAAGGATGCTTGTATGGTACTCGGTAGCTGCTTTAGTGCTTTTTTCTAGAAACTTACACAGTTGATCTAAATTTCTATAAAATTTCTATATATATTTTTTTCTTCTATGCTACTTTTCCCCCTTTTGTTAGTCTCCCTTTCTCTTTTTTTTTCTTCCAAATTTGTATTTATAAGTTTAATTTAGTATTAATTATGTGTCAAAATTTTATTTTATTTAACATGTAGGCATTGGTGGAAGAGCAGAATCTGGATTTATTCAGAAATCTGAACCTTTAAACCTTTTATTTATCACTTATTATTATAATATATTAAAGAAACACCAATCATATGTAAATATTTGGTGAATAATAATTTTTTTTTTTTCGGTTTCCCGACGCTGGCCAGTTCTCCCGTGGCCTCCGACTCCTCACGGGAGTCGCGCCAGCACATTAATCACAGCTTAGGCCACCACACAGCCCTGCTGCTCCCATATAAATTTTGAAGGTTACAATAATTGTAATCTAATTATTATTAACATAATATATGCTCATATTTTTCTATTCAATTTTGACAAAAACAAAAAAAATACGAACAACATCTTATTTTAACATAAATTAACTATTTATTTTTTGAATCATTGATTTGTCCAATCTGCAACCATTTGTGAGATGCCAACAACCAAAATCATGTAAGAATATCTTTTTTTATGGTAAATAGGAGGTACTATATTTCTTCATTAAAATTGTCACTGGATTACCTATGCGCTCGAACTATTCCTAGCAGTGTTCTGTCATTTTATTATTTAACAGTAAATACGAATTAAAAACGGTGAGATGTATTCAACACTACTTATACTGACCCCTTTGCTAACATAGCGGTTGGTGTTTATATTGACTGAAAAGTAAGTTATCGTTCACTGTTTTTTCTCCTACCTGACACGCACATCTTGAAATAAATGTAAACATTTTTATGTCATAGTCACACATTTTTACAAACTGTACATATTTTGAACAGAAGAAATATCTCTTTAGGATCAAGTTTTGATTGATATAATAGTTTTATTCGACTGAAACATTTAAAATTTATTTTTTATGCATGGTATTTCTTAAAAATAACTATTAATTTATTATACCACATCACTTGCCAGATGAGGCAGAGAGATGGGGATACACTAGTAAATCGTAAATTTATAAACAATATTTTTTCCTACAGGGTGATTTTAAATTATGAAACAAAGTGTACAACTCTGGTTTTTGCACATTATACTAAAACGTAGGTGTCTTTTCAGTCGTGTTACCAGCATTATTCCAAAACCCGTACGAAATGCAATATTATTCAAAATGTGTAAAAATAGGCAAATGTAAAATTCGATAGGTACTATAATATTTTCTCGAAAACAACATAGTGTGCTACTCTGACTTGTCTACAGTATACTAAAAACAAAGTGTTCTTTTCAGTCGTACTATTAAATGTATATCCCAAAAACCCGTAGGAGACACGCAATATACAAATATGTGCAATAAGAGACAAATGTAAAATTTGACATTATAACTTTTTCCTCCAAAACAGTGTGCCAGTCGCAATGTATATTGCCCTCGCCGGACACCCGGTCTGTTCCTGACCTAGCATCCCCGCATATGGTGGACGGGGAAATTATTAGGTCAGGCAAAGCGGGGCCGGTCAGGGCTTAGAACTAGAAAATGTTAAATAACAATACAACACCTAAACATAAAACATTTTAAATTGCATAATATTAATAGGAACTAGAAATCAACGACACTGCAAGAGCATGTGCCGTTGATGTAAAACTTTAAAACAATGCAAAAAAATTAACTCTAAAATATTTGTGTATATAAATTTAGAATTTTGATGATGCTACGACGAGCCAAACTGCATAGTAAAAAGCTCGCCTCTAAATAATACAGAACTGTGGAGCGGGAATGTCCAACTCCGCTTATTTTTATTTCTTGCATATAATAATATGCCGCAATTTACTGACGGTTAGTTTGTAATTTGGAAAAAAAATTGTGGGGAATTTTGATAAAAATAAACAACAAGAAAAGAAGAGAAAGGTGAAAAAAATTTTGAATTTAGGTGCTCCTTTTATAATGTGGGCGTGTCCTCTAATTTTGTGATAGGAGCGTGGTCTAAAGTTGTTGTATAAGAATTGGTAAAGTTTGGTCCGATAATTTGTGTTTTATTCGAAATGGCGTGTTACACTCTCTTATTTGTGTAATGTTGGCTTTTAGTGGACAATCAGAGAGTTTACATTTGTAAAAATGTTTTATACCTCTAATATGCTCCACCATGGGTACGATGTCGTTACAAAATTATCGTAATTCCGTTAGGGGGTATATCTTGTTGAGTCATCTATGAGACGAAGGAATTTGTTTTCCAGTACCTGCAATTTGTGTAACGTCGTCGCGCTCGCTGAACACCAGACCGGTGTAGCATATACTCTGGCCGGTCTCACTATAATACTGTAAATAATTTTTTTATTATCCCTGTTTAGTCTGCTATTCCCCGCCATCAGACTCCTGTACAGGGAATAGACTTTGCGTATCGTCTCGTTAACATATTTTCCAAAATAGAGTCCTTTATTCAAAGTTACGACCAAATATTTTACAACTTGTTTCATCTCAATTTGGCTGTCCCTTATCGAAGTAGGTGTAATTATTTAAGCCAGCATCGATGTCTAACGTAAATGGGAATGGCAGCGACGGTACCGAGTTGCCTTTATATTTCATAACTACGATAAAGTCGTACTTGGAAAATAGAACATTTTCTGTCAGTATAAACAATAGTACTTCTGGAACTTATCAGCTCCATGCGGGAGTGCCACAAGGGACAGTGCTCTCTCCAGTGCTGTTTAACTTATTCTTGGCAGACCTTCATATCCATCCTCTAACACAGACAATAATGTATGCTGACGACACCACGACTTACGATCAGTCATCTTATGCTCAAATCGCAACCACCAATTTGCCGTACCACCTTGAGAAACTTCTCAAATATTATATGGACTGGAAAATTACAATAAATGATACAAAAACAGAGACAATAACATTTACTAAGAAATTCACTAACATACGTACATTTACGCCACTTAAAATAAACGATAGAGTTATTGAGGAGAAGAAGGTAGTTAAATATCCTGGAGTTAACTTGGACCAAAGATTATTCTTTAAAACTCATATCTCTGAAATAGTTAACAAAGCCTATATGGCACTCTATAAATTATATACTTTGATTAATAGGAGATCGGCTTATAGCATAAGAAATAAGTTACTTATATATAAAACAGTAATTAGACCCATCTTAACTTACAACTGCGTCGTCTGGAATAGGATGTCCGACACCCAGTAGAGACGCCTCCAGACGACGACGTAAAACAAACTCCCTCGACTCCTCACTACCTCTAATCATTACACAAGCACTCAACAACTACAGAGAACAGCTGACATACCTTATATACGCAACTACATCACAGACACAGCGACAAGGTTCCTAAGATATAACATGCGACATTCAGAACTGACACGAAATATAACTGACATTAGGAACCACCATGAATTTAGACATACACACCGCCTTCTACACAAGAACCTGCCTATGTACTTCGACAATAACTAAGATTAATACCACACAGATAACGACAGACACACACACACCTCGCACACCTTTCTAACAACCCTTAATCCTCCCTACCTCCAACCCCCTATTTCACGGAGACACTACCCTTTCTCACTCTAGTCCATACTTACAGACATACTAGATATTAAATTCTCTTAAGCAGGTTTTTCGCAGCTTTTTCCTGCGTCTACAACAGACTATAACACCCTGTATCTTATGTTAATTATTAAAAGTTTCTATTAACACAACAAATCTAATGCATTATATATTCCAGGAAAGTGCCAACCCTCATCCGTAACTAAAAGAGGGGCCAGAACACCGGCCAGACGTGACGACCACCCACACCCCTACGTAAGACGGAAATGTTGTCGTGGCGGTTCATATTGTAAACAAGAACCTGTTGCTATAATATTGCTATGTGTTTATTTAAGTATTTATTTTATATATGTACTGATATCACTACCCTAATTAAGTTAATCACGTTTCAATAGGCAATAAAGAATTTTAAATTGGCACAATTGGCAAAACTGATACCGGGTTGTGACGGCATCGGGTGGCACCAACACCGGGTTGCGACATCATTGTTTTTGGTAAATTATATATTATAAATTATAACCAATTAAACCGAATATATTGGGCTGATAATTATTACGAAAAACTAAATACAACTTTTCTCGTTATCGTTTTTGGTGGAGGCGCAAAGCTGCAAACCATAGCAAAAGCCGCCATTGAAACACCCTATTAGTTATTTGCTTTTGAGAATTGCAAATTTTCTTTAAGTTGTTCGAAAGGTTTGATCTCATATTATAAATTATTTTTTTATCCATTTGAGAAAGTGACATACTATGATTAATTGATTTATAGTAACTGTTAAAAATTTAGAAATCATATTAGGCATTTTTTGTAAAAAATATTCTTAAGAAAATTTCTTTAGAATTGTCCCAAAAAGCTAAATCCGAAGTATTGTTGAAAATAAAAAAAATTCAGTATCGAAAAAATCTAAATTCACTTGAATTATGTGATTTTATGGATAATTGCAACGACATCGTTCTTTTCATAGTGACTTTTAAAATGAGAATAATAAAAAAATTGAACTTTAAATATTTTGAGGGCATTTTTTATTTTTCGTTTTTTAAAGAAATTTTAGAATCGGTTCTTTGAGGAGATTCTGAATAACTTTTCTTAATAAAAATGCCTAATAAGATTTACATATTTTAGGAATTAATTTTTTAAAAAATAGTAGGACTGTTTTGTCCATACAGTTTTTTAGCTTTATTCAGCCAATATATAAAATATATAGATGTGTATTTCGTAGAAAAGTAAAAAATTTTGACACGTTTCCACGGACATGTCCGGACTAGTCTGAAAAGGTAGATCTAACATCAACAATAAAAATATATTGGAGAAATAGCAGTTGATACAACCAATTAAATAGATTTGAAACATTTAACCCTTAATAAATTTAAAAGCGAAGTGAAAAATTTTTTAGATAAATTCATCATTTTAATTCCTAGTATTTTATTTCCTTCCCGTCAAAAATATTTCCGCATTTCCGATTTTCTTGTCACGATTTTGACTTTTTACTTTATTATATAGTTTCAACAAATATTTAGAAAGCGTTGCTGTCCTTAAGTGCTATTGTGATGATTTCCATTGGTTGTACTAGTGCAATCAGTGGAAATCACCATTAGTCTTGAGTTATGAATGAAAACAAGTGTTGCCAGAATGTCATAAGTAGCTAATCTCTTGAAGAATTTTATTTTTATTATTAATATTAATGATTTTTAATATTAAATAACGTATATCTTAAACTTATTATGTACAATAATTATTGTTACATTTATCATAAATACTTATCCAATAATTCCTTTAGTTTTATTGTCAAGAACGATGTACATTTCCCTGAATGTAGTTGTAAATTGCACATTTTCGCAGCCTTGCTCAAATTTTAGAATCGCTATTTGCGATATTTAATACACATGCGCATCCTATTTTTCCACGTTAAAAAGTACCTCGGACTAGTCCACTTTCCCAGACATGTCCGATGGACTTTTCCAATGGACTGGTCTAATCAAATATAAACTATTTATTAGAAATAGTTACTCAAACTGTATATTTAACTTATAATTTGTTGGAGTTTCATCAAAAGTGGGTCACACTGTAAGCTTAAAAATGGGCATATGGCAACTACATTTCTGTTCTCGAAAAAATTGTTGTTCCTTCCTCAGATTAGGATGTTTCTTTCCTAATTTGAAGTTTTCTCTCTCGCTTGGTGTCACCCGGACTTTTAGTCACGAGCTGTCACTTAGACCACTTACACGTGTAATTTTTATTTAATTTAAGATTTTAGTTGATTTAG